>CP125846.1:24394362-24941862 GCA_030408175.1 Trifolium repens | reverse complement strand
GTGAGGTTCTTTCCTCTCGCTTGTTCATCTTGTTTTGAGTACTCGACGAAATAATAGCATAAGAGAAGAGATTGGACAATTGAGTCCACTTCGATATCACACCTATTTGAGTCGGGAGTTCCTCCTTTGATTCTAGCCTTGCTTGGGAGGGAACCAAAGAGTATCTCGGATAGCCTTTTTTGCTTGCGTTCGGGCATGCCCATATTCAGCGACCTACTGGATGCTGGATTAAGAAAGGAATAAACAACACGAGTAGCCGCGCTATCGGAATACAATGGATTCAACAAGCAAGCACGTATGGATAGGTTGGGCATAGCTATTTCAATCTCTCTCGCACTCGCTCTCCTAATCGACCAGACTGAATCGATACAATGAAGATAACAGATGGGAGAGTGACCCTAAGTACAATGATTGCCCTATGAGGTACCGTATTGGGCTCATGTTTTTCTTTTGCCCATCAGGCATCAGGGGTGATCCATTAAAACATTGTCCACAGGCCCGACTTAATGGGGATCCATTTACATAATCATAATCTAACCAGTGGTCACATTCAAAGGATATAAGAATCGGTCTATCATGCACTTAGTTTAATCTAATGGACCCTTGGTGCATACTTTATCTGGTCATTTTGCCGAAGATGATTGATCGACGCATGCGAATAGCTAGAAGAGGGGAAGACTGGCAGAGCATAAAGTCATGGGGTTTGGTTTTGTAGATCATCATCCTAAGTGGTTGAATCCAACCTGAGGTATGTTATATTATAGATAGAGATCTTGATTGATGCATGGGTCTTCCTTTCTTATTTTTAGTATGGGTTTCCGCCTCATCCGGTACATGTATCTAAGCTGGTAGTATCAAGTCGACGATACATTAAGACTTGTTGTTCGATAGGCAAATATAGGAACTATTACCACCCTATTATAATATAATAATAGAATTACGGACCCATATCTACAAATAGGATATCCGTGAGATACTTTCTTTTACTAAAAAGAATGAAGGCATTGATTGCATTTCAAGTGAGATGTCCAAGAGAAAAGGAACGAGGTTTTGAAGCGATGAGAACAAAAAATCGTGAATGAAAGAGCGTGACGAGTTTTTCTCCATTCGAGATGTTAGAAGGTGCAAAATCAATAGGTGCCGGAGCTGCTACAATTGCTTCAGCGGGAGCTGCTGTAGGTATTGGAAACGTATTCAGTTCATTAATTCATTCCGTGGTAAGAAATCCATCATTGGCAAAACATTTATTCGCATATGCAATCCTGGGCTTTGCTCTAACCGAGGCTATTGCCTTGTTCGCATTAATGATGGCCTTTTTGATTCTATTTGTTTTCTAAGTTTCTCCTTTTGAAAGGTGTAGTCCCTGAGGACGAGGCCCCCAGCAATGGGGGGAAAGAAGAGTGGGTACGCGGGCTTCTTTCACTTTCGTTTTGGAGAGAGCATTGTGGAGCAGCAAAAGGCATAAATAAATAAGGGGAAGCGGCGGATTCCCCGGAAAAACGCCTTAAAATAGCGAAGGTTCTGGAGGAGCTTTCCACAAACCATTTAAGGAAGAAGCTCAGCTTAAACCCAGTTAGACCAATACTGTGAAGTTCTTTAGATGGCAGTTGCTAACCATAGAGTTGAATTGAAATAGATAAGCTAAGGCAATAACATTTATTTGAAAGTTATCTTTGGAGTTTACTTAACATCAAGTTCCTGCAAACTAGGTTAAGAAATCCTGTGGGCAAGACAGCCAGTGAGAGGTCTTTCATGGACTAGATCCACAACAACTCTTCCACGAATAGGTATTCGCCATGGGGAAGTTAAATGATTAAATCAAATCAGCACGAGGATAGCTAGAACGGCTGGAAGACTTCTGGTGGTCCAACCCCCTATAGCCGACACAATAGGCGAATAGAGCAACTTGCATGGAGAGTAACTCTTCGATCTATAAACAAAGCTGGCATTGGAGAGATGCCTAGAAAGAACCAGAGGACTAGACTACCCTAAATCCCTGTGTTTTCACTTGGTGCGAGCTCATGATGAGACAAGAGGCTGTGGTTGCACGTGTGACTAGAGGACAAGTTGCTCATAGAAAGGCCGGCAAATAGAAATTTTAGCCATCGTAGGCTGTTGCCAGCTGGATAATAAATCTCTCATAACACGAGCACGCTGTATCTTATTAGAGAAAAGAATGTATTTAACAATTCGCTAAAGCCCTCTCTCGTACGGATACTCCCACAATTGGGACAAATACTTCTACTGCTACTTCAACTGGACTCGCAGGGAATAATTAATATATAAGATGGCAGAGAACTCCCAATAGCTCTATGAGATTCGCTTAGAACTCCTACTGACTTATAGGGCACTCCCAATGGATAGTTGACCTAGAATCAGCTTCTTCCTTTCCTGATGGCTTAAGAGTGGCTGTAGAGAGAGCATATGCACAACCCCTCTTAAGAGTATTCTTACATACAAAACAGCCGCCCATTCTAAGGGAAGAGAGTATCAAGAATCATTAATAGTCCTTATGTCATTTTTTGTGCAATATGCATGTTATCCTAGCCTTACTCTAAAGAAACCTTCGTACTGTACTACTCTTTATGAATGAAAGATATGTTTTGAATAGGGTTAAGATAGCCAGAGATATAAGAAGCTTGGATCAACTGCTTTAGCTGCTGGGCCCTTCACAGCTGTTCGGAAGCTAACCGATTTACTGCCGTCGATGTCCGCCGTCTCGTACTGATGTCTCAGTTCGTACCTTAGACAGGATCTTCTCCTTGGAACTTAGTCGCACGCCCACTCAGAATCGAAAGGGATCCGAAGATATCCATGTAAATCTCAATGCCAATGACATATGAGGCTCATCCAGATCCTTTGAAAGTAGTGAAATCAATCAACAGGAATTCATTAAATAGCGAAGCTTGCACCAGAGCCTAAGAAGACTATAAGAGTTATCTTTCTCGATACGAAGAATAGAATAGTAAGGAAGTCAACTGATTAACCTAATATGCACTATTGAGATAACTTGAATCTAGCTAGATGCGGATTTACCGGTGGATGTGGAATTTCTGGTGTTGTTGAAAGGTAACTAGCTATAGACTAGGGGTCCTTTAGCCTTTTAGGGACTCTAGAACTGAATACCACTACTTAGACCCTATAGCAACCTTTCTAAGGTATAACCTTACAATTAGATAGACAGGGCGTAACCCAAGTAGGAATGAAAGGGCTAAAACTCTTGAACTACTGGGAATATCATAGCAGAAAAGTGCCTCTAATAGGACAGACGAGAGAAGGCTTAAAAGCTTGGAATCAGGACGGACAGGCAGAAGAGTATAGGTTTTGATCCCTGTGATCCTCTCAACTCATACTTAGGATAAGGGTCCAGCTACATATGCTAATAGTGAAAGATCTCTTCCCCTTCATCCCTTGCTTCTTATTCTTTCTCTCTCATACGATTTAGTTACCTCGAAGAAAAAGAGAAAACTTCTTATTCCCAGGAGAAAGCTCTTTCTTATCGTGATTTCTCTATCGAGATTGAGATTCATAGAATGATCACAGAAACTGCATCTTGCTATCCGATTCCTTTACTGGAGTTGGGGCTCGGTTCTCTGTTATGAGCATAGCGTTAAGCGACTCTTTCTATCATTCGGAAAAGTGGCCTAGCTAACTCTTGTATTGATCAAAGACTTGGGTTCACCTCTCCATAGGAAAAGCTACCTAGCAAAGCAAACTTAACTTTCGGGTTTCAACTTCGAAGATTGGTTTGGTCCTCAAGGAAGAAAAGGCCAAGGCAGGCCTATTTTCCATATCGTTAGTTAGGACGGACCTATGGCTTATGCCGTACTGGTTTCGTGAGGTCTCTCTTTTCTCATCTCAGCCTTCTTATTACTCTGTTTCGGGGCTACAACCACAGCACAAATCCGAGCGATGAAGCTTTTTGATAAAGGCCCTGGAGAGCAATCAGCTCACTGATAGGCGCATATAGAGATGGCTCCGTGGAAGTTGCCGTTGGTTTTATTCCATGAATTTATTCCCAATCAAGGTAGTTTACTTACTTGTTAGAGTCAGGTTTGGAACCCTAAAACGAACACCAGAAAGCATCTATCTCAGCTCGTCCGGAAAGAGGAGCGAGACAAATCCAATCCTCAGATAAAACGAGGACACCTGTGCAGTGCAGAATCAGCATTTGGAGCAGGTCAGCCTCGAATCAAATCTTTACGAAGGGTCAAATCACCTGGACTCACTGTCTAGGGTTACATCTGCATTTTCGGGTTCCCTCTCGTCTACCACAACATTCTTGCACGCATTCCAAAACCCTTGTAAACACCCCTCCTCAAAGGAACCATGGCAAGCTACTGGAACGAACCTAATTCAAGTGACAGACAAGAAAAGTCCCAGGACGAGAGACTCCCAAAGGAGATAAAAGACTTGGCACCTTCCCTTAATTCTACTTCCTTTTCTGATTATGGCATTTGGGCCTTAACTTAAAGAAGGAGCTTACTCATATGAATGTGCAGCTGAGTCCCCTTGATTGATTCAATCCTGCTTGAAGTCAAGGTGAGGGGTTATTCGGTAAGAAGAGTAGCTTTCCGTCTTTCCATTCTTTATTCTTTCGCAACACATGGAATTGGATCTTTCTTGCTTTCAGGTGCGGATTTGCTCCCACTCACGGACAAAACGGATTCTGTTTCATGTCCGAGTAAGACTCATATGCCGAAAATCCTCTTCTCCGGTAAGAAAAAACGTCTGCACGTGTCCCTGGCCTGGCTTCCTTCCTCCACAGAACACTATCTACCGTGGCGTGGGATAAAATTTTCTTATCTTCTTTCAAAGATAGGATTCAATAGCAGTGGATTCTGTGCATCCATTCTAAATAATTATAAGTCGAGAGACAAAGAATTTCGAATTGAATGAATTCGTATTCGTTACTGTCCTATTTATGTTATTTGTCGAGATTGGTCTGTAAGAACCATCGAGTCTTCGTCTCACTCGTATCAAATCCTAGCAACTCTAATGCTCGTGCAATTTAGCTTCTAAACCTCATGAACTCAAACTCATTAGTTCGCTCTGGATCTTCTCAATTCATCTTTCAGCTTCATTGCTCTAAAAGCAAGCCTTGAATGAATTTCGAAATTGCTTTACTTAATGGGAGAGAACACCGGGCTTGGTTCCGTACTCCCTCAATCCAAGAAGGAACTCCACAAGCAAGGAACCATGCATGACTTTCCGAGCATATTAGCGAAAAGGCTCATACAGAGGCAAGGAGGCCAAAAGCTTTCTTTATTTGTTAGCTTCCCGAAGAGAGGAGATGCGTCTTCGAATCAACCCTTGAACCTAAACCTCGGAAGGATGGTCTTGGCTGTCCTTTGGCTTATTCCCCGATCGGATTGAATAGACAACTGGTGACCTCGGGTGAGGGGCACGAAGGGAAGGGTATAATCAGTCTGGCTTTCCAGTCTCACCCAAGAGTCCCCGAAAGGGCCACTAGTAAGTAAGACTTTATCTTATCTTCGATTACTATACTATTTTTTTAATTGATGTATGTAGTTTAATATAATAATTACGGTAATGGAATTCAGGCTGAAAAGCGTGAGACACAGAGTCAGGGGTTTACAAAAAGTGGAATGGATAAAGAGAAGCGGTCGACTAGGGCGCCAACCAACTAAGGGCGGCCGGCCAAAGAGACAAAGAACCACGGCTCCACCGAGTTTCCCCGGTAGCCTACATGTGAAAACTACTAGGCGGGAAGGGATCTAGTCGAATTCAAGCAAAAGAATACGTCGAACCCATGCATGCATGCTACAAGACATCTTCGATTTCCTGGTATGAAAGCTTGGTTTTCTTTGAGTTCAAGATATTCAGCATAAGCCGTCTTTGCTTTTGCTCTTATCGATGTGATCCTTGTCTTTAGCTTGGCACCTGGGCTGGGCGGCTTGCTTACCTACCTTATGACTTTACTACTTTCTGTTAGCACGCATCCAGTGACCGATGAATCTGTTGTCGGAATAAGCGTAAGCGCAGCAAGAGAATTCGCTGCTTTTGTGCCTAAAATACCGACTTAAAAAAGCGTGATAACTGGGTTGGCTTTCAAAGAGAGAAACTCTCACTGGATTGCTTGCTCAGTTCCTCAATCAAATTTCCCTACTTCCTGACGCTTGAATAAAAGAAAGGCCTGCTTACCCGCTTCAACTTCAAAGAGGATTTATCACGGGATTGGTGTAACTGTATTTCTCCCACTCGATGGATTGCTCCTATTGACCCAACTGTCTTACTCGCTGGCAACAGCCGCTGCAGAGGGGCTTCAGGGATTACCTCAGTGGAAAGCGTAGGGTAAAATCCTGGAGAAGGTGAAGGAATGGAACTGCTTATCTCGGAAAATGAAGAGAAACTTAACTGACTAGCTTGCCGGATACCTATTTACCCAAGAGACTTAAAGGCTTGAAAGTCAAGACACTGCGCATAACCTAACCCTAGGAAATCAATACCTCACTAAACATTATAAAGAAAATAGCCTTGCACACACTCCTGACCACTCTTATATCTATCCTTAATGGGGGGATTCGCTTACACAAGGATTTCATACCTTCTTTCCTCTCCAATATATTATTTTCTGTTTCTCGTTCTTGTCTCTATCTCTTAGGTCAAGCATCTTCGGGAATACCTGTCCCCGTCTTAGTCGAATACCTTTTCATTCCTTCCGCAAGTTCGTATCTTATAAGAATCATCCCTTATCTTTCTCCCGGGCGAGCTTCTGCTTTCTATTCTTACTCTCTCTCAGCAGCAAGACCGTAGAATAGGAGAACCACTAGATCTGCTGCAATCCCAGTTGCCAGTTGACTCAACAAAGAATCTACTTTGTTTGTTCGCTTTGGTGCTTTCTTTTATGCCCTTCCTCGGGATAACCAAACCGGATATCGTGATCTTTGATCGTTGTACTTACTTGACTTCCCCCTCTTCCTATGTATGGGGCGAGTTTCCTAGCCCATCTCCTTAGACCAGACTGAGCTGAATTGCCAATCAATCCTTTGAGCCGCTTCGCTCTTTGGGATGCCTTACCTTAGGAAATCTCAAAAATAGAAGATGAGTATGAAACTAAAGTCATCTCCTTTTTAGCGGGGAATCTCCTTCGGTTGATTATCTGGTTTCGGAATATGCATTTCAAAACCTTTTTCTCTCGTACCTATTTATTTGCCTAAACTCCGGTGATCTAGCTTTGGCTTATGCCATTACCGCTAAACCCGATTCTTCTCTTTATCCGGAACCTTATTCTTTTTGTGACTTCTTTATTTGAATGACTCCTTTCCCTACCGGTGATGATGTTGATGATAGATATTTCACGGTTCCACTCCTGGACTGCTTTCCTTGCCTTTCCTGCATTACCGGATGGATTGACGACTACCGAATACTTGACATTAGAATAGATTGCAATTGTTTTAAATATATTCCTATAGAATAGATAGGATGATATGAGATGGTACTTTTCCCTTTCATCTTTCTATAGCAAAAAGCAGATATCGATCGTATGCATCCGTTGATATTTTAGAGAATGGGCTATATGTCACTTCTAGTAGTCAAAGGGTAAGGTTAGGAACCCTTTGAGCAGATTCCATAGATGCCTAAGAGCAGTAATTCTGCATCTCAAAACAAGCCATTCTAGAACAACTGAGGGCATGTCCCCTGGCGGATGCGAGAGCAGCTGATTCAAAAAGATAGAGGATCAGACAGACCGGGCAGAGAAGAGGGAACCTCTTTTATTTTATCGGGTACATAATTGCCTAGAATTACCTAAACTATCTTTCCTTGCCTGTGTAGTAAGGTAAGATTGATGGATTACCGGTTAGGTAGGTAAACTGAAGGCATATTCACTGGTACCAAAGAGCCAAGCCGGTCATATCCAACCTTACCAGAAGCACTAGCTAGGCAATTTCCACTTCTCGGGGTAAGACTATATGTTTTTATTCATCATATCAGTCCTTTTTTCTCTCTGTTCACTCTCTTCGTGAACCTCTGAGTTCATAAGAAGCAGTTTTTGATCCTCATTGGCGACAGGCCATGGAAGAAGAAATCCAAGCGCCGAGGCAACCGCAATAAAGAACAGAGTGTTGAATAGAAAATAGATCTGCAAAGGGTATTGAGATTGGAATCCACAATAGCAACAACCCTTTCTTAAGCATATACGCGGATAGCATCTCATTCACTCAGCGATCTTCTATCGCTTCGTTCTTCCCGTTGTATCTCAGGAGAGCTCTTTCAGGATCAGATTGTCTCTTCACTCATTGTGTGCTGTCTACCTCCTATACCGCTAGTTTTCTAGTTCTATGGTAGTGACTTGGGGTGCTGGATGCGTGTTCAATGCAGCTCTATTATTCCCTTATCTACCTTTCTCCCGGGAGCTTGAGATGGATGAAAGAAGAGAAAAGACCTACGGCTACATGCCTATTAAGAGCTATACCACGAGTCGAGCTAACTACATCGGAATAGGCCTAAAAAATGCCTAATAGCTATTAACAGCTCTACCTACCCGGAATGAATTTGATTTCCTACAGTTTATTTGATTCACCCACATCTTGTTTAGTCCGAAGGGAAATCGAACGCCAAGAACAAATGAGGAGTCTTTCTTGTTAGAGGTAAGAGTATGACCAACCCGATGCTGTGGTTCCTTTCCCCGTCAACTAGATTAGGAATTGGAAACGACGAATCACACTCTGCAAGGTTTTCCATAGATGTCAGAAGGGATCAACGCGTGATTGCTCTATCATCCTCCGACCTCCCCCTTTACCACCTCTAAGTAGTGGTTGTATCTCGTTGCAATCATTCCGGTCAATCCCTTTCTATGTGCTCTTTTATGCCCTCTCTTTCCTCTATTGAATCTTCTGCCTTGGTTCTTTCCTTTCTTTATGCTTGTCCAATCTTTATCTTTGAAGCAATAGAGTTTTCAAGCTAGAAGGTTTATATCATTGGGCAATGAAATTGGATTTATCCTCGCTCGATTTCTATCTTGTAGTCATCGCCGGACAGGAGCTCTACCCCTAAATACGCGGCTATTGCGGGTTTCGAGCTACTCGCTACTATAGTGACAAAAAAGTCCTGTTGACGTTGCATAGGCAGAAGAAGATCGGACTAAGTTCCTTTCCGTGAGAACACCTTTCTTTGGTGGGTTAGAAGCATTAGAAGATCTTCCCCATCCCTATTGGAATGAATGCTTGAATAGTCCTTTACCCTAGCAATATCAAGCTAGTAAAGTACCTCATTCTATCATTTCTTACTTGACTTTATTGACTGTTGCGGTTACGGCTAGACTACTTAGCTCACCTTTTCTTTACTTGTGAGAATGCTTTCTTATAGGCTGCTATTCAATACCTTGTGCTGAAGTGGCTCATGGAGTCTTTCTCTTTAGTCAATCGTCTTCTTCGGTCATAGTAGTGCTAAGCCCAGAGGCTTCAACTGCCCTAAGATCCTCTCAGAGCTGAAATGAAGAAAACCTAGTTAAGGTTACTATCCGTTCCAACGCTTAGCTTACTATAAGCTCCAACGCTTAGCTTACTATCAGCTTCAGGAAACCGAGCAAGGCAAGATCTCTATTCAGGGTGTGCGGGAAGAGGACCTATTTCTCTTTCGTTCCTAAAGGATGATCTAGCAGTGGATGATGTCCCAGCTCGAGAGGTCAACCTTGTAATCTGCTTCTTCTTCTAACCTCTAGCAGGCTTTGTCTCATTCATTCTTCTATGTTTGAAGCGATACCTCTTACTCCAGAATAGTCACGCTTCCCAGCAGCGATTGAGGAGTTTCTTAATCTTAATCTGTTATTCTGCATCAGGTCTTTCCACCCGAAAGAAGAGTTGGGCCCTAGTAGAAAGTGATATGGATTCTTAGCTTTTGAGCAAGAGACTCTCATCCGTAGGACAGGTAAAGTCTAGCAGCCCATTCATTCTCTTCTGACTAGCTCTAACAGCCTGCCTGTTTGTTCTCAGTTGATTCAATAGCTGCGCTTACAAGATCTTCCTCTAAGCTCTAGAGAACTATCATCATCCACTCCTCAACAAAAGAGCCTATCTTTCTTTGATAGCACAGGGATTAAAGATAGGCTTCTTCAACAAGAGCGGAGTCGCTCACTGCTATCTTCTCCCTGCAATAAAACGGATGCGCTTAATCAATCTTGTTCCCGAATAATCTTACAGAGAGAAGAGCTCTAGCACCCGGGTCAGGAATAGCCTATAGGTTGAACTGTGTCCCGTAAGGTCACTTTACCAGACTGACATGTAACTACCCTCTTGTTGATCCGGTTGTTCTTATTCAAACCCTGTCGAGGGTGGATCTTGACCCGAGCTATAAGCAAACCAATGATAAACCTGTCGAGCCTTTGAACTGCAAGGTAGAGCTAAGGACTCACATCTATTTCAAAAGAATCTAAATCGATTTCCCATACAGGAAGGGAGCTGAAGAGATTGTGGATAACTTATGCTGCAAAGAGCAGTCCTTTTTACCCGAATGTCAAATCACTTCTTCTTTCTATTTGGCTCTATATGGCCCGTTTTATTCTCCTCATGTGGCCTTCCGGTTGTTTTATCACTCAGTAAGAATCTTGCGTGTAAGGTACGATGTTAGTCGAGTGAAAGGAGAGAGGAAGGAATTTCCAGGACACTCTCACATCGGGGGCGTCTCTTCACCTTCCAATGCATTCTTTTCGATCTTGTATTAAGTATACTTAACACCAACCCAATATCGATGTTTGAAAGATGTTCTGTTCACATACTCGTTTTCACACATAGGAAACAGATAGGCAGGAAAAACTACCCTTTCTAGGAGAAGTGGAGGAAGAGGTGGGGTCTAGGTTTTCCTAAGTCCCGTAGTGGCCCCCTTTGTCTAAGTCGTCGAAGTTGGATTTGCTTTTGTTTGAGAATGGAGCTGAAGTCAAGGACTGAGTTTATCTTTCTTCGTTGAGCGCGTCTATCTTATAGTGTGGTCTACCCGTCTCACTTGCTTAGTCGGCTAAGGTAAGGTAGCTTAACCTTGAAGAAGGGCCATTTCCCTCTCATCCTATTGTGGTAAGGTAGCAGTCAAGTCTTGGAAGCAAGCAACCTTTTTGCCAGTCTGGTTGTCTGATTGAGTAGCCCCGTAGTCCGTCCAGCCTAGTTTCCTAAGAGTGGTCGATGTCGGCTAAGTTCCTTTTCTTTTGTTTCGGGCCTGCTTTCTCTTGGGAGCATAACTCCCTCTATACTTAACCCTACCGAGAAGTAGAGGAAGTAGTCTTTGACTGAGTCCCCTAGTCTTCCATTCGATTCGGTCCTAACAGCGGTCAAAGTCGTAGAAGGTCCAGTTGCTTCTTGCTTTTGCTTGAGTTCTTGTCCCTGCTTTCCTGAAGGAAGGCATTTTTTTGTTGCTCCAGTGAGAAAGCCTTAGCTTCGTCTCGGAAGTTCCACAGGAACGTAAGCCAACTCCCAACTCTCATTAGCGAAGCTAGAGTAGCAATCTTTCTATCAATGACTTTCCTTGCCATCTTGATTGCCGCTCCGTGTGGAATTGGACCTAGAAGAATGAGTCTGGACTGAAAGCCCTTCCCACCTCCTTGGAATAGAAAGTTTTTCATTTTCCTATACCAGATAAACTAATCAAAAATAGGCTTTTTCAAAGCTCGTCCTAACCCAAAAGCAGGTCGATGCCTAAAAACACGGGGTTGAGTTAAATGTATTATTTTACTAAGGTTTTCCCAAAGTTTATGCCCCAAAACAGGCTATTTCATCGTAACTCTATTAATGGCAGATGGCTATGAGAGGGTGTGAATTGGAAGCCCTAGACCATACCAACTCGCTTCAGACTCACTTTCCAGCTCACAATTGAGAAAGTGTTCAACTTCAAAGGAAGTCTATTTGTTCATTAGAAAGAAGCGAGAGTACCTCGAGTGCCCAGCTAGGATGCCCCATTTTGTCACGAATCCGCCCCAGTAATTGAACACCTCGTCCTGTTACTATCAAAAGCTAGATCAATCGACTCCGATAAATGGATGAAATGGAAAAGCCTTATTAATGTCCTAATTTCCGGTTGACTGATTAGCCCTGCCATCTTACCTTCCAAGGTAGCCCACGGTTAGAGCTGCTTTTTCTAAATTCTTAAAAAGTCTTTCCTTGCAGGAACATGCTATGGATTAAGAGATCCGCGAAGGAACGTCCAAACAAGAAATATGACCCATAAAACATTATACCGAGCCATCCATTAAGGAATGCTTAAGGATAAGGAAGGAGAAAGGCTCGAAACCATGCCCGAGGATCAATTCACTTCACCAACAGCCATAGCATCGGTCCCTCACCTTAAATCAAAGGCATTTCCAGCAAGAAAATAAAGAAGATCTCTCTACAGATGACCTTCGGCTCAACTATGTTTTCCGCCACTTTCAGCTTCGGTGCACTTACTTCTCAGGCAGGAGCAGGGATCCTGTTTCCTTGATAAGAGGGCAGAGAGAGCGTGTTTATTGCTCTGGTGTGTGCGGAGATCGATGCATTGGATCGTCATCCTTTCATTTTGTTCGTGCTTGGTAAATGAAAAGAAATGGAATCTTTTTCGCAGTGGAATCAGTACCCTACCTAGGTCGAGCACAGTCGATTCCATCCATTTCAAAAGCGGGATGCAGTGTAACCGAGCTTAGGTTGAAAGAAGACCAGACCAAAAGATTCCAGTCGGACCTGAATCAGGTAAAGAAAGCGTACCAAATGAAAGCCCCGAAACTTCAACTAAAGCTATATCTTAGATAGAATAAAGCGAAGGGAGCCCACATTCCCGCTCCCCCTTCCCCCCATTGCCTGGAAAAAAGAGTTAGGCTATGGTATAGAGTTCTGTTTTGGGTGGAAGGGCGTCAGAATGTCCCCCTTTTGGTTGGAAACCTTCGGGGGCTTCCGGCGCCTCTAGCTCGAAATCAGCGTCTCCATCTAGTTAGTGAAAGTTCCACCTCTACTCCCGAAACCGGTATTGAGAGTGCTTCCAGCCCACTTGAGCAATTTGAGATTATCTCGTTGATTCCTATGAAGATAGGAGTGAGAAGGCAGTTTTTTTCTTCCCAGTTCTGATATTAAGGCATCAGCCGGGGAATAATTGTGAGCACCTGGGTAAGATCTTCTAGAGCTCGGATAGATCTCTTAGGAAAAGAAAGCATTTCCAGTTAAGGAGTAGGGTAAGGGAGAGTTGAAGACATCTAAAACATATATATCCCTCCCCAGGTAATTTGAGTATTCCTAGCTTCGTAGATCGGATCCATGTATTTTAGTTAAAGCTAGAGGGAGAGCGGCTAGGGAAGGGTGACGATTGAAGCTATTCCGCCCCTACCTAGAAGGAAGCCAAGTTTCTTTTGTTGTAGCAGCAGGAGAATTCTTTAAAGCAGAGAATCCGATACATCAAGAACAAACCGAGGTGGAAGAAGACTGTCCAAAAGTAGTATTCCCTTCCCTATTGAAAGTTCAGCTCGGCGAAGCAAAAAAGTAAAAAAGGAATTTCAGCGGTTAGGATCAGTCTTCTAGTAAAGGAAGAAGCATGAACTCGCTACAAACGAATTGAGAACGAGAACACAATAAGAGATAGAGAGGAGGAAAGCAAGGGAGCAGATAAATTCCCCCCCCCCCCCCTATTGGAAATTCCCCTTTTCCGACTAAGATGACTATTTTCAGGGCGTAGACGCCGCTCTCAACTACACATAAAAACCTTACTATTTCTCGGTTTACGAACGAAAGTGTGGTGGACACACTGATGACCACATCTACGCAGTCTTATGATCACTCTTGTCTTACTAGCGAGCGGATTCTTCGCATGCCATGTCTGTGCTTTACTGCCTGACTTTACTCTAAAAAGCTCTTTCTTTGCATGCAAGTGGCAAGCAAGCTATAGCTATGGTTCTATGGTTAATGACTTCATGCTTGAAAGAATGGTATTCAGGTTTGGCATGAAGTACACATGGTTAATTCCTTAATTCAGTAATCATGGTATAAGAAGAGTATCCACCACTGATTTTTATGCAAATCACTCTATGAATGTAGAAGAATCAGTGGTGGTTGTCTAATAGATATAGCAAGAAAGCTAGGAGCTGCAAGGGCTGTGATTGGAAAATCTATAGTTTCTAGTTCCTCTCTTTCTCTAAAGGTTTTGAAAATGCAATCCTACAAGTACAGTTTCAGCAAGTAAGATTTTGATCCCCAACGACAAGCGAACGGGCATTTTCGGGGACTAGCCCGCTTCCCATTACTCAAGCAAGAGGGAAATTCCGAGCACATAATTAAGGGAGCCATGGAAAGGTGACTGAAACACCAGAAACGGCGACTACCCGAGCTAATGATAGAGGCAAGAAGACTTTCCGGCCAAGTCCCATTAATTGATCATAACGATATCGTGGAAATGCAGCGCGGACCCATATATATAGAAACAGAAACAGAATCACCTTGATACTAAACCAGATCGAGCCCGGGATCCTCTTGAAAATGGGAAGATCTAGGATAGGCGGCCAACCTCCTGGAGAGAGCAATGTGCATGGACCAGGTGAGTAGGGATGCAGCTCCATGGACCGCTCGTCGGGCCTGATAGGTGGTGGTCTCACACCCTTCTCAAAGGAACCGTACGTGAGACTCTCACATCATACGGCTCCGTCCCGGAAGAAGGACCCCCCTTTCCTTTGACCAACGGGTCCTCGAACCAACCTTCCCGTTTTCTTGCTCGTTAGCGCTTTAGTTTTCGGGCCATCTATTCACGGATGATATTTCTGTGACGATATCACGAAAATAGGTACTAGCTGACCCATTATCGGTCAAATCTTTTAGAATATCTGAAAGCCTCTGTCTTCTATACTTTCTTGAAAGTCCCATAATGCGTGTTAGGTAGGACTCTACTCCGCTCCTGATGCTCTCATCTGAAATCTGATTTCCCCGTAAAAAGCACTTTTTAAATTCAATAATAATGCGTTCCTGACCTATTAAGGCATTTCGGTAGCTACCATTTAGGGACACGTCTTCGCGATATGACTGAATTTCACGCAATTCATAGGTATAATCCCTACCTCCCCCTTCAGAAGCTGAAGGACCAGGCTGATCCTGGTTTTCGTGAACTACAGGGAGAGCCCCCTCTGGGGAAGGAGGTTGATTGAACCCCCCACCCATTCCACCAGATGAAGAGGGATAGAATTGCGCAACTGCTCTCGACAGTTCGTCCATGAACACTGAAGCGACTTCCACTGCGACTCTAGAAAAAACACAAAAAAGGATCAATCTTGTATAACCATAGAGAAGGTATTTACCTCTATTGGGAATTTTCCGTGCTATTTTATCAATACATTGAAATAGGTAGTCCGTTTTGGTACCATATCTATTCCCATGTTTCGATCTTTCAAAATAGTAAACCCATTTTCCGGGTAAAGAATACAAACAATATCTTAATAAGAATTGGCTATCCATATAAAGATAACGAATGCTTTCTCCTCGTTCATATTCTTTTCTTGCTCTTAAAAACTCGCACCAGCTTGGCATGATTATATATGAACTGTTAAAGTGATCCGCTTTGCTTTCTTTTAGCAAAGACTTGTTGTAATGTAAATCGCCGGTTGGGTTTACCAACCAAGAAAGACATGGGATTTGGTGGCGAAAAACTAGCTATCTTATAGCAGACAACTCACGCAAGCCTACTCAACGAATCTCATAAGTAAACGCCTGTTCGCATCGCAACTAATAGAAAAAAAAAACGACTAGACTAGTAGTGGAGTGCTCCTTGTTGTTCAGATCTTGACCGGGTCCGAGCTTCCCAAGCTCTATGCTGTTGGGGAACTCTGCAAGGGTCTTACCACCTTCTTTATTTACTATATTTGAGTCTTTGGAGTACTTGGGGATTATATTCCGCGCCGAGGATTTGTGCCTGTTGGGGAACTCTACCGATTTGTCCTTTTGCAAAATTCTCTCTCGCGTACTCCTTTTGCAAAATTTTGTTTCCTTCAAATTTCACTTCTGAATTCAGCTTCAACCCCTTCCCTAAAATTTCACCTATGAGTTATGCATGTTCCCAAATCAAATCGATATCCAACCTGTCTCTATCTCTCGTCTCACTGTTGTTGTGTTGCATATTTTCAGTTTTTCTTCAATTTTCATTTCTAGGTCTCTGATTTAATCTCCCTTCCCTAATTAGTTCTGATTTAATCTCCACCCTCTAAAAGGGTTTTGATTTAGTGTCTCCATGTGCTGCCACTCCCAAATCAATTTGATATTCAATAAATCATTTTTTAATTTATTTGAACAATTTATCGTTGCAATATACCCAATTTATCAATTCTCACATGGCTTATATTATCACCTTAAAAAATCAGAAACAATTGATTTGCAATTTTTGCCAATCTCTTTTGAGTCTTCATCTTTGTTCCGGACTCTATTAACACTTATCAGAGAGTTTTACAGAAAAACAAAAAGAAAGAAGCATAGAATAGATGTGGTAGTTTCTCCTAACGATTTCAAACAAAATAAATAAACAAAAAACTGGGCAATTAAGAATAATATGGTCGTGTATTAGTGTATTATTTACCAATAGAAATTGGACCATGAGAGAAAAAGAAAAGGAAGGGACAAAAATGGAAGGTCTAAGACCGAGAGAAGATGAACAGGTGTGCGGGTGAAAAAAACAAACGGATGATGGTGCAGCTTAAAGAAAATAAGATCTCAACCGTTAATTTTGATCAAAGAGTCATTATTAAATGCTCTCATCTCTCACAATAACACGGATCTGGATTGGGTGCAGTCAGCACCCCTGACTGCATGCATTCAGTTGAATCTAAACCATTTGATTAAGATCGAACAGCTTAAATTTAACATCAAAATTTTAAACATTTTAAAATATCAATACTGCATTTAAATCTGAGCCGTCTAATTTTAATCAGACGGCTCTGATGCATTGACTGCACCCTGACTGCATGACAATCGACTGCTTGCAATCCATTTCCCAATAACACTCCTCTTATTTGAAACCTATATATAGGGGATGTATCTAGTGAGAAATACTATTCTTATATGAGAGTGAGAGGATGATATATCAACCATTGGACAAAAATACACGGATGAGATTAGAAGATAGTTTAGTGTGGATCATGTGTTCCACTTTCTTTTTCCGTCTACCTAGCTGTCTTCTTCTGCGTCTCTTGCAACATCGCCTTTTGGTTTACCCACACGGCCACACTCCCCGTTCAGTTTGCACTAGACCATAACGTTTCGAGAGGACAAGAATCATTAGTTTCCCCTTTTCTATTTCTTCGTTGTTGCCTTACTAGAATGTTTATTCTCCTGCTCTTCCCTGTGAAATCTATTTTTCTACAGTAGTTGATATTTAGCTTCCACTAGCTATTTCAATGAATTGAAATCCTATAATATTACCCACCACCACCATCACAACTTTGAATTATATATTTAAATTCAATTAGTTATTGGACATAATTTGGTGTTGGAAACCAAAACAGTTGGTGTCGGCACAGTTTCCTGAGATAATCGAATAACACATCATGGTGGTTGTTACTAGTGCGGCACTGATGCAGACAAGGGATTTTGAATGAAAACGGCAGTCCAATTTGTGAGGTTTATTTTTTGTTATTGATCTTTCCAAAATTGTGTGTTAATTAGAAAAAGTTGACCATGTGAACTATCTTCTAATCTGGCAAAAGTTATTGACCATAAGTCAAATTTTTATGGACGATGCATAAGTGAATAACAACCATCAGATTAGCCCTCCACGTGTCATAATCATAGCGCGATTTAACATACATACCGGAACAGTTGAGAGAAAAGTATTCGGGTATGAATATGCATATCGGAACACTTGAGAAAAAGTGTTCCAGTAACCTTATGCATACCGGAACTGTTGAGGAAAAGTGTTCCGGTATAAATATACATACAGGAACACTTGAGAAAAAGTGTTCCGGTAACCTTATGCATACCGGAACAGATACCGGAACAGTTGAGGAAAAGTGTTCCGGTAATCTTATGCACGGTGCATAAGCAATTGCTTATGCACCATGACCGGACCCTTCTAATCTCATCCGTGTATTTTTATTCAACGGTTGATATATATATCATCATCTCACTCTCATATAAGAATAGCTTTTCTCACCGAATACATCCCCTATATATATATATATATATATATATAAGTGATCAAATTA
Organism: Trifolium repens; assembly: GCA_030408175.1. Lineage (NCBI taxonomy): Eukaryota > Viridiplantae > Streptophyta > Magnoliopsida > Fabales > Fabaceae > Trifolium > Trifolium repens. The sequence continues at coordinate 24,923,720 of CP125846.1, read as the reverse complement.
GACCGATGTAACATTTGAGTAATGTTACACCGCTCAATAACGCTTTAACGAATTTAAATTTTACAAAATTCACCGTTGGATTGAAAGTTTATATCATATAGATTATATATGTCATACTTTACAAAAATCTAAAATCGTTTAATATGTTTTTGAGACACATAAAGATTAACAGTATTCAATAAAAACACATAATTCGTTAATCTTAATATGTCTCAATAACATGTCAAATGATTTTAGATTTTTGTAAAACTCAACATAGATGATCTATATGATATAAACCTTCAATCCAACGGTCGATTTTGTAAAATTTGCATTCGTTAAAGCCTTATTGAGCGGTGTAACATTACTCAAATGTTACACCGGTCTAATTTGATCCCTCTTCATATATATATATATATATATATATATATATATATATATATATAATGTAACGTAAAAAATAATAGTACATCAATAATTAATATAAACCATAATATAGCATATGGTCCATTTATCAAAATAGGTAACTAATATGGTTCATTTATTTATGAAAAATAACATATCAATATGTTCCTTCCACAAATTCTAGTCTAATTGAGAGTTCATAGAATCACAACTATATCCTCTTTTACCGATAGAATATTGTCATGTGTTTGTTGACTAATTTGTAGAACTAAAAAGTTTCATGACAACACCAATACAAAGCTTCAAAGGTCTTTCCAATAATTCCTCAGAGGACTCTTATTGATGCAATTGCTTTCTTTAAATATGTTGTTATACCACTTGCTTCATATGCGATCACAATCCTAAAATTCTTTCAAGTGTTGTGGATTAGTATATTTCATTTCATAGGAATGTATATATTAAACTTTAAACAATGGCTTAGACATATTATTGGTATAGAAATTACAACTCGATCAAATTTTATTCTTTTTGTAAATGAATTTTATTCACATTTACTTGAAACATATCTAATACAATATAAGAAAGTTGTTGTCCCTGGTAAGGACAACAATAACCTTGCTTAAGAAGCTGCCACTTGGCAATATTGAGGGCAATTGATGTCCAGAATTTTACTAACTGAACTAAATAGAATTTCAACCAAGCTATTTTGCATACAAACTAAGCCATATTTCATATGTTGTGAGAGAGTGGGTCGCTTTCAGATGAGCCATGGTTGGATTTGGACCAAGCCGGTTCAGAAATATTAATAAACAATTCAACTTTCATACCATTTTGTCTTTGGGAAAACAAATTTGTTTGACAGCTACATACTGACATTTGGTTGGCAAGTGTACTTTGTACAACACAACACTCCATCACATTTCAAACTCCATTTGTGTTCTATTCTGCACTATCACAAAAAAGTGGAAAATTGCTACACAGAGAAGGTAACTTGGTCTTCTTCTTTATTCATCTTCAAAACATCTTCTTCATCTTGACTGCTTAATTTCAAAATCGAACCATCTTCTTCATTTTTTAACTGTAATGTTGTTTGTTTAAAGGAAGATTTTCTTCATCATTTTCATTTAGATCTCAAATCATACATGGTTGAATATACAAGTTCTTTGTTATGATGTTTTTAAGATACCCATTTGTAAGATTAGTCAGATTATTTTGTTTTAGTTAAATATATGATAAATTAGCTTAAAAATAGTTGATTTTTTTGTGTTCAAATGTGAAATGTGAAATTTTGAGCTGACCCATTTGAAAGAATTGTGGTTTTATTGATTTTTGTTTTGGAAAGATTTGAGATTTAAGTGAAAATAGCTTAAAAATGAAATGGGTTTGTGAATTTCTGATTTTTGTTTTAGACTTAGTTGTTTTGTTAAAGTATATTTATACATGATATGGTTTTGGTATTATAACATTATATGAGCTTTGAACATTTGAGCTACCCTGTGATAGTTATATGGAATAAGTTATCTCCATTGAAAAGATCATTGTTTGTGAAAAGGATTATGAGAAGAATGAACAAAACAACTAAGACAGGGTAGCCCAATTGAGAAGAAAATGTTATAAAATTATCACACACATATAAATATACTATCACATACTAAATGGATGGATGCAGTTATTGAAGTTATCTGATCAAAAAGTGTTTTGAAGAAGATATGTATGTATTGATTTTGCTTTGTGTTGGGTATCATATATAGTTTATGATTAGTGGTACTACAACACTGCAGAATTTAGTATTGGTCCTTCCATGATTTGGTTTTGGATAAATTTCAAAATATTTTATTCTATATCTATGCAGACATATGGAAATGGGAAGACTACTATTTCAATATATGAAAGGAAAGCAAGCATAAGACAATTTTATTGTAAGTTTAAGGTTGTTAACATGAATGTGTACTTATCTAGCTATATTGTGCCTACTATGGGGTGGTTTTGGAATCAATTTTGTGCTTTTGATAATAATAATCAACACATACTTAACATGTTTTTTCTGTTCTTCAGCGGTTATATTTCCTGCTCTATTGCAACTTCAAATGGGCAACACAGATTTGGATGAAAGGGGGTGTTGTTGTTCTGCCTAATTGTTGCCACCAAATGTGTTTCAACTGTTACAAAGACTGGTACAATTCTTCAATTGCTTCATTTCACTTTCCTTACCTTAGATTATTTTTGTGTGCATCTTGATCATGATTTTTAGATAAACCCAAGTTTTATAATGTTGGTATTATGCTTTTAACTTAGACATTTGAATGACATTTGGTATGTTGCTGGTTTTTGAAGGAATTGTCTATGATGCTTAGAATTTTACTTTATCAGTTAGAACAAGTAATTTTCTCGAGGTTGAAGATACATGCATTGCGTTTTTCTTCGTTTATTTTGTTACATTGCGATGTGTTTCAACGAAGACAAAGAACATGTTATTTATGATTCATCTATTGTGTACATAAAGTTAAAAAGTTTAATTTTATAAGGAATTAAAGGGATGTTTATCTAACACTTTTTATGTGTATGTGTGTGTTTTCTTCGAAATAATAAGTAATTAGAATAAGTTGTTTTACTCATTCTGATTTTATTCTATTTTTTCATTTCTTTGCATTTTGCAACTTATACGATTTATTTTTCATTGTGTTTTGTAGATGCTGGAGTTGAAGCTAAAGACTGCATCAAAATCTTTCTGGGTATGATAAAAATTTGAAATTTCATGTTCTTCAGTGAAATTTTTTGGTTTTAATTTAATTTTTTTTGTCAAGAAATGTGATTTTCCGGTGTTTTGGTATTGATATACTGTGATTTTGCATTTGGGATATATATTTATTTTGTGTCTGGTATTTTGATGCTGGTAAATTCTACTTTAAACACATTTTAGATATATGCTTCAACTTATTTGCATGTTCATGATATGCAGTGTTTGGAAGAAGCAGAGGATAAAAGTACTCAAGAGGGTTTTTCGTTTGAAACGGGGAATGATCCACATACAATTAATTTTTTATCTTAAACAAAAGGCATACATCTTTTAATTCTTTTGAATATTTTTCAACATAGGAATGAAATTGTTACCACTTAAATATCTTTTTCATTTTATGCAGGGAATCAAGTTAAGTGATGAAACAAGCTCACAAGATTTTGAAGATAACTATCAGTCCAAGACTGATTTGCTCAAAGCCGTTGCGATATTTGTCGCGGCTGCAACTGGGACAGTTGCAATTAACCATTCTTGGGCTGCTGCAAATCAGGTACATTAATACCTTATTTCACTTATGGTAGTTTCATAGTAAAGTATATGCATTTGCGAAAATATCTTCTGTTCTGAAAGTTGGGAGCTCGATATGTGATGTCTCACTGCAGGATCTTGCTATGGCATTGCTATTTGTAATAGGATATGCAGGCATCATATTTGAAGAATCTTTAGCATTCAACAAAAGTGGGGTAGGACTATTGATGGCTGTAAGCTTATGGGTGATAAGGAGTATTGGGGTAAATATCTATCTTTTATATGTTTTGGCTTTTGAGAATGTCAGATAATTCTTGATTGGTTAGAGCTTTATGGTAGCATGATTCTTTGTTAGTTTAAACTTTATGGTTATAACTTAGTACTGTAAAGAACAAAATTCAATGTTTGGTGTATATTAATAGTATAATAAAACAAGATAAAAGGTAGGAAAAATGGTATATTTTGGTTTCATTTATTAAAATGCACCAGCAAAACCATTTATTTATTTTACACTTAGTTCTGATCAAAAGCAAGTGCAGCTCACAATTTATTATTTTGGTTTTCATTTCAATTGGTTCTTTTAAATGATTTATTTATTTTACACTTAATTTCAATTTGCTTTCTTTTTATTATATGGATTATTGAATTAATAGTTTGGAGGATGGATACCAGTAAGATACTTGAACTGCATTATATTATGGGTTCTTTAAGTCTTCTATTATGCCATTAAAATAGAATGTATTTGCCACTTTGTTGGAAGACCTTATGAAATAAAAATGGCATTATAAGCTGGAAGATTAGTATTTCCTTTTGTTTAAGCAATTGTTATGTGTTTACACATAACATGGTGCTAAGTTAACACCACCTTTATAGGTTTCTGATACGTTCATAGCTTGGAACTTTATAAAGGAACTTTATAATATGATTATTGAAATGATATTGCTTTATTTTGATACCATATTTTTATTACAAGTCAACTTTAACTAAATACCCATTTTATGTGAAACAAAATGTTTGATACCAAATGTCTGAATACTAAACAAAATTATCAATTTTCAAATATTTCATGATGTTGCAGTTGTATAAATCTATAAACTACATGCATAATCAATTTTCATTAAATTGTAACTTTAAAAGTTTGTAACTAAAAAAAAAAACGCGTAACGTTCGACCCGTCCTATCGGACGGGTTATCTACTAGTATGATATTATAAAACTTCTTCCAAAATTTAATTGATCCTTACTATTATAGCTCTATATATAGCCAATAAGTAAACTCAGCTGGGAAAACATGATTATAAAAATGTCAAAATTTAAAGCTAAAACAATTAAAATCATATACAACGTGCAAATCAAAAGCAAATATTACATTTCGTGGTTATGCTTATTGGCTGAAGCATGTTTTTGCAAAAGAAAGGGAAAAATCTGCAGCACAATTAGAGATAACTAAATATAAAGAACACGTATCAATTGAAGGAAATGACATTAAATAGAAGCATCTTAGAAATGGGTCATGACATAGAGGCTCTTAAAAATAGGGGGCAAGAAAAAGTTATAGAGTAGTACTAATAGTAAAAGAGGGAGTAAGTAAAAAATTCACGCATTTCACATAGTAACTGATCTAGACCGTCCGATCTAGAATTAATGGCTGAGATTGCTTTAATATAAAAAAACTGTGTTTTACATCAAAACCGTCCTATCTAAAATAGATGGATGAGATCTAGTACTGCGTGAAACTACGTGAAATGCCTACAACAGTAAATCTGGGTCCGTAAAAGAGGATATAAAATGAGGGATTAAGGGCTTTCAAAAGAGAGATTGTAAAGTCAAAGTATTTGAAATTCTTTTTATTCTAAAATGAAATATTTATTAGTTACAAAAGGTGCTAAAAAATATTGTTTTGTTGTGAATAAATTTTTTTAGACGATTTACAATTAATTTTTATATTATAGTTTTGTCAAATAGAGAGACGTGTGATAGAGATTGTCTTATTTATCAAATTGTTATTAATAAAAAAAAATGATGATTTTTTAGTGTTATTAATATTATTTGTAGTTTAAATCGATGATAATTCTTTTGAATTTTCTTGCACTTTTTCTTTTATTAGAACCTATTTTTAATAATCTCACATGACCTTCAAAAAGTCGGAGGCAGGCCCGGACATTAAATAAGAATAGGAAATTATAGATTTACCATCACTACCATAGCCCTCGGTCCCTCACATATACCCAAAGGCAAAGACGTCTTGCGCTCCGCCCATAAGAATTGGTTCGCCTCGAAACTCGGCTCATGTTTGACATGAACTCCTTTTTCAGCTCGAGTTCGGATTATTTAAAGTTCGCGAGGATCACGGTTCGATCCCACAACTATGATTGGGAAGAGGCAGGAACCACTTGATATCAAAGTTGACCCTCGAACCAGATTAAATTGATGGTGAAAAAAAATTCATTTATGTATTTGTAAAACAAAAAAAATGAATTCATTTATGTATTAAGACCAAACATATCAGTTTTATAATGAGTTCATGCGTGTTTTGAAATGCCATCTTTATAAAATATACTTTTTAAATTATTATTTTTTTGAAATATTACATTTACTAAAATACAAAAAAAGTATGTTCAACCAAAAATATTCAATTAAAATATAATTTTAAAATATTTATTTACTAGTAACTTTTAATCTATGTACTCCTCTGGTCTCATATATAAACAACTTTTAACTTTTTAGATTCATTCAATAACAAATGTATCTAGTTTATAATAATGGCTAGATTCAACAGTTATTAAATAAACCTAAAAAGCGAAAAATTGCTTATATATAAAATTGAAGGAAGTATTAATTATAGTCAAAAAAAATAATTCATGCATTAACTTTCCTCGTCATCTTAAATAGCCTATTATAAGGTGCTACCATTTAATCTATCAAAATATAATGGCAATCTACATCAATTCTCTGTTTTTTAACTTGGCAATTATGTGCATCGTTTCGGTCATAGTTGTAGGTAACAAATTAGTTTCATTACTAAACCTTACGTTACTTGCAATTGTAGGGTATAAAAGTGGTGATCATAATCATTTTGGTGTTCATTGTCATATCCTCCCCCACCTCCATCTACTAAACATGTCAATTGGATCATGCCTTCTGTTATTGGGTGAAATGTAATATTAATGGAGCTTCAAGAGGATCTACATGTATCTCGTTTTGTGGTGAATTTTTAGAGATCATCTTAATACTTCTTTGCGGGAGTACTGATAGTGCTAACATAATTGGAATGTCAATGTATTATTATGATATCATCCGATATCCAATTTTGCTTAAAAAAAGTTCAAATTTTAAAAACAATGAAAACGTCAAAATTTTGTTTTCATCTCGTTAAAATTAAAATGAATATATTTTAAAATGTGAAAAATAGAAAATGTTTTCACACAATAAACAGAGCTTAAGTTACCATAAATGGTGAGTCAAAAAAAAAAGTTACCATTAATGGTGGGAAAAAAAAAATCAATTCACTTGATGAGAATGGACATGGATCCTCTCAATCTTCAATTATCTCAATTTCTCTCAACAATAAATCATAGCCATTATATTTAATCTAACGGTGGAAAGAGAAAATTCCACTATAAATAGAAGCACACCATAATAAAATCTTGCATCTTCCTTTTTATTTTTTCTTTTTAATAATTTGGTATCTTCTTATTTGTCTTTGTTTTTATTTTTTATATTATGACATATTAAAATATAAAATTAAAAACTTCCAAATTTAATTCTTATGTTAATCACATGTACAAATTTTAAAATTAAAATCAGCATTGCACCAAAAAACTCTATGATTTTCTTCCTCGTTTTTTCGATAATGGTCAAATATAATAACATGTCAAATATAAATTATTTTATTTATTTATTTTTATAAGTAAATACAAATGGATTGGTTTTCTCTTATATTGTTTTCCTTTTGAATTTTTGTCAAACAAAAATCTGAAGAAGAAAAAAAAAACTGAGAAATGAAATCATAAAAAAGGAAAATTTCAAAATAGGAAAGAATTGAATTGTTATACCCTATTTTTATTTATGGAGGTGCTTACTAGACTTAACATAAACGAGTTACACATGTCACATTATTGATTGAGTAAAAACTACACTATCAGAATTCTACATGATACAAAGCATTTTTGACCAATTTATTAGATTATTAAACTTTTAACAATCTATACTCTATCTCAACAAAATGATCATCAATTCTGATAGATTGGAAATGCAATTATGAATCAACAATCACACTACAAGCAACAACACATGATTAAACTTCAAGACAAAGCATTGGCATAAGAATGGATAATAATAATTAAGCAGAAGCTGTGATGCACTGAATTGCTTGTTTGCATATACCAGTCATTGTTGCTTCAGGTCCATAAACCTGAAAAGAGAGTTAAATATATCAGATAAACTCAAAACAATTTTCTGAATCAATAATTTGTTTGTTAAAAAAATCAATGAAGACATGTTATATATATAAACCAACCTCAATAGGGATTCCAATTTCCTCCCCAAGTGCCCTCATTTTCGCGAGACCCCTTTGATAGTTAGGACCTCCTCTCCTCACATAGATGTGCATATTTGCTTCTTTTAGCTTTTGTTCCTGGTTTGAAATAGCTTAAACAATCAATTAAGGTTTTGTTTGTTACAATTTTAAAACAAATCAATTTTTTTAGTAGATAATCACTTTTATGAGTTTCCATTTGTTTGCTATCGTTATAAAAAAAAAATGAGAATTTTTTTTGGGTACATATGCTAAAGTCTAAAAACTGCTTAGTAACATTTTTAAAAAGTAATTTGTATTTTGATAAACAAACACAAAATAACTTCTGCTGTCCTTAATAATCTCAAAACTATTGAATGCCAAAATCAATTTTTTTATAATTGATAGTTGATCAAAGGTTTATGACGATAAAACTAACCTTCTCCTTCAAAGCACGAATTATGCCACTGAATGTAGCAGCAACATCAGTAAAGTTAGCTATTCCTCCTCCAATCACGAGAGCTCGTTTTTGGCCATCCGGATTAGCAGTTGCACACTGCAAAAAGATAATCATGCAGACAGATAGTGTCACTATAATATCGGTTTCAAAGTAGCATGCATTTAATAAAAGCTGTCTTTATTCGTTACACACCTCAAACAATGAAATGTTTGATTAATTGATCATAGAAAGCATAATGCTAAATCTGTAAATAGATAATAATACTATAATAGAATGCACAAAGTTGAGATAAGAATTATTTACATCAATTACAACTCTGGCATACTGTAAGACCTCGTTTTCTTTAGGTGCACCACTGTATTCTGCATAGTTTCCAAGCTCTGGAGCATAACCAAGATCTCCTACCTATTATAATAAATTTGTTTAAAAAAAGTTAGTGGCAAGACAATAGAATTCAACAATTAACTTAGTTTTGAAGAAATAGAAACACGTACTGTGTCAGCATAGATTACACTGGCACCTCCTCCGGCTACCATAGTCCAAATTCGGCCCATTGGGTTTAGCACTGTGAATTTTAAAGACGCACTTGTCTGCATAAAGAAGATGTTCCAACAAAACATCCAAAACTTTTCAGAATACATTTTTTATAGACCGATAATAAGTGTAGTACAAGGAAGCAGTATATTTGTTCACCTTTTCATCTAATCCATGAACGAAAGATTCAGTAGGACTCATAACCCTTCCAAATGGCAATGGAAACTCAATGTTTCCCCATCTGAAAAAAGAATGTTCATGATCATTCATAAATGTTATTCATCCTTTAAATAAAATTAATATTCTTGAGAGGGAAAAAACTCACTTCTTGAAGTTCTTGAAAGCGGCAGTGTCGTCTAACTCTCCTCTCATATCCAAAGGATAAGGCTTTCCATCGACCAAAGCGAAAGGATTCATCTCTAAGAATGTGAAATCCAGATCTAACATGATACGGAAAAAGAACAAAAAGTTTAAAAATTTAAAATGAAACTGTCAATTAAGTTGTCTCCACAAGCACATTTGATGTTCTGTAAATGGATATTTTATACTGTACCTTGAAATATATTGAAAATCACCTTTAGAAATTCCTCAATTTCTCCCTTGACCTGTAACCGTTAAATAAAAATTAATAAAAATTTGAAACAACTTGTCCACCAACAAAGAAGTATTAGGACCGACACTTCAGATTAAAGGCGTGCCACCTGTGTCAACTATCAGTGTCGTGTTTGTGTCGGTGCTATGTAGATAATAACCAACGCAGAAAGCTAGAACACATTTTAGGAAAAAAAGTACCATAGTTGACATGTTCATAGAATAAGAAATTAGCAAAGTGAATATACCTCTAAGGGGAGGGTTGCAATAAGTGCTGATATATTCTCTGATGTAAGAGATTCCCCTGTTGGAATAAATACAGTCTTAACCTGAAATATTGACAAACAACTTTGTAGCTTATATGGAATTAAAAGGAAATAAATGAGCGGAATTAACATTGCAAATTAAAATTTATAGGTAAAAAAAATAGTCATCCTGTTACCTTATCCCAGTTCTCTTCAATATCAATTCCTCCACATTCAGAAAAGCTTATACTATTTCCTAGTCTCTCTGAGACAATGTTAAGGTAATACTCTTCATTATGTGGGATGAAAGGTTCAACAATGAAAGTTGTTATAGGTCCTTTGCATCCACCCATCTCAACCTACATTTTAGAGAAAGACATTTAAAGGATGAACTCATGAACATGAAGTACTAAGAAAAATTGATCAAAGAAAGTGAAAAAAATAGTTCTAAGATTTGGAGGATTGAGGAGAAAAGGCACCTCTTTTCCAAGACGCTCTTTCACAAAACCAGCAACTTCAGCCAAATCCAGATTCAAGGCAACCAAACCGCTTTTTCCACGTTTTCCAAATAGCATGTCAGGTTTCACAACGAATTTTGAAGATGAAAGCCATGGTTCCTTCTCTACTAGCTCATTGATATCGGTTGATTCGATAATCTGAAGAATAGAACAAAAACCCCAATACTTTTAGATCATCTCAAGATTCTACTTTATCAATGTGAAAAATGCACTTTTTCACAAATCACAATTGCATATATCTTCATTTAGCAATACAGCTCAAAACAAAAAATTAGTTGTCATATTGAAGATAGACCGTAGTGATTTCTGAATTAACAAATTTTAGATCATATTAGATTTTTCGAGCACAAACTATCACTGAGCTGAAAGGGAGACTAATGTCTTGAAATACATAGATCCTAAGAGACTCACAACAGATGTTTTTCCATACACATTACACACTAGTCAAGGATCGAACTATCAACCACATGCTCAAGAGACTTGTTATCTATTTAGCGCGTCACACCAAGTTGGTAACTTGTATACACTTACACAACATCATAAGACAGTAACAAGTCCATGACATGCTAGCTAAGAGTTTAGTCATGTGACCACAAGAGACGGAGTTCAAATCCCCTAAGAGACGATTGTAAAATAGTCATCAGTACCACAAGGGACGGAGTTCAAATCCCCTCAGAGACGATTGTAAAATAGTAATTAATAATCAATTTCATCTTCTTCAACCATTTAAATAATAAATAAATAAGATGGTAACAATAATCATATCATGTAACTTATAAGGTACTACAAACTTCAATGTAAGTGAGCATCAAACCAAACAAAACCTTAAGATTTAAAGCCAAACCAACAAAAACAAGAACTATATAAAATGCTTACTTGTGCAGACTTAATTGGCAACTCTTGTCCAGAGATTCTCTTAAAATGTTCCTTCAACAACCTCTTAGAATCATACTCTCTGATCTTCTTACGTGCCATTGATTCTTCTTAAATCTTCAACACAAATTCTACCCTTCAAAAAAACAAAACAAGCAAAACCCAGATCAAATCAGCTCAAAGGGTCCTCAAAATTCAAATCAAAATCAAATTTTTCAAACACCCAAAATAAAATCACAATTACAAATGAAAATGAACAATGAAGCAGATTGAAATGAGAGAGAGAGAGAGAGAGAGAGAGAGAGAGAGAGAGAATGCAGTCACCGTTAGAGAGAGAAAATGGATCAATGAAGAAGAAGGTGAAGAATAGGTAGATCGAATAGTGAATGGGAAAGTGTGTTGTTGTTGGTGATGAATCTATGATATATTTATAGAGGTTAGGAAAATGAATATGAAACTGAAAAATGGGGATATGTTTGGTATTATGAAATTGTTTTGTTTATTTATTGACAGCTATGTTATTATAATAATCTCTCGTGCATTGCACGAGGTGAGCGCGAGAGATGTATAATCTTGAACACGAGATTTATAAACCTTAAAGAATCACTTTTTTTATACTCCTTTCGGGGCACTAGTTAAGAAAATAAATATAGTATAATTTTTTTAAAATTTGTGCAGTTAACATTTAAAATATGTAAAATGTGTTGTTTTCTATGTATAATGTTCTCTTTTTGGTATCCTTAATTAGAGCTCCGTCATGGGGACACTAGTTAGCATGACCATAATTTTAATTGCATAATAGTAAAAATTATAAAAATTTGATATTTTGAAAATACTCATCGAGACGAATCAAACAGCATCTTATATGTTAATATTTATTTTTGTTTATTAGTAGACAAATAAGGTTAAAGTAACATATGTGAATAGTACATAACAGTCAACTGTGTCAATTAAATTGAGACGAGAGAGTATATATCGGTGCCTATTTTTAGACCATTGTTCTTGAGGGAGGATTTTAAGGTAAATTTTTTATAAGTTATTGATTTGATAGAAGAGAGACAGAAAAAAATAAGAAAGATTAATTTAATGGTGATAATTGAACAATTGAGACAATGAGAAAAAAAAGTGAGAGAATTCATTCTCGTTGTTCTTCTACCCATCTGGTAGTATATATCAGAAGATATCTTGATGTATTTTTCAGTAAGATTTGCACGGTTGAAGATAAAGGATGAGATTAGAAATTAAGTTTAGAGAGGATCAAATTTAAAAGTATAATTTAATTAAAAAAATTAAATTTAAAAATATAAGATATACAAAAAATTGTAAGATAAATTCAATATTAAAATTATGGGAATTTTTTTCTAAGTTGAACTTTTTGGCGACCCCATTCTATAAGCAATAAATCACTTTTCTTAGTAAAAAAAAACCATTCTTAAAGAGAAAAGCATTCGCTGAGATTTCAATTTACGACAAATGTATAAATATATCCGAAAAAGTTGAATTAATAAAATGGGACCATTTAAAAAAAAATGGGACCATTTTCGATGTTTCAAATAAAAATAAATGTTAATGTGTGTCATAAATATTAACTTGTGCGTTTAAAGTTTTAAATATTAACTTTTCTATCTTATTAAACGTTAATATTCTATATTTGGATGTATTAACCTAGTTCCTCACCCTTGCGCCGCTCTACTCCTTCCATTAACCTAGTTTCTTCATTTTTCTTCATCCATCAAGGAGGGGTGGTTTTAGGGTCGATTTTTGACCCAAAATCACCCCTTTGAATTGTTTTTAATTGTCTTTTCATTTAAATAAGTGATTTTCACATATTTATTTGTTTTGATCTTTGTTGTCCCGTCTTTGTGCGGAATATTTTGTTATCCCGTCTTGTGCGGTGTTCATTTGTTTTCAGGTTGAAGATTAGTTTTGATCCAGTGCAGATCCAATCAGTGTCGACTTTGGTGCCATCAACGCTACAGATCTGGAGACATGATTATTCCGGAGACTTTAATATAGTCATATTTGTAGGCATATGCAATTTGCCGTTTTATGCTATTAACACGGATATTGTGAGTTTGTTCGCAGATTTATCCCTTTTGTTTTTAGCCAAATTGAATCTGTATTGCATCGATGTACTCCGTCAATTTGAATGAATGAATATCTTTATTTTTAGTCAAAAAAAAGTACATATTAATATGACCCGGCCTTAATAAAATAAGGGAATAAAACTTGACAAAAAAAAATAAGGACTAAAAGAGAAATTAAAACAAGGAAATTTTTATGGAAATTTTTTCTTGGAAATTGTACATTTTAAAAATGTAAAAAGTTATCTTATTATTATTATTATTACTTTTATCTTTTATTTTCTTTATTAGCATGCTTAACAAGTGCACTACCCTTAAAACAATAGTATAATATCAACATATACTAGTATAAAATAAAGTTAGAAAAATTTTAGGGGACGTCGTAGGCTCAGCTTATCCACCTTCTAACTTCATCCCAAAAGAAAATATCTCAAACATTATAACGGACATTTATCACTTTAAACTAATTAGATTTCCAAATTTTTGACAAAATTTCCAAGGGACTTTTATGACTTTAAAATTTGAGATTTTTCTAAAGCAACTAAAGTAGTAATTTTTTTATTGAAAAATAATAATAATTATTTATCAAAAAGTTATACAATACAATTAATATATAAGACACAAATTTTAATGCATACTTACTATTTTTTTTGGTATATTAAAGATATCTTCCGCGCGCAAACTGCAGAGACTAATTCCCTCGAGGTAACTGAGAGGATTGATCTCTCCTAACAAAGATTTTTCCATACACATTGGCCAATGATCGAACCCATAACCAAATAGTTAAGGGGCTCAAGTATTAAATATATTTGAAATAAAACTAAATATATTTTCTTAATCTACCTTAGTTATATTTTTTGTCTCTTTCATTGCTAATGTTATTTTGACTCTTAATTTAAAGTGATGTATAATATCATTTATCTAGGCAATAAATTTTAAACTTTTTAAAACTGAATTAAATTTAGATGTGCTATAATGGTTTTTAACCTCTATAACCCCCTTGTGTCAAAAAAAAACCTCTATAACCCTCAATTTTTTATATTGTATCCAAAATTTTAAGAATTTGAAACAAATTTGATATAAGAAATCATAATTATCCTTAAAGTAATATTTTTACAGATATGCATTAGTATAAAATTTATTTTTATCATGCTTTGATCGGGCATAGCGAGATTACTCTAGTGGCAAGGATGAGAGATTGATATGGTGGTTGTAGCTCTAGGCACAGTGGAAAAACACATATGCAAGATTGTTACTTGTTAGCACTCAATACTCAAATCAATATTTGAATGAGGGAAATGCTAAGGAAATTGAGTTAAAATTGTGTACCTTGAATATTAGGGTTGTGCTTGTATTTATAGGCCAAACTTTATGTATGTATGTATGGAGAGTGGCAATTCCACTACTTGTGTGGGGCTGACAATAATGCGGTTTTAGTGTTATACTGAATTCTCATTCGTTGGGGCGATGTGCTAGGGGAGAACGTGATTGTCCTTCCTTTGAGTAGCTATCCTATGTTTGGTAACGTGTATAAGAACTTACGTTGGGTTTTAATCCGGTCTAGATTATATCTATTATTTAATTAATAATTTTAAAATTAATACAAAAAATTTTGATCATAAATATTTGGAAAAGGTTATATGAATATTGACCAGAAAAAGGAGATAAATATATTCTATTTAGGATTAATGTCTAGGAATTTTTTGGTCTCATTCTTATTGGTATGAATCTTAGAGTGTACAACAACACTCATATACTTTTCATCAACCACTTGTACTTGAATTAAGTTGGTATGAGCCTTGGGTGATTTATAGTTGGTTGATGAGTTTGAGTAGTATTGTGTTGGTATTGAGTTTGTTCACATGCATGTTCATGATCATCAATAAAAGTTTGTCTATGAATTTTCCAGATCTGTCACTTCAAGTCTTCTAAACCACCATTAGTTCTTCAAAGGAAATCCTTCTATTAAATTTAATTATTGCTAAAAATAATTTTTTATTTGACTTTACTTACTACATGACCGGCCTCTAGATTATCGGAACTTCCTTCTTTAATATGCCATAAAAGAATTACATACATCAAGTTGAGAAGAGGTACTATGAACAACCTCTGTTATAATCTTGTAATTGGAGCCATAATTTTAAATCAGAACCTATGGCACAAGAAATGCCACTCTGGATCAGAAGTTCAGAACAGTATGATCCTTCACGGTACATAATATATGATTAGATTCCAAGCACTTTACAAAAGTTGAATTATATCATTGAATATACATTCATGTGCTAGCTAGTGATAATTACAAAAGTTGCAGTAGTATTGTTGCAACATTAACCCATGCTGTATGTTGTTGCTTTCAAACTCCAATGTTGTTTTCATATGGTTTTTATATTTAACTAAATTCATTTTCACAAAATCTAATTTGAGATATATATATATTTCAAATAATCTAACATCTAAAATTTCATCTTTAAAATAAAGAAGTGTTGGATATTGCCTTGAAAACGAAGTCAGAAAATCAAGTTTTTGGGCTGAGCTGGCGCGCAGCTGGGTGGCACCTGGGCGCAATTAGCAGGAGGGAGGCAGTAGCCACTGACTCCCTGCGCCTGGGCGCGGACGAGCGGGTATATTATGCTGTTTTGCATTTTCTGATCTTTTAACAGGGTTTTAGGGTTATTTCTGAGCCGACAAAAAGACCAGGGTTATAAGATTAACATCTTGACAACACTCTGGGGTTGGGAGAAACATTCTATCACCTTGGAAACACTTGTTGATTGAATCTCTTTGTCACGAGAAGAAATTCGGGACTAAGGTAGAATTATGAAAACTCTAATTCTTGCAACTCTTGAGAATCTTATTGTAATCAAGTATTCTATCGATAGTCGAGATATTATTTTTCTACAGTAGTCTATTTTTAATTCCAATATTTGTAAGATGAAATCTTTTACTCCTTATAAACTATTGTATATACTATTCTTGAATTCTATCTTTATAATTCACTCCAATAGGCGTGGTGCAAAAGATATATTCTTTTTTATTTGTTTCTATCGTAACTTAGAAACTATCTAGTATTTGGTGGGTAAACAAAGTACTACGGATTGTGAGAAAATTAAAAAATATTTGTGCTTATAATAGTTACCCGATGAAACATCAGCTATTTTATCAATCGTACATTATTTTCATCAAACAAAGTCTTGATAGTAATTTTTTTTTTTTAGGTCTAATTGATAGTAATGTTTGAAATAGTCATTAATTTATAGTGAATATTCTTTCTATTCTGCAATGATTGACTTATTTACAAAAGAAAATTGTTTCAAAATAAATGATTTTATTCAATTTATAATACAATATTAATTATTTTTTTCGCAATTCTACCTCTATTTAGTTTTACTTACATAATTTCTATAGCACAGGACAAAGATAGTTTGATAAAAAATTAAGACATTAGAGTGAAGTGATTAATAAGCTTCTCATAAAATCAATTGTTAAAAAAAAACGCTCGAATTCGATTTATGGTAAGAATGAATTTTAGTCAAATTTCAAATGATATGCATAAGTTGACCGAAAAGTAAAGACTAAAAATCAAGTAGGAAATATTTGAAGGAACAAAACTTGCTAAATTTAAAAGATTAAAAGTGAATTTGAGATAATGTATATGATCAAAAACATATTTCGTTAGTAAGTTCCGTGGTAATTGACGCTGAATTTGATAGAGAGGACCACAGTTCGATCTCCAGCAACTACGATCGGGAGGGAGCTAGAACCACTTGATGTCAGAAGTGACTCCCGAACCAGATTCAACTGATGGCGAAAGAAAAGAAAAAAACATATTTAACCCTAAAAAAATAGTTTGATAAAAACATTTCTTTGTTGTGCTTTCACCAACAGTTTAATCTAATTCGGAGATCAATTCTGCAATCAAGTAGTTTCAATTCTCTCTCAATCGAAGTTGCGAGAAATTGAATTGTGATCCTCTATGATTAGTTTAGCACCAATTAGTAATCACCACTAAAGTAACTATGGATAAATAAAAGGCTAAACTGTACTTTTGGTCCCTTACGTTTATTTTAGGTTTGAATCAGGTCCCTCACGTTTTAAAAGTTTCAATTTGGTCCCTCACGTTATTAACTTTTGCATTAGTTAGTCCATTACGTCAAATATTTCACTAACTTCGTTTGATTTTTACACGTGGCTGACGGTTTGGACACGTGAATGTTATTTTGGACACGTTGACACTATTTTGGACACTTTTTTTGGGGCCAATTCCATTATTATAAGTAATATATATTATTTTTAATTATTCTTTTTACTTAGTTAGCATCCCAAATGACACTGAACATGTCCAAAATAATGTTCATATGTCCAAATTGTCAGTCACGTGTAAGAATCAAACGAAATTAGTGAAAAATTTGACGGAAAGGACTAACTAATGCAAAGCTTGATAACGTGAGGGACCAAATTGAAACTTTTAAAACGTAAGGGCGACCTGATTCAAACCTAAAATAAACGTAAGGGACCAAAAATATAGTTTAGCCTAAATAAAAACATTCTTTTGAAACTCAGCATAAAATAATCAAATATGTCCCTCACGTGACTCACATGGAGGAGCAATTATTACTCTTCTTATAAAGGCTATAGAAGTGGGTAGTATCCACCATTCCACCATCTCTATCAAAAATCCGAAATGACCAATTCTGAGTGGTCTCAATTTTTGTTCATAAACATCATTTTATTGGCAACCCTTTTCACATGCAACATCAATTTTGCATTTGGAACAGACCCATTTCTTCAACAAAAGAAAGACAGGATTGTTGAGCCACTCCCAGGTCAAAACTTCAACATCAATTTTAAACATTATTCTGGCTATATAACTGTTAACGAGGATGTTGGTAGAACACTGTTTTACTGGTTCATTGAAGCAGATCATGTAGATCCTACTTCAAAACCACTTGTTTTATGGCTTAATGGTGGTCCTGGTTGTTCTTCTATTGCTTTTGGTGAAGCTGAAGAAATTGGTCCTTTTCATATTAATTCAAATGGCACCCTTTATCTTAATCCTTATTCTTGGAATCAAGGTTAGTTGTTTTGTGTTTAATCATTCAAAAAATGTTTGCTTTCGCCACCGGTTTAATCTGGTTCGAGTCAGTTCTGACATCAAGTGGTTTTGG
The DNA here is from genome assembly GCA_030408175.1 of Trifolium repens. Taxonomy (NCBI): domain Eukaryota; kingdom Viridiplantae; phylum Streptophyta; class Magnoliopsida; order Fabales; family Fabaceae; genus Trifolium; species Trifolium repens. Next base: position 24,905,086 of record CP125846.1, on the reverse strand, counting down.
CCCAGTTGCGGGGGATCGAATATGTTTTGTAATTTTGTTATGTTAAATTGTTTCATTTGTGTTTTTGTTTGTGTTGTTTTGTTGTAGTTGCCAACATTCTTTATATTGATTCTCCTGTTGGAGTTGGATTTTCATATTCAAAGAATTCAACTGACATTCGCAACAGTGGTGATAAGAGGACAGGTAAGGTATCACTTACTTTAATCTAGATTCTATGCATTTACAGATGCATGCATGCATTATCAAACACTAATTCCCGGTCATTGATTTGAGATCGGTCGGCTCAGATTACACTTTTATCAAATCATGTTTTAATAATCTATACCATTGATTTGAGATTGGATGACCAATATCTATGAAGCACAGATACTCGACATGTTGACACCAATAGTAATTTGAGAAAATGATATAATTCAATGTAATGATAAGTGCCGGTGTCGTGTTGGTGTCGGATACCAATGTGTGTCCGACACCTGGACATTTCTAATTCGAGGAGTGTATGTGCTTCATACACCAACATTAATGAATGTATCACACATTTAAACATGGAATCAAAATACTACTTTATTGTATGTATTTCACATTGGGAGTCTCAATTGAGAAGTGAAACTTATAAGCCAAAGGATTCTTACTCATAAAAGACTAGTATTTTGGGATGAGTTCTACCATTAGGCTTATGCTCATTGTATTGGTGCTTTTGTTGAGAGGTTGACTTCTTTGAAAGGGGTGTTTACAGAGGATTCTTCTGACCGGTGAGGAAATTGCGTGAAGTGTCAATGAGTTTAGTGTAATGGCATTGTCTCTCGAATAGTGAGACTTTGTAAAATTGATTTTAGTTAAATTTCAGTTGGATGTAAAGTAATTTATGTTTGGATACATTAATATAAAAGTGAGTTGAACAATAAATTTAAAGCATAAAATCATGTTTGCAGGAAAAAGCTCTAAATCACAGTTTTGAGTTAGAATCTAATTCTAAAGACAAAACCAATTCTACTCGACAATACTCAAATATATCAAAGTCAATTTAAATGTTCAGAATCACTTTTGCCTCTATTAAAAATGAAACCGAACATATGTGTCTAGCGGTTCAACCTAATGGACTAGTTGTTCATAACACTTTATGTGTGTCAACTGAATCAAATCAAATTAATAATTCTTTATGTGCAGCTGAGGACAATCTCATATTTCTATTGAAGTGGTTTGAGCGTTTTCCCCAGTATCAAGAAACCGATTTTTTCATCAGTGGTGAAAGCTATGCAGGTAAACACAAATGGTGAAATCGATAAGGACACTAATTTTCAAGTGTTTGAGTTCTCTGAATCTGGTTTTCCGTGTTTCAGGACATTATGTTCCCCAACTTAGCCAAGTTATTGTCAAGCACAACTCAGCTACAAAACAAAATTCTATAAATCTGAAAGGTTACATGGTATGAAATACAACTTTACATATTAAAAACTAGTAAAGATCCCATGCAAGATTGCACGAATGTGTTGAATAAATTGTGGAAAACAAGGGTGTGAAATTCCACATGTCGTTGGGAATAATATATATATATATATATATCTCTGTCTGCTGCAGGTAGGAAATGCTCTAACAGACGATTTCAATGATCAATTGGGGATTTTCCAGTTTATGTGGTCAAGTGGTATGATTTCAGATCAAACATTCAAGCTCTTGAACCTACTATGTGATTTTCAGTCAGTCGAACATCCGTCAAAATCATGTGAAAAAATCTTGGAAATTGCTGATAATGAATTGGGTAATATAGACCCATACAGTGTTTTTACCCCTCCTTGCCATGGTAGTTCTAATCAGCGGGTTAAAAGAACGCATGTGAGTCTACCTTTTTTGCTTTTACTATTGTTTTACTTCTGTTTTATCTTGTCTTTAAGGATCCTAATTTTTGAACTAGGCACAATATTAAGCATGATTAGATTAGTTATCACAACTTTCCCCCATACATTTGTGCAAAATTTTATCAACAAATTGAACTCGGTATTTGGTCTGAAATAGCCGTGGGTGTGTTTATTTGTTGTTGAGGGGAAACAAACCTCTTTTGATTCTATCTTTTATCTATTTCTATCATCGAGGGTGTATTTACATTGCAAGTTTTACATCGCAAGTTTTGAGAATCAACAAGGAGTGATAACATTTACTCTGAGAAGCCAAAGCCGATGAGAGTTTTTGTGAGCCCTTCATATTATACTCTAGGGGTCTATTTATGTCCATAGATAGCTTTCTATAGCTCGCATGCAAACTAGTGCAGAATTTCCAGACTCAAAATAGGAGCTTAATTCATGTAAACATCCTCTTGTAGAAGCCCACTATGAAAGGCGTTGTTAACATCAAATTGTTACGCTTTGGGGTGCCAACATAGTTGGGATTCCTCTACCCTATAGTGGTGCCTCTGCACTTCATTCCTCTACCCTAAGGCAAAGTTATTGTAATATGTACTGCTATATGGGGTTGATTTTTCAGAGTTGGCGCAACTTTAGCCCAGCTTGTGCTTTAAACTATGATTGTATAAACCTTCTGCTTCAATAAATATATTTGGCTTATAAAAAAACATAAACTTACTGGATTGGTTTACTTATTTGTAAGAGCCGAGGTGAAGATAATGTGCACTATATAAGCCTAACGAGCTTGACTACTAATGCGAAGGTCTTTGAGTAGTCACTACCATTTTTTATGGAACCCTTGGCCAAACAAGTCTTGCCTTATTTACCATACCACTAGATTTTCCTTAATCCTGGATATCCATTTACAGCTGACTGTTGTCCTAGTTCAAAGAAAAGCGACCAAGTGTTATTAGCAACTAGAGCATCATACTCTTGTTTTAGCAGCACCCCAAGGAGGAGAGACCTAGGCTTGCTTAAAAGTGAAGGTTATGCAGCTGTAAAGAGAACTGTAGGATTCAGTTTTGTCTTGACGATACCTGACTCGGATGAGGGAAAATAGGATGTTTGATTTGAGAAGCATGCTGCTTGTTGACATGGTGTCATAGTTGGATTGTTTGAAAAACACCAAGGGGGACGACTCTGGATGTTGCAACAGGTGAAGGTAGAGAGACACTCTTGATGGAAAAAAGGAATTCAGTTTTTCATGAAGCAGGACATGTTTGTTTAGAAATGAACATTTTTCCTTCCTTATCTAGACACTTGTACCCTTTAAGACAAGATGAGTAACCAAGTAAGGTACATTCAGTAGATCCAAATTGAAGGTTGTTGGATTACAGGGTCTGAGGTAAGGAAAATAGGCATAACCAAATACAGTATTTCGAAAAAGGAGCAATAAGGATTTTTATTATAGATGAAAGTTAACGGAGTGGAATTGTTAAGTGTTGCGGAAGACAATCTGTTAATGAGATAACTGCTGTATGAAAAGCTTTGTCCCAAAAAGAGATAGCCATGGAAGCTTAGAGATAACCCCATTTAGAAATCAGTAAGAATATTCCTTGATTGTTAACCCTTCCATCCACTGCTTCTCAAATTCCTTTTCGAGATTAGAACGTCCATCTCTTATTTCCTTCACACTTCTACTTAACAAAATCCCGGACGGCCTTTGCTAATTTAGAGTTGTGATTGCCGGAGAAACGGTAGTAAAAAAGGAATATATTTGCACTAATTTCTTTCCTCCTGATTTGAGCAACCAATGGATTTTCTGGTGATAGATCAACAATATAACCATCCTCAACAGCCTTCAAATGATCATTTGAATTTAGATAAACCTCTCTATTTTGATCGTCTATCGGTGATAATACCACTTTTAAAAAATAGGTATTGTTGTGAGTCTTGATTGAGTTATCAGATTTTATCTTGACTGTGTTCTAGTGTTTCGTGGAAATCTCAACCTTACATGACTTTCAAGAATAATAAAGCTTTGGCCTGTCTTGTAGAGGATGAATTCTGAAGGGCTAAGAAAATGGAATCTCAAACTCATAACTTAATCGTTACAATATTTTTTAAATACCATACGTACATAATGCATAATAAACATTTTCAATTATTTCCTAGTTACTATCCATAACTCCCATAAACATCCATAGTGGATACTGATGCATATTCTCAACACTGAATTATATGATCTTATAGTACAAATCCTTATTAATAATAATACGCTCTTTCATGTAACAGAGTATTGGAAGACTCAGAAGTGTGTATGATCCTTGCACAGAGAGCCACAGCATTATATACTTCAACCGGCCAGAGGTACAAAAAGCTCTACATGTTGATCCGGATCATAAGCCTGCTAAATGGGAGACCTGCAAGTAATGCTCTTCAGTTATTTTTACAAATTTGCATATAGTGCTTCATTCAATGTGGTTCTTGCGATAGTGAAAGAAAAAAAAAGTTCGCAACATTTTGTTGCTGTAGTTTGTTTTCATTTGATATTATTAACATTTGATATCAGAATCCACTTATTCTCATTCTCAATCATTGCAGTATGGAGGTAAATACAAACTGGAAGGATTCACCTAGAACAGTGCTCGATATATATCGTGAACTTATTCCTACCGGACTGCGAATATGGATTTTCAGGTTACTCCCATTTTCTAATATCTACACATGCCTTTAATATGTGCTTACTCATTGATCCACAGTGAATCGTTTATCATTTTTCTTTAATAATTTTGGCCGCCAAAATAGCTTACATTTTTTGTGTTTCTTCGATTCGTCAATGTCATTTCCAGTGGTAATACAGATGCTGTAATCCCGGTAACATCTACTCGCTATACCATAGCCGCTCTTAAGCTTCCAACTGTGAGCCCCTGGCGTGCATGGTATGATGACGGAGAGGTAAGTCGGTAATAGTTTATTTTCTATTTTCTCCATTGCTAGCGACTATTGTTCACATCACATTCACTTCATCGCATTGATATTGACGTATAAGTGAAACACACAGGTAGGAGGTTGGACACAAGAATATGACGGACTTACGTTTGTAAACGTAAGGGGTGCAGGGCATGAAGTTCCTCTGCATAGACCAAAACTTGCTCTAACATTGTTCAAAGCCTTCTTAGCAGGAACCTCCATGCCAACTCTTGAACCACTCTCACTCACCGCTGCCTATTGAAACGATTCATTCAAGTTTATGGTTGTTAAATTTCTGTTTTGTGTCTGTTTTCTATCGAACATTCATTAATAACATTATTCCGATCCATGCTATGGAGCACAAGTTATTCTTACCGGAAATGCACGAGCGCTGATATGTCTTGTTTCTAAAGAAACATGAAGATTGAAGTGGTTATCTTATCTCCTACATCTGACAGAAATCGGGCGTCATGGAGTATGAAATAGCCAATCAAAACGTTTTTTGTTCACTTCTACTTTAACACATTTCGTAACAATAAGCATTTCTCCATTTATCGATATTTACTCATCATGTAGTTGTACTCTAAAGAGAGTTTATTTAACGATGAAATCAACTTGATTGATTAGGCTCACAGTTCTATTTCCACAGGCACAATTGATGTGTTGCTACATAATAGACTAGTTTGTGCATGTGTGGAGGCTTATAGTTCAAAAGTTCAGACCAATTATTATCATAAAAAATATAAAAACTCAAACCAATAGATTCATACTCTCCGCCACTTATAAACACTTTAATTATTTTTTTTACCAATGAGGGACTTTGATGACACCTCATCATTACTCATAACCAAGGCACTTTTCAAGGAAAAATTGGGTGTCTTTGCAAATAAAAGAACTACAAGTGATGGAATCAAAGGTTTTTAAAAGATATCTTGTATCACAAGCCAAGACATAAAAGGAGGGAAAACAAGTTAAAAAGTGGGTAATATGGTTTGAAGTTCGCGTGAGGCGAAAAGAAGCTCGTGCACGCGAAGATTGATGAGCAAACAGGCCAAAAACCCTCGGGAAGATTCGCGTGTGCGAAGGGGTGACTCGTGTGCGACGTTTTGAGTTGGAAAGTGGAAAACCCCCTGGAGAATCCGCGCAGGCGAACCAGAGGCGAGATTGGCGCGAACAAGAGGCGAAGTTGGCGCGTACTTTTGTACTGGGAATTTAAGGCTCGCGCGGGCGAATCAGATCTGAGGCGAGGCGAATATTGAAGCGAACGACTCTGTTTCAGAAACCTATATAAGCTGATTTGAAGCTCAGTTGGGGGGTTCGAACTTTTGAAGGAAGAATTGTATGTTTGAGTATGGTGTGTCTCCAGAACTCAGACCTGAGAAGATTTTGAAGAAAGGATTGAAGATCATGACTGGAATTGAAGATTTATGCTTCAGATTCACCATGATTCTTGGCTAAACTCTCTAGATTGAATCTGTATGTAGACATGAACTCCATAATCTTGTAGCTAAATTCTTGTTCTATTGAATTCAGTTTTTTTATGCATTCTATTTCAATTTTGTGTTCAATGCTTATCTTTCCTTGATCTAGTAAGATTTGATTCTAGTGATTTGAGGTTCTATGAGAATAGCATTTAAATCATGTACCTAGATTGATAGAACACATGTTGATACTTAAGAGATTTTGTATGAATTTGTGTGATTGCATGATTAACTGTTCTTAATCCTCTATTAATGTTGAATTAACTAAGAGATTGGGTAATTAATGATAACTAGAGAGTGTAATTATCAAAGAGATTTGGAGTTACAACCTAGGTTAATCCATCTTGCATGAAATTGATTCAATACTTATGAATTTAGCTACCACACTTAGTGAGTTCATGAAAGCATAGAGGTTCAATCGTTTCTAATTCCATATTCGGAAGTTGTTTTAACGTTAATTGCATTTTAAATTTGAATCTTAAGAATTTCCCCCCAAAGTATGATTTCAAATGTTAAACATAGCATAGTTCTAGTAGTTTTGTTTTAGGTTTACGCAATCCTCTTGGTTCGATTTTTACTACTTGAGATAATTCGTACACTTACAAAAATATCCGTCAGACTTCTTAATTTCCAAAAAAAATACTACAAAAAATTAATAATTACTACTTATATCAGTCTCAATTCTACTTGACAAAGATAGTTTAGTTTAATAAAACATTCTTTTGTCTCATTAATTTATAGGAAAATTCTATGGTACATTAGAATAATGTACCAGTACATTAAAACATTAAATTAATAGTTAAATGAATATTTTTTAAAGTAAATATTTTTTCTATTATTGAAAATATTATAATAATCAAACATTATTTATCAATATTGTCAAAAATATAAAAATTTGATATTTTTTGAATTTTTATTCCCAATAAAAGTCAATATTGAATTATTTTTTGAAAAAATATTAAAAAATTAGTTTGATGTTTATAAACAATGAAATTGTGTATTCTTTTGGGACATTATTATATCTAAAATACAATAATAGACTAATAATTATTTAATTCATAAAAATAGTTGTTAATTTATAAATTTATAACATAATGTACTGGTACATTAGAATTATTCTAATATACCATAGAAGCTCCCTAATTTATATATTTTTTCTACATCAGCAGAAATAAAATAATCAACTATGTCCCTCATGTGACTCACATGTAGGAATATTCCTCTTCTTATATAGAAATGAGCGGTATTATATCCACACCATCTCTATCAAAAAAATCCGAAATGACCAATTCTGAGTGGTCTCAATTTTTGTTCATAAACATCATTTTATTGGCAACCCTTTTCACATGCAACATCAATTTTGCATTTGGAACAGACCCATTTCTTCAACAAAAGAAAGACAGGATTGTTGAGCCACTCCCAGGTCAAAACTTCAACATCAATTTTAAACATTATTCTGGCTATATAACTGTTAACGAGGATGTTGGTAGGACACTGTTTTACTGGTTCATTGAAGCAGATAATGTAGATCCTACTTCAAAACCACTTGTTTTATGGCTTAATGGTGGTCCTGGTTGTTCATCTATTGCTTATGGTGAAGCTGAGGAAATTGGTCCTTTTCATATTAATTCAGATGGCAAAACCCTTTACCTTAATCCTTATTCTTGGAATCAAGGTGAGTTTTTATGTGTTGAATCATTAAAAAAATGTATGTTTTGTTATTTATTTTTTTTGACAAAATGTTTTGTTATTTTAAATTGTTTCATGTGTTTTTTTTTTGAAGTTGCCAACATTCTTTATATTGACTCTCCTACTGGAGTTGGATTTTCATATTCAAAGAATTCATCTGACATTCTCAACAATGGTGATAAGAGGACAGGTAAGATATCATATTCTTGAATCTAGATTCTTTGTACACATAATTAATCTCGGTCATTGATTAGAGATTGGACGACCAAAATTAATGAATATGTCACACATTAATCGACTTGTCAAAACCAAACTGACTTGGGTTGGTCCATTGGTGTTGGCTAGGGACCTTGAGTGTGCTCCTCTCAAGTTCCACACTTCCTGGTGCCAATTTCGGTGGGCTAGTTCATACAGAGCAAATGGGCCCCACAAGTTGATGGTGGGATTGGACCCCTTGGACTAGTCGGTCCTATGGTCGGATACTGAGTTTTCAGAAAAAACAAAAACCAAAAGACCAATAAACCTAAGAATTCTCATACTTAGGGTCTGTTTGGATTAACTTATTTTTGAGCTTATGCAAACAACTTATACAATTTTTATGTATTATTATAAGTTTGTCAAGGTAGTTTATGATAAAATAGCTTATAAAAATATAATTTTCACTAGTGTGAACTTGCAAAATAACATAAAACCTAATTTATATTGCATAAGTTGTTTGCATAAGCTCAAAAATAAGTCAATCCAAACGGACCCTTAATCGACTTGTCCTTTGGGTGTATGCTCATTATATTCGCATTTATGAGAGAATGCCTTCTTGGAAAGGGGTGACCAGATAGTTTCTGATAGTGAAAGGCGTGGAAGTTGAGGAAGTTTTACCATTAAGTTTTAGGATGTCGGATCTCGAACAATTAATCTTTGTAAAATTGATTTTAGTTAAAATTGAGTTGGATGTAAACTAATTTATATTTGGATACATACATTAATGTAAAATTGACTCAAACAATACCCAAACATATCAAAGTCAATTTAACACTTCTAGAATCACGTTTGCCTCGTTCAAAAGTGAAACAAAACATAACACTTGTTTTGAAAGATTCCTCCTTTTGGGTACTCATAACATTTTACCATCCCTTAACACTTGTTTTGAATCAAATTAACTTAAATTAGTAATTCCTTATGTGCAGCTGAGGACAATCTCATATTTCTACAGAAGTGGTTTGAGCGTTTTCCCCAGTATAAAGAAACCGACTTTTTCATCAGTGGTGAAAGCTATGCAGGTAAACACAAATGGTGAAATAGATAAGGACACTAATTTTCAAGTGTTTAAGTTCTCTGATTCTCTGTATCGTTCCAATTTTATCGGATGTCCCCGAAGCAACTAAGTTCTCTGATTCTGGTTATCCGTGTTTCAGGACATTATGTTCCCCAACTTAGCCAAGTTATTGTCAAGCACAACTCAGCTACAAAACAAAATTCTATAAATCTGAAAGGTTACATGGTATGAAATACAACTTTTCATATTAAAAACTAGTAATGATCCCATGCAAGATTGCACGAATGTGTTGAATAAATTGCAGAAAACAAGGGTGTGAAGTGAAATTCCACCACATGTCATTGGGAATAATATATATCTCTGTCTGCTGCAGGTAGGAAATGCTCTAACAGATGATTTCAATGATCAATTGGGGATTTTCCAGTTTATGTGGACAAATGGTATGATTTCGGATCAAACATTCAAGCTCTTGAACCTACTATGTGATTTTCAGTCAGTCGAACATCCGTCAAAATCATGTGAAAAAATCTTGGAAATTGCTGATAATGAATTGGGTAATGTAGATCCATACAGTGTCTTTACCCCTCCTTGCCATGGTAGTGCTAATCAGCGGGTTAAAAGAACGCATGTGAGTCTACCTTTCTTGCTTCTACTATTGTTTAACCTGTGTTTTATCTTTGTCTTTAAGGATCCTAATATTGCAACTAGGCACAATATTGAGCATCATTAGATTAATTAATACTTGTTACGCCAGCTCATAAATTAGAGAATTTCTTATTACAAGTGGTTCCTGAATTGCCTTTTACTCTACTGAACTATCAGTTTAGAGAATTAGAATATAGAATCCAATCATTCACAAGATTTCAATTTCACGCTAAACTCTTAGCATTCTTGGAAATCTTCATGGTATTGCAGAGCTTCTAATGTCATCACCATGGCAACCAATCCTTATACATCTTAACCATTTTCATCATCACAACCTCAAATGCCTCATCTCTATTGTGTTCCACTCGCTTCTTGGCCACCAATTGCCTCATAACTCTTATTTTTTGGCACACAATTCTCCTTTTCCAGCACCAATGCATCATTCTCCTTCATGTACGAATACGGTTCCTTCGCTTCCCTCCTTATATGAAGGTCATGAGCAATACTAATAAACATAAGGATGCTGTTGATTTTGCATGTTTGTATCTAACTCAAACCACTGCTTCTATGGCTATTCCAAAACCAAGTTCCCACCGGAAATGTACCTCAAGTTCAGTATGCTAGTTCTTCTGCTCCTCAAACCAATTTTCAATTACAAATTCACAATGTGATGGATCTTGAGGATCCAATACTAATTTCAGAGGATGCAAAGAAGGAAGATCTAGAAAGAGAGGCGGACTTCGACATCATGGTAATTTCAGTTTCAAATAAGGCTCGGCCTCTACCTGTTACTGCAGATTCAATCATGCCCATATGCTGCTCAGAAGCAGTTTGTGCCTTAGCAATTCATACTTCATCAGAATCCGTTTCAGTTTGTGAATCCTTCATTAATTAAAACCTTGTTAGTGTTAGTCAAATTGGAAATGATATAACGTTATTTAGTTTGAGGTTCACTACTTTCATCGAGTTGTTAAATCTTAAGTTAACCATCAGGTGCTAGTGTTTCCTTTTCTTCCTCTAGCTGTTTTGCAAACTCTTTATTGCTTTCAGATGCTTATTGTACCTTCCCACCATGCCCCTGGTGCTGTAATTCATACACTCCCGCTTTGTTTCTCCTGTGGCATAATAGGTCCCTTCAGTGCAAACTTTCATGTCCTTCAAAATGTACTCAAATTCTGTAAGTTTTCAGTTACCAATTCTAATGAAAATATAGGAATTTTGTGTATTATGGACTCCATTCTTCTCCTTCAACTGCCATTTTTTCACTGAACCTCTTGAGCTTATTAATGGATTTATTTCATTAATCATAATTCTGACACAATTTTCATCTTTAAATAGTCTCTATGTGTTAATATATGAGGATGATATTATTATCACAACTTTCCACCCCTACATTCGTGCAAAATTTTATCAACAAATTGAATTCTGTATTTGGTCTGTAACAGCCGTGGGTGTATTTACTTGTTCTTGAGGGGAAACAAACCTCTTTTGATTTTATCTTTTATCTCAAGCTAAATATATATGGGATCTACTCCACTAGGCTGGAATGGCTTCTGCCACAGGCATCTCAATGTCTCTGCCTGAAAATCTGAAGCTGTACCATTATGGCTCATTGATTATTTGGATGTTAATCAGTTATTATAGTCTTGGCTAGTAAACCTTGGATATGTTTAGTTTGGAACGGCATGAGAGATACATTAGAGAGATGTTTAACCTCAATACAAGAAAGTAGTCTATTATTTGAGGGTAAAAACAGCGTTGAGTTTGGAAATTAAGTTTTGAACTATTGAGGCAAAAGCAAAACCTGCAGTATGCCTTATATTACTATCACCGATATAGTTCAATATGTAGAGCCAGCATGGGAAAATTTTGAGAATCAACAAGGAGTGATCATATTTACTCTATGAGAAGCCAAAGCCAATGAGAGTTTTTGTTAGCCTTTCATATTATGCTCTAGGGGTCTATTTATGTCCACAGATAGCTTTCTGTAGCTCACAAGCAAACTAGTGCAGAATTTCCTGACTCATAATAGGTGGTTGATTTATGTAAACATCCTCTTGTAGCAGACCATTATGAAATGCGTTGTTAGCATCAAAGGTGCCACATAGTTGGGATTCCTCTACCCTATAGTGGTGCCTCTGCACTTCATTTCTGCTTAGTTAAAACAAATTCCAGTTTTAAGTTTCACTTTGGATTTCTGCATAAAGTAGTATGTCATTGAAGTTAGACAATATTGGGCTTGTTCTGATTTTCAGTGGCAAATACATGGTAAAAATTTGAACTATTGCAGGTTTTGTTTAAGGAAAAGTTATTGTTATATGTACTTCTATTTGTGGTGGATCTAGTCTTCATACTCTTGCTATTTGTGGGAGCAACTTTAGTCCAGCTTGTGCAGTCTAAACTATGATTATATAAACCTTCTGGATTGGTTTCTTATTTGCAAGAGCTAGGGTGAAGATAATGTGCACTGTAACAGCCTAATTTGACCACTAATGTGAAGGTCTTTGAATAGGGACCAAGCGTTGTTAGCGAATAGAGTATGGTACTCTTGTTTTTGCAGTACACCAAGGAGGAGAGACCTAGGCTTGCTTAAAAGTGAAGGTTATGCAGCTGGAAAGAGAACTGTAGGGTGTTGTTAGGAACCAGAAATTAAGAACTGAAACGATGAAATTAGAGAGCAAAGATTTGTATTATTATGTGAGAAAATAAAGGATTTACAGAAGAGTAATTTCTATCTGCCACAGGCCTAAGCCCCTACAGAGAGCAATAGCTCTGTAATACCCTCCAAATTTATTTTTATTTTATTAATCAACTATTAAAGTAATAAAGGTAATTTTAAGTCTATTATATGTGTGGGTTATTTTATTTTTTTTAATTCTAGTGTATTATGTAAAATAATAATAATATAATAGTAGTTGTTAAATAAAACTCCAATGCTTTCTCTAGAAGCATCCACATGACCCTTTGAAACATAACAAAAGGAAGAGAAAATCAGTCTTCCATACTCTGTTCTCTCATACCCGAAGCACCAAATTCATGTTGATTTCTCAATTTCTTCATTTTGCTTTCACCATAAGCATTTGCATGTCATGGGAATAGATATTTTGGAGCTTTTCACAATCTCATCATAAGAAATCAAAGGTGAGTTTTTATTAGTTTTGGTTTTGGTAGAATTAGAACCCTATAATAACTTTATGTTGGAAGTGTTGGAATGCATGTAAAAAATTCAATTAGGGATTGGAGTACTCATTCTCTGTTAACATAAATATTCTAATTGAAAGATGTTAGAGACCATAATTTATTCATTTCTATCTATGGATTAGAACTCTATAACTTGTTATTGAAATTTCTTGAGTTAGAGTGGATACTGGGGCTGTTATGTATTGATGGGAAAATGCTAGAGATCATGAACGGATTGTTATTAGTAATTTGCTAGAATTTTGCAAGTTGTGATTAGATGACAGTCATGGTATTAATTTTCTGCTGGTTGTTATTAAAAGACAGCCTTGTTATTTTGATTCTTAATGCCATTTTAGTAGTTAAGGCTCAATATTATATATTAACCATGCTGCCTCATATGGTAATGATTTTGATGACCATAGTACTAGAAGAAAAAGTGATTAAAACAATTTATATGAACCGATTTTAGTTATGCAAATTATTTGAAAATTATCCTTCGATGCATTATTGGAAAAACCAAAGTTTTCGGTTCGTCACAACGAATAGATAATATGGTCTATGAGCATATAACTATACAAGATAGTTGTATATATATTTTGTTTTGTTGATAGCTAACCAACACGTAGAGAACTACGTGGCTCTGATTCCCTAATCGTTTGGGGATACGTAGGACCAGGGATCCTCTCCCTGTCGAGCTATAACTCTAGTCTCTGTTTAGATTACTTATAAGCTATTTAGCATAAGATTTGAAATTGAGTTTTGATTTATATACTTTGGTATGCGTTTGATGGGTTGAGAAATATGGATCAAAAGATATTTTTTTTTAAGAACCACGTTTAGAATGACGACGACCTAGGTGCACCTAGTAATGTGATTTCGGTTAGGGAGAATTACCCGTTAGATGGAGCCACCCCTATGGAAAGGCCGCCATTAGGAGGAGAGGGCTATCAACGAGATGTAAACTCCCTAATCGATGGATTTGATTTCTTTTATTAGTCGAGAGAAAAGAGCTATTCGTTAGATGGAGCTACCCCTAAGGGAGGCCACTCTTAGGAGGAAAGAGCTATCAACGAGATGGAGCTAGCTCTCGGTTTTACCATTGTAATGATCGATATAGTTCGATGACCTGTTTTGTGAATCGATGAGAAAAGGGCTATCCGTTAGATGGAGCCGCCACTAAGGGAGGCCACTCTTAGTAGGAAAGGGCTATCAACGAAATGGAGCCATCTCTCGATTCTCTCGCAACGATTTTATTTATTTTGGATAAGTTTGATCATAAGGCTTGCCGGACTAGGGTGTTAGTTCGTGCGCCGGTCACGATGCGGATTGGGTCGTGACAAGCTCTCTATTCTATTACAACTTTAATATTCTCAAAGATATTTTCCTAATAGATTACTCTCTCTATTCATCAAGCATTCTCTAACAGAAACGGTTTTACACTTCTTTGCTTCCTTATCTAGACAAGATGAGTAACCAAGTATGGTACATTCAGTATATCCAAATTGAAGTTTATTGGATTACAGGGTGAGGTCAGGAAAACAGGCATAACCAAACATTTTGAAAACGGAGCAATCAGGATTTTTATTATAGATGAAAGTTAACAGAGTGGAATTGTTAAGTGTTGTGGAGGGCAATCTGTTAATGCGATACACTTCTGTATGAAAAGCTTTGTCCCAAAAAGAGATAGGCATGGAAGCTTATAGATAATCCCATTTGGAAACCAGTCAGAATATTCCTTGATTGTTAACCTTTCCATCCACTGCTTCTCAAATTCCTTATCGAGCTCAACAGTTGCATCTTATTTTCTTCAGACTCCTACTTGAGAAAATCCTAGACGGCCTTTGCTAATTTAGTGTTGTGATCGCTGGAGAGACGGTGGAAAAAAGACAAGGATTTGCCTTATATTTCCACTGATTTCTTTCCTCATGTTTGATTGAGCAAGCATTGGATTATCCTCGACAGCTGCTCAACAATCATGTTTGTCTACAGGTGATAATTATCATCCTAACAAAAATAGGTAGTGTAACGAATTGTGACTGAGTTATCAGATTTTATTTTCATTGTGTTTCAGTGTTTGGTGAAACTCCTAACCTTACGTGACTTTAAAGAATAATAAACCTTTGGCGCGTCTTGTAGAGGATGAATTTTGAAGAGTCTATATCCTCTCCATTTCCTTATTCTCCATTTTTTCCAGTTCTTTAACATATCACTGCCATGTGGCAATTATTAACTTTAAAGGCTGTGATTAAAACTCTGTAAAACACATTCTTTTCCAAACAAAACAAAACAAAATCAACTCCTACTTCATAATTTCAGATCCGCAGCCATCTACCACCGTCTCGCCGCCGCTGTTTTGCCATATCACACTGTGTCCACCTCACTGTCATCACAATTTTAATGGTGTAGATGAAAGGTTTAATAAACCAAATAGAAGAAAAAAATTTAACACACGGTTTGGTTCAGTTCTCGGATTCAATTTTCAAGAACCGATGAAAACCGAACCAAACCAATAGATATATATGTTGTTAAGTTAATATTTTTTTTATAGGCGGGTGCACATTAAAAAACTAAAATTGGCCCAACTTGAACTACTTTTAAAAATTTTATAGTCACACAACAAACCTTAATTTAGAAACACTCTCTCAGACAAACTTTCTCATTTCAAAGCCTCAAACAACATTGTGTTTGAGTAGTGGTTGAAGTATTATACCACATAAGAATAATGGCGAGAAAGAGAAGTTAAAGAGCATATCGTCTGCAAATAAACAAATAATTTCTCTTTCCATCGATTGTTGGACATCAGTACAAAATATGAATTACATCGGTGTAACTTGTCATTACATTGATGAGAGGTGAATGTTGAATAAAAAATATTGAGTTTAAATCTGATTTCGGATCACAAGCGAAAACAATTGGTAAGAATTTATAGTCATGTTTGAAAGAATGAGAGATTAAAAAAGTTTGTTGTGTAACCATAGATAATGCAAGTGTTAATAATGTTGCATTCACCTATATAATTAGAGGAACGAGTGATATCCAGAAAAAATAATAGCATGAAATACATCGGGAAAAAACCGATTAAAGTATCCGAACCAAACCGATTAGTTTGGTTCGGATTCATTTTTGAAAAACACAAAAAACCGAACCAATTGAGCGTTTATTGGTTCGGATATTGGATTCACCCAAAAGCGATCCAAACCGGTCCAATTACACCCCTACTGATACATATTCTTAAAACTGTTATAGAGCTCTGGATTTTTTATTTATTTTTATAATCGGGCTCTGGATTATATGATTTTACAGTACAAATCCTTGTTAATATGGTCTGTCATGTAACAGAGTGTTGGAAGAATCAGAAGTGTGTATGATCCCTGCACAGAGAAGCACAGCACTATATACTTCAATCGACCTGAGGTCCAAAGGATTTTACATGTTGATCCAGATCATAAGCCTGCTAAATGGGAGACCTGCAAAGTAATGCTCTTCAGTTATTTTTACAAATTTGGATATATTGCTTCATTCAATGTGGTTCTTGCAATACATTTTTTGTTCACTGCTGGACAAGATCAAACACCAAACAAAATGAGGTTTATCGTTTTGTTCTGTTTAATTAGTGGAAGAAAAATTACCGCAACATTTTGTTGCTGTACTTCGTTTTCATTTGATATTATTAACAAATGAAGAATCCTTGCAACTAAATCGTTTGATAATTGATAGGGACATCAGGGATTGTACGAACAGCATAAAGTGCATCACTATATTTCTTTACATGTTTTTAACAAATATTTAATATCAGAATCCACTTATTCTCATTCGTTGCAGTGATGTGGTAGCTATTAACTGGAAGGATTCTCCTAGAACTGTTCTCGATATATATCGTGAACTTATTCCTACTGGACTGCGAATATGGTTTTTCAGGTTACTCCCTTTTTCTAATATCTACACATGCCTTAAATATGTGCTTACTCATTCATCCACGGTGAATCATATATCATTTTTCTTTAACAATTTTAGCCGCCAAGTAGCTTACTTTTTGTTGTTGTTGTTGTTGTTGTTGTTGTTGTTGTTGTTGTTGTTGTTGTTGTTGTTGTTGTTGTTGTTGTTGTTGTGTTTCTTCGATTCGTCAATGTCATTTCCAGTGGTAATACAGATGCTGTAATCCCAGTAACATCTACTCGCTATACCATAGCCGCTCTAAAGCTTCCAACTGTGAGCCCCTGGCGTGCATGGTATGATGACGGAGAGGTAAGTCGGTAATAGTTTATTTTCTATTTTCTCCTTTGCTAGCAACTATTGTTCACATCACAATCACTTCACCGCATTGATATTGACGTATAAGCGAAACAAACAGGTAGGAGGTTGGACTCAAGAGTATGACGGACTTACGTTTGTAAACGTAAGGGGTGCAGGGCATGAAGTTCCTTTGCATAGACCAAAACTTGCTCTAACATTGTTCAAAGCCTTCTTAGCAGGAACCTCCATGCCAACTCTTGAACCACTCTCACACACCGCTGCCTATTGAAACGATTCATTCAAGTTTATGGTTGTTAACTTTCTGTTTTGTGTCCGTTTTCTATCGAACGTTCATTAATAACAGTGTTCCGATCCATGCTATGGAGCACAAGTTATTCTTACAGGAAATGCACGAGCGCTGATATGTCTTGTTTCTAAAGAAACATGAAGTGGTTATCTTATCTCCTACATCTGACAGAAATCAGGTGTCATGGAGTATGAAATAGCCAATCAAAATGTTTCGTTCACTTCTTCAATACATTTCGTAATAATAAGTATTTCTCTATTTATCGATTTTTACTCATCCTAGAATTGTATTCTAAAGAGAGTTTATTTAACGATGAAATCGACTTGATTGATTAGTCTCACAGTTCTACTTACACAGACACAATTGAAGTGTGGGAACATTATAGTCTAGTTTGTGTATCTTAGTGTGTGGAGGCTTATATATAGTTCAAAAGTTCAAACCAATTGTTATCAACAAAAAAAATAACATTGAAGCCAATAGATTCAAACTCTCCACCACCTATAAACACTTAATTATTTTTTTTACCATTGAGGAACTTCTTAATTTTCAAAAAATATACTACAAAAAATTAATAAAAATATTGAAGATATCTTCTCACAAACTTTATGTCAATTACTGTGAATATATAAAAACTAGTTAATACTTGATTTATCACAATACAAAATCAACTAGATTTATTTCTAATTTGCAAGAAAAATATAATTTTTTTATTAAGATTAGTTTTATAAATAATTTGTGTGAACTTATATTTATGATCCATTGAACTAATAAATCAATGATATTAAACTTCCTATTGATATTTAACATGATATTTTAGAGAATTTGACTATATATGATATCATATTTCAATTTTAGTTTATAATAATACATTTGTATATGTGAAAATTTAATGTAGATTAATAAACTTAAACTACTGAAAAAGTTAATAAATTTATAATTTAACAAAAATACAAATTTTAATATATAAATCATAATAGTATTAAAAATATTATTCATATTAACTTAAGTAGGCCGGCCTAATAGGCTAAAAGACTTTTTCAATGGCCTGCAGTCTGGCCTATTTACTTAAATAAGCTTATAAAAAAGCTTTGGCCTGCTTTATTTAAAGAAATAGGTCGACCTAACCCGAGCTTATGTATGCTAGGCCTTAAGGCCTTGTAGGCCGACCTGACCTATTCCCACATCTATGCACACACATCGACCAACAATGCACTTGGGAATTAAAGAAGAGACGCACAAACTTCTTTGACAATCATAGTTTTTCTTGCATGGAATATAATCTGCAATTTCAACTAAAAATAAATAAAAATTACTAAAAGGTGTTGAAAATATTGCGTATAAGATACTTTAGAAATTTTAAAATGGTATGGAAAACCACTTACCGCAGTTAGTTACCACAAGAAAAAGAGAAATAAAAAAGATCAAAGTATAAAAAAATCTTGGTATTCGAGCCATATTTTCCTTCTTAACAAATCAATAGAAAATTGTTTGATCAATTTATAAGGAAAAAGAATGCATGCTTCGTTATCTTTAGTAAAATAATGATGATGATTTTAACCCTTCAAAGTTGCAAAATATCCAATCATAAAATGTCTCTACGATACATCAATGTGTCAAATTTAACTCTTTCATTCACTCAATTGATCACTTAACAGTATAAAGTTCTCACATAAAAATCCTGATGATAATCTATAAGGTTATTCTTCTATTTTACTAATCTTCTTTTTTAGTTCTATTTTAGCCTTTCATAATAGAACACTTAAACATATAAAAAATAAAATATGTTTTTTCTAATTTACCTTTTTATAATTTGAGGGCACGGTTCCCACAACTTTGTTACAAGTTAGTTGTTGGACCACATACAAATTTACTTATGTGATTTGTACTTATTGGTTGAAGGGTAAATACCTCCAAATTATGAAGCAGTAACAAAATTATGAAGAAATAAAACTAGCTAGTTGTAAAATAATGCATCAAAGATGTAACAACACATTTACATAGCAAATTAAAATTACCATAGAATTATGTTTTTTTATTGACAAAATTTTCGGATCAAAATTAATACATATCAATCACATGTGCAATTACTTTTGTAAGTGCTCTTTGAACTCTAAGGTCTTTCCTGCCTTGGACTGGGACACCAACCCCTCACCCTAAATTTTTGTAACCAAAAAAACCACATGTGCAATTAAATTTCATAAGTTGAACAAATAAACGTATTTCTTCCCTCCTTGTACCAAATAATTCAACGCCTTAACCCAGTCATTATTATTTTATTTTTTTTGAATGGCTAAATTTTATTAAAATCACAATTGCGCGCAAGATGAGCACAATGCGTAATACGAACACATACAAGCATATCACAAGAAAGAAAATAACTAAAACAACACCTAAATCCAACGACACCCATAGAGGGGCCCTTACACCAAATACCATCAATCCCGCCCATCCAATACAAACTCCATCTAGCCAATAACAATTCAAATGACAGCTCCTAGGTCAAACAAAAATCACTGCAGCTAACGCCAACACCAACACCAATGCTATTCAGGAAACACAACCAAAGCAACTGGCACAGTAGAGACCACTAAGCACCACAAGCCAAAACTCAATTGGATATCAAACCCAAGTCCGCTGAAAAGAGAACCACCATCCAACAGCAGTGCAAAACCACGCCGAAACACCAAAACCAAACTCAATGAACAATCAAAACCAAACTCCAAAAACAAAAAAAAACACGAAGTAAAGGGCTAAAATCGCGGAGAAGATATGTTTTGGAGAGAGGTTGAGACTCCGCGGTGGTTTTCTTAAATGGGAAAGGGAAGATAAACAGCGCAACAACAGAACCACAACCGGACTTTGGAGTTGTAACAAAAACACAAGTAGTGAAATAACACAAATACATCAAACCCATCACCTGACTATGTAATACAGCCCCATCACCTGCACAACACCACCGCCAAAGGCACCAAAATCCAAACCGTCGACACCAAGAGTACAGCCGCCAAGCACAACACAAATTTGTCACCACCACCACCAAAACAAAACCAGATCCGTCACCACCACCATCGAAACCGAAGAAAATCCGACACCACCACCAAACCGAGACCATCAAAACGCACCAAATCTGAGGCCAAAAACGATGAACCTGATCTCCGGGACCCCAAACTTCTTATAAACTGCTCACTAAAGCAACTTAGTACAATCTAGAAGTCCAAGCTCAACTGGCAAATGCTGAAATTGCTAGGCCGGACGTCATGATCCGGGTTCAAACCCGGAACCTCACAGTTGTGTGTGAGTTTAATTTCAGTGGATTACCACTTCATCTACAAAAAACTTAGTATAGATGGATATGTCCAAACTTCTTATTTCTAAAAATGCTTCATTACATATCAAATACATATCGGCAGGACCTAATCCAGTCCGCTTGATGCTCGGGGTGGACCTAAATTTTAATTAACCCTAAATTTGTTAAACTTAAAAAATATCCCAAATTCAATTAAATGAGAAAGGGGTTAATTTAGGTGCATCAAAGAAAATAAATTGTATTGCGTAGGCTAGCTAGGAATAAGTTGCATCGGAGGGTTAATTTAACTTTAATCTCAAATTCAATTGAAGTTACTAGTTGTTAGAATTAGATTAGATTGGGTAGGCAACTACAAATAAGTTGTACCGTAGTTTAATTTAATCCCTTTTTTATTTTCAGAATTTTTGTGTTGAATTTTTTTTTTATTTTTTTAAGAAAGAAGATAAAGTTATTGATGAATATGATGAACAATGTTCATTAAAATTTTGATTTGTTGAATTTTAATAAAAAGGTATTTAAAAAATAACATTTAAGCATTTTTTAATAAAAAAAATAAGAAAAAAGGGTTTATACGTGCATATTATAAAAGATAAAGGACCTAAATGAAAAAACAAAAATATAAAGGACTAAAGTGTTACAAATAAATAATATAAGGGATATAAATGTTAAAAAAAAAAGATAAAGGACCAAAATGTTACAAAAAAAGAAGATAAAGGATAATTAGTGTAATTTTGCCTAAAATGTAATATTCATAAATTTGGTTCAAACTATATAAATTACCCACCAAATCATCAAAGTGACATCCAAAAATCAAACGAGTTTTTTAAATTTTGCAAGAAAAAAATAAGGTAAAATCGTGTCAAAAAGTAATAACCAACGATTTTATTTTAGTTTGTAAAATAACATTTGTCTGTCCCAGAATATTTCGCTGCTTAGGATGCGAACATCCCCCATAATAGTTCGCTTCCCAGGCAGCGAACTACACCAATGACTAAAACAGAACATGCATTAAATGTGTAGACATGCATTAAATGCATATAACTAGTTGCATAATAATAAAAATAACACATATATAACTAAGCATATATTGTTAACATTAGTAGAAAAATAAAGTTATTATACGTAAAACTTCCCATTCTAGCATGAGGGATAAATCCGCATCTTCGTCCTTGAATAAATTAGTGGTGTCAAATTTCAATCTCTTCCAATGACTATGAATGTCAGCCAATCTTATTGGTTTGCCTTCTTTCACGGTTTTGGCAAGTGTGCAGCAAACCCATTGTTGATATTAGCAAACATTCATACTTCGCCTTATCCGTTCCAATCACGTCAGCTCGACGAACCTCATCCACTAAGTGACCCAATGCTTCTCTTGAAACATTTCCTTGCAATTCTGACCACAACACGATTCCCTTCCATCTCTCATCTCTAAATATGATGCTTCGCTGAAAGTCCTCATGTAGCTCACCAAACATGTTTGACAACATCATATCGATCTCTCCCCAATCTTTTTAATCTCGCATCAGCTGACTATTAGTTAAAGAGAAATTTGGAAAGAAATTGCATCTATTATTAGTTGATAATGTTTTAGTTAGTGTAGACAACAATTTGGAATCTTTTTGCAATATATAGTTATTGTTGACACCAGTGAGTCTTTAAATTTTTAAAGTATATAAAATATCATGGCTTTATAGCAAACAAAATAGTGTTTTAATAATTTGAACACAAGCACAAACACAAACACAAACACAAACATGTCAAGAGACATAATAATCTTCAAGGACAAAATCTATATTTCAGTTGCTTGTACACAAATACTACAATAAAATAAATTCCTACAATCATGCTTCAGAGTCTCCTGTCTTCATTTTTCTAATATTACTTGTTCATCCTCTCCACAATTAATATCAATGGTTATCTATGAAATACAATCATGCAAATATTAGTTTTTTTTCTTTGTCAATTGTTAAACTCAATGAAATACGTAAATAGATATGATTTTATTAATTGAATGAATGAGTACAATTACTGAAGAGTTTAAATAGACTAAACTATACCTAATGGGCCTAACTAATAGACTAAGTAAACTTGGATAAATTCAATAATAATAATTATACAATATTTACAACACTCCCCCTCAAGCTGATGAATGGATATCAATCATTCGAAGCTTGCAAGTAAGTTGGTTGAATTGTTCTATTGGTAATCCCGTCTTCACCACTTATGTCGGTAAAGGCCGGTTGATTATCATAACATAACTTCATAGGATCTTCATATTGTGATGAAAGTTGTTTAGAAGAGACAAAATTAGAAGTAGGACGTCTATATATGGAGGGACATGATCTCTTTTTTCTTCCCAAAGCAAGGGGTACATCATTCGAGTTAGTATAAAAAATATGAGAATTATCGTTAGGATGATCATTTTCATTACTTACCACTGATTCAGACAATTGAATTTGCTGTTGGAGCAGCACGAGTTTACTTCTTCTCTAATACTCCTGAATTGGTGCTGAAGGTGTTGATTCCTCTAAAACAGAAGTGGGTGCATGAACATGTGTTCTAGGAAGGCTAGGACCCATGACTAGAAACTCGGACTCAGACTCTAAGTCATTTACGTTCTCCCCCTGAGACTGAGGACGAGTAAAATAAGACACATTCTCATGAAAAGTGACATCTTTGGAGACAAAAAATTTCCGACTGGGAGGATGATAACATTTGTACCCTCTTTTGTTAGGTGCATAACCTAGAAAGATACACCTGATTGCACGATGATCCAACTTGTTGCGATATTGTTTA
This sequence comes from Trifolium repens, assembly GCA_030408175.1. Lineage (NCBI taxonomy): Eukaryota > Viridiplantae > Streptophyta > Magnoliopsida > Fabales > Fabaceae > Trifolium > Trifolium repens. The sequence goes on along the minus strand of CP125846.1, from coordinate 24,881,364 downwards.
TGAACATGGACAAAAACAACACAACCAAAAACACGGGTCTTAAGATTCTGTAATATAGGAGCAGAAGGAAAATGTGAGAGCATAGATTTAATAGGACTAGTATTACCTAAAACACGAGATATGACTCGATTAATGAGATAGACAACAGTAAGAACTGCCTCTCCCCAATATGAATTGGGAACAGACATTTGAAACATAAGGCATCTAACAACTTCAAGTAAATGACGATTTTTTCTTTCTGCGACTCCATTTTGTTGAGGTGTGTCGACACATGTGAATTCATGGATTATGCCATGTTTACTGGTGAAGACAGAAAAAGTATGATTGACATATTCTGTACCATTGTCTGAACGAAGTCTTTTTATACCTTTTCCAAATTCTGTTTTGACCATATTATAAAATTGGATAAATAGTTGTGGTACTTCAGATTTAGTGTTCATAAAAAAAACCCAAGTTAATCGAGTGCAATCATAAATAAAAGAAACAAACCATTTTGCACCAGAAACGTTAGTGGTAGGGGCAGGTCCCCAAACATCAGAGTGAATAATATTAAATGGTTCAACACTTTTATTAAAAATAGGATGAAAAGAAACACGACGATGTTTTGCTAACTCGCAAACATCACATTTAAATGACTCAACAGAATGTCGTAAAAACAACTCAGGATACATAGACTTAATTAAAGAAAATGGGGGATGACCAAGACGCTTGTGTTGAAGCCAAATTTGTGAGGCAGAAGAGGAAGATTCAGACCGGAGAGAGGATGACAATACCCTTGGACCATCTAGCTCATCAGAGAAGTAGTATAACCCTTCCTTTTCTTTAGCAATTCCAATCGTCTGTCCCGAGGTCAAGTCCTGAAAAACACAATGAGAAGAAAAAAAAGTTACTTTACAATTTCGATCACGAGTAAGCTGATGGATGGAAATTAAATTGTTGGAAAGTGTAGGAACATGAAGCACAGATTGCAACTTCAATGAAGGTTGTAGGTCAATATTTCCAATGCCAACAACACGAGCATGAGAGCCATCAGCAACAGTGATATAAGGAATACTCGAAGGTGATGTATAGGAGGACAATAAAGCCGGATCAAATGTCATATGATTAGTAGCCCCAGAGTCAAGGATCCAAGCATTTTTAAGGATAACATCACAAACAGTAAAGGATCGAGAGTACATATTCTTACCAGTAATTGCTAAAGACCCGGATCCAGAAGGCTTACTAATGGAGGCAAGAAGAGACTGTAGACGTTCCACATCATCCTGGCTAAAAGAGGATGAGTCAGTTCCTCTTGTTGCAACATGTGCCTGATTCTACTGCAGACTCCGAGGACCTCCTCCTCGGCTAAGAACCTGTTCTTTTCCATGTAGTTTGAAACAATTTTTCTTGTTATGCCAAGGCTTGTTGCAGTGCTCACAAAAGAATATGGATGAAGATGGTTGTGGTCCTTTGCCGGCGGCGAGTGCTGACACATCAGGAGGATGCTCGCTAAGCATAGCATGACGGCGAGTTTCTTCACTGCGAACAGTGTAAAAGACCTCAGTAAGAGTGGGAAGTTTTTTCTTTCCCAAAATTTGTACTCGAATGGGGTCAAACTCCACATTTAGACCTGCCAAAAAAATCAAATATTCTATCTCTTTCAATTACAACATTTAGAATGACAGTGTCTTGACTGCACTCTATCTTAAAATTTTGATATTGATCAAGTTCAATCCAAAGAGAATTGAGAACCCCAAAATATTCGGTGACCGGCAGATTTCCTTGCTTGGTGTTGAAAATTTTCCTCTTTAAGTCACAGCAAGCAGACATGTCTTGTTTCATTGAATAACTGCTACTGAGGTAGTTCCAAATTGCTCGTGCGGTAGAGAGAAACATGAAATTTCTACTAATTTCAGGAGATATGGAGTTCCAAAGCCACGTAATAATAACAGAATCGTCTTTATCCCAAGAAGAGAAATTAGGAGCAGTGACCAGAGGAGGATCACCATCAAGATGGTCAATCATATCACAACCTTTCAGTGTCTGACGAATTAATTGAGACCATTGAAAATAATTTTTTTCGCCATTAAGCCAATAACCTTTTTGAATGACGAAATCCTTAGCATTAAAAGGAGGTGGTATAACCAGAGGTTGAGGTGGGGGTGGAGGAGGGGGTGGAGGATCGTTTCCTGCCATTGAAGCAAAATAACCTGAGCAACGAAATAAGGTTAATTATCGACAGGTAACAAAAAAATACCCAAATTTCGAGTATTTTAGAAAATTGTTTTGAACACACCAACGAAAAGAGGAGATCGAGACGAAAAAACTGACACCAAATTTGTCAGAAACGGAGGTCCAGAGGGCGGCGCGTGCACAACACGTGCGTGATACGACGCTGCGAGTGGGCGTCACGCGCCGATGAAGGAACGGCGCGTGAGGGCGCGTGACGGTTGTGTTGACGGCGGTGTTTTCGTCGTTGGACTCGGAATTTTGAGGCGGTTACTATGGTATATTGGAAGTTTTGATACGTTTACTGCAAGTATGAAAACTAATACGGACCGATTGATGTAGGTTGACGGTAAAAAAGTTTCAAGGGAAAAATTGAGAAGAGAAAGAGTTGAAAGAAAAAAATTGAATCTATGGCGGTTAGGATTTATGCGGAAGCGTATCCCAAAAATCGGGAGCTCATGATATCATGTTAAACTCAATGAAATATGTAAATATATATGATTTTATAAATTAATTGAATGAATGAGTACAATTATTGAAGAGTTTAAATAGACTAAACTATACCTAATGAACCTAACTAATAAGCTAAGTAAACTTGGATAAATTCAATAATAATAACTATACAATATTTACAACATCAATCTATAAGTATTGAAATGTTCGACGTTTACAATTTTATTAAGTATCGAAATGCTGATTTGTTCATTATTTATTATACAATTAACATGAATATATGAAAAGATTGTAATGGCGAGAAAGTAGGTCTTTCTGGCATGTCCCTTATGCTTAGTTTATTAAAAGCTATTGCAGATCATCTAGCAGTTCTTCAAAGCATGCATAATCAATAACTTGAACTAATTTCTTTTCATCATTAGCATTTTGAAAGCAATTTCTTTCCTTAGCATCAAGAACAACCTTTCTCCACAGAGTTACTATTAGTTAAAGTTGTAGCATTTCCTACAATCCAAAGGCGGAATATCAGATTAATTAGAACCTACATCACATTTGGTGTGCCAACCGCGATTATTAAATTTGCTTATATGTTCACAGACCATATATACCTAGCCCTAGTAGTGATTGCAACATTAGCTCTTTGTCTATTAGAAAGAAAACCAACTTTTCCACTCAAATTTGATCTAACAGTGGATATTATTATAATATCTTCTTCACCACCTTGAAAGCCATCAACAGAACAAACATTAACCGAAAATTTAGGATCTGAAACCATGCACTGCTTTACATTCTCTAGGATTTCATACACTTGTGCCTATGGAGATATGATCCCTATGCTAACTTTGTTCTTTGTCCTCACAAACTCTGCCAACAGTGCTTATAAGAGTGGGAGATAAGCGCTTATCATATAAGAGTGCTTATATATTCAAATATTTATGGGCTTGCTTGGATTAACTTATTTTATTTTATCTTTAAACATAAATATTTGTGAGATGTCCAGAAGTCGGTTTCAGCTTACTTTCATAAGCTCATCAAGATAGCTTATGAAATTTGCTTATAGCTAGGTTGAAAAAAACTTAAAAATAAGCACTTATATGATAAGTATTCAAGTAATAAGAGCTTAATAAAATCCTTTATAAAAAGGGGCTTATATCATACTCTATTGCTAAAAAAAATTATTAGCAAACTTATCGACAGAAGATAAAGCGAAAGCAACCTTTTTTAAGTCTTCCAATAATCTCACAGATAGCAGCAGATTCATTCACATTCTTCAACATGCATTGTTCCTTCAAGGAAATGTTTGTTATAGCTTATTTCTGTTACAGTCTGAGCATCAGAAAGTTGGTTATCATAGAACTCTTCACTTGGGAATATGCTTATAGATGGATGCATTCTATATTGAACATTAAGCATATGTTTCTTGTATCCCAACATCACTAGCATATGTCTTCTTTAAACGTGTATTATATAAGTGCTTATGTACGAACTATTTCTATAATAAAAAATCACTCGTCAAACAATTTCCGTATAAGCTATAGGTTGTTTTCAAAAGTTTCTCGTATAGCTTATGAAAATAAGTTGAAAATACCTTATGCACATGTTATAATGTGTTTTCAATTTCATAAGCTCTTCCAAATGGTTTCGCAAGTGCTTATATCAGTAGGAAAGCTCAAATAAGGAATTTGAGCCGTGTGCAGTCACAATTTTCGACGTACCTTGCTTTTAACCATAGCAGGAAGTTAAGTTGTCTCTCATCACCGATGAGAATACAACGTTTGAGACCATTTAATTGCAATGGAATGGCTGATTCACATTCTTTAAGTTGAGCAGCTTCATAAACCACTAAAAAAACTGCACTTGTTTCATTCCTTCTGTGTACAACTTAGAAGAACTTGATGCAGTACGAAAAAGAAGACATGCATTCTTCAAGCAAAATTGTGAAATGCCAAATTTAGATGGTATATGTTAAGAATATAGATATAGTTAACTAGATATTTCATTAATTAGTTACATTTACCATTAGGTGATTAGTTAATTAGAATTGGTTAATCCTCTCATTGTTCTATATAAGAGCTAATATTGTACCAAAATCTATTATCTTTTATTAAAATGAATCCTTATGATTTCTATTCTGTTGATGATTTTCTAGAGTTTTCTCCACTTTCTCCAAATTATGCAAATCTTAACATGGTATCAGCGCCTCGGTTTCGATCACCGAGAATTCGTTCCGCTTTCGCCATTGTTCCGGTACCGGAGGATTCCTCCATTGCTTATCACAAAGAAATTTACAGGTACTTTTTGATCCTCCATCTTTTCTCATGGTTTACTCAATTGTTTGTCATATATGGAAGAAATCAAAGATTGAGAAGAAATTTTTGCCACTTCCACCACTTCCAAAATCACAGCCAGCATCAATTGATTTTCAAGAACTTACGATTGATTCAATTTCAGAGCTGGCTAAGGGGGAGATTTCATCATCATCATCATCTATCTTTGTTCTTGAATCAGTTACTGCATATGTTCACTACAATTTCAGTTTTGGTAATTTTCATCGCTCAATTCTTGATTCCAAACCTTTGATTCCAATAATTCATCCAGAAATTGATGGTTCCACCATCAAGATTGGAGAAATCATATGTTGTATTGTATCGGAAATTGTTGGAATATTTTATCATATTCCAATAATATTAGGTGGGCAAATATCTTTACTAATTATATTAGTTATTTATCAATTCGGAGACTCAATTGATTAGTGATCAAATTAAGTAAAAAGGCTAATTAGATTTCTATTTAATTAAGTGATATGAGCTCAATATGAGTGGATGCCAGGATGACTCATTTGGGAATAATGGGAACTCTAATTGGTCATCACATTATATATAGGCTATGGTCCCCAATATACCGGACACACCGCAAATAATCTCTTCTCCCCATCTGAAGAGAATTCAGGACATAAGGAGTCCCGGTTGAGAAAGAACCACAAGCCAACGGATGTTCGTCATCCATCTCTCATGTTTCAGAATTGCTATCGGAGAGACTACGGTTAGTTCATATTCTTCTATCGAGGAATTCCTAAAATTTTATGATCTTAATAAATCAACATGATGTAGATCCAGTTTATATATACATGCTCATATACTATAGTTTTGGCTTCCGCACTAAAGTATGATTATAGATTTAATCTTTATTATTGAGAGCATGTTTATGATTAAGTTTATGTTAATTACAACAATTAGTATTAGAGCGGTTCTCATGTTTGATTTATTAGGATTGCTTGACTTATACCATGGCTGCCATGGGTTTTATGTTTGATCCCAATTTATTATTTACTTTCTATGAACCTATTTTGAGTTTGAACTTTCGGTTATATTAAGCAATACTTTTACGAATCCTAAAAATCGTCTTTGGATTTATATTACTGGGGAATTGTTAAGGTCTCCTGATTGAAAGGTATATTTATTTTTACTTTACGTATTACAGTAGTTATTACTTTTCAAATCTATGGACTAGTTCTTTTGGAACAAATTGATGGAATTGGTTTAACACTGATTATGTATACATGATATCATCTTGAAGTGGATTTTGATCTATTAATTTGGCTTTCACTTTGTATTCATGTTGGTGGGTTTTCCGTTTGCATAATTCATATGTATGTGAATGCTGTGAAAATTAAGTGTTTTAATTCACTTTGTATTCATTTTGATTTATAAAGAAAGAATTTTATAAGAGTAACTTTTGTTCAAATGTTTGATGATCTTAATTTTTGGATATTGATTGAGATCAATTATGAGACTGTTTAGGGGACTATTTGAAAAATAAAGGTCCTGTAATTTTCGGCTAATTTGTTCTTAAGTTAAATATTTGGTTTTACTTATTCATCAAAGTTGTTTTCCAAAGTAAGAATTTTGATTTGATATTTTATTTGAAAATAAAATAAATATTTGGATTTGGTTTAATTGTGCAATTTGATTTGTTTTGAAGTTAAAGATATTCTGAAATCAAATATTTGATTTGGAATTTGAATTGATTCCCTTTAGTTTTGTACTTAAAGTTTATTTTGAGAAATAAAACACATAAAGATTTTGGTATATATATTTGGTTATTATATATATTTTTATAGAAGGTCAATTGCAATCAAATAGCAATTAATAACGATTCTCAAAATATTTTGATTCAATTTGGCATGTACAAAATTAAAGTCTTGATTCTTTAAATTTTGGGAAAATATAGATTCCATAATTATTTGTTTAATTACGGATATATAAAGTTTTTGGTTTCCTTCTATTTTGGAAAATACAATTATAGAATTTTATTATTTAAAGAATCATTGGGTATATGTGAATCAATTGTGGCATGAATATTCTTTGGTATGATTATAAAGGGACATCATAAAGGAATACGGCCTACATTTGTGAGTAGTGCCTTGTAAATTTAAGACTTTTCCCATTTGATTGTTGGACTTGGGAATAAGAATAATAGTATTAGAGTTGAAGCTAGGCATAATCCAACCAGAAGTAAAAAATTGCAGCACAGCATTAATGACATCCTCATGAATGATGTCCCAATAGGATTGAAAGAAAAAAGCTCCAAAACCATCTGGACCTGGAGCGCTTTCCTTATTAAGACTAAAGACTGCATTTTTAATTTCCTCATGCGAAGGAAGCATAGTTAACAGAGAATTGATATTGTCATTGATCATATGAGGGATAACTTCTTCAACAAGTAACTGATCCTGCAAAATAGAGTTAGTACAAAAAACATTTTTAAAGTAGTCTACCACATGACCTGCTAACTGATCAGGGTCAGAAATCACTTCATTATTATGTTTGAGAGATGAGATGAGCTTTTTTGTGTTTTTGATCTTTGCAATTCTATGAAAATAGGCTGTGTTTCTGTCACCTTCTAAATACCAATTTAGTCTTGCCTTTTCTTTCCAAAATTCTTCTTGTATGTTTAAGGCTTTGTCTAAGTTGATTTGAGCTATCTTTTCCATGGACATAAGGTTATCAGAGTGACCAACGTTCTGAATCTGATTCTGAATGTTGTTAAGGGCTTGCTCAGCTTCATGCACATAAGAGTGAACATTACCAAACACATCTCTATTCCAAGTTTTGAGCTTATCTTTTAATCTTTTTAACTTAGAATTTAGAATAAACATAGGACAACCGATGACCCTTTCATTCCAAGAATTTGCTATAACATCGTGGCAGCCATCATGAAGAGACCACATTCTCATAAACTTAAAACTAGATTTGAAACTAAGATTATGAGTGTTAAAATCAAAGAGCAAAGGAAAATGATCAGATCTATTTCTAATTAGAGTGGAGCAATTCAAAGATGTACAAGCATCTAACCATGCTTGATTACAAATGGTCCTGTCAAGCCTTCTTTCAGTGTGTCTTGAACCACCTCTACCATTGGTCCAAGTGAAAAAAGCACCGGTAGTGGGCAGATGCATTAAGAGATTAGAATCAGACCAAGACTGAAAATCATCAATTGAATTCCTAGCTGGTATAGCGGCACCATTATGTTCATGAGCTCCAAGAATTGTATTAAAGTCTCCTATGAAGCACCAAGGATGTATAAATTGTTGCTGAAGATTACTTAGGCACTGCCAAAGAGTTCTTCTTTTAATATAACAAGTAGCAGCATAAATTGCAGCAATGCAGAAAGTGATATTGTTTTCAGAGAAAGAGAAGGAAATTTGTTGATCATCACAAGAAATAATAGTAGGATTGAGACTATCCTTACAAATACACCAAAGATTTGATTGCAATTGACCTCTATCATTCACACTAAATAACTTAAACCCTAATCTAGCTAACCAACCTCTAGGGAAATCCAGAAAATCCATCCAAGGCTCAGCAATGAAAATAAAATCAGGATTGTTTTTTAATACTAACCTTTTTAAAGCCAATCTTGAAGGGGAATTGGCCACACCCCTTATATTCCAATATAAGCACTTCATTTAAAAGGTTTGGAAGCACCAACCTTTGATCTGGTTCCATAAGGTTTTTTAGGAGATTTTGACTTCTGTTGTGACCTTTTTGACGCTTTGGCTTGAACAATTGTGAAGGGTGGCTGCAGAGGCTCCTTCAAAGCCATGGTCTCTTCTAATTCTTCATCCTCTTCCATCATATTAGCCCAGGACTGCTTTAGAAATACTGTATTATTGATAGCAATAGCTTGATCTGAACTCTCAGGGCTCTTATTACTATCTTTTGTGTCACCTGGTTGAGAATCTTCTACAAAATCTGTATCTTGAGAGTTGGGAGTGTCCTCAATTGTTGCCACATTCACTCCTTCATTTTGATCTTGATCATTTTCTTTGTCTTTCTCACCCTCAATGTCCAGTTCAGCAAGAGTTGCAAATCTATTCTTATTAGAAACCTGAGCCTGGTTCAAATCATCGTTTTGTGCCAAAACCAATGGAGGTGTTTTCAAAATTTGCTCGTTGTCCTGAAACTTTGATTTATCCTGAATCTCGGTGCTTGTTCTTTCTTCGACAATAATCACATCCTCTGTTTCCTCTTGAGCTTTGTCACTGTTCACAATACCAGCATCCAAATCCTTTGAAGTGCCCTGATCAACTCTACCATCTCTGGTCTGCACAAAGGTTTTCTTAACTTCTCTTGTTTGTTTTCTAGCTATAAAATGCTCCTTGATTGTTTGGTTTTCTTTGCTAGACTGAAGTCTCTTACAGTTGTTCAAATGGTGCCCAATAATATTGCAATTGGTGCAAAAATCTGGGAGATTTTCATAATCCAATTCCACGTAGAAAGCAAAACCTTGCCTCTCAACCAATACTTTGTGTCTAATAGTTTGTGTAAGGTCCATATCGACTAAGACCCTAACAAAATGACCAAAAGTTCTCTCGAAAAGCGGCTTGGCTGTGGCTGCATCCGTACATATTGGTGTCCCTATACTGCTAGCAATTGCAAAATGAATATTTTGACGCCAATATTCTTGAGCTAAACCATAGAAGCGAACCCAAACTTGTGCTGAATAGTTTTGCTGTGTTCTAGGGTTGAATTCTTTTGACCAAGCAAACAGTTTTAACATTCCAGGGTTTAACGACCATGATGCAATAGATCTAACTCTTCTAACATCTTCTAAGGAAGAGAAAGTGAATTCATAGTAACCCTTACCAAGTGAGAGTACTCCCCATCTGCCTAGTTCTTTCCACATCGGTGCAAGCTTATTCTTCAACGCAACAACAGTTAAAGGAGTTGCACCCTTTGGCCATACGATTCTTCCGTGAAGATTGTGTTTACATGCTTCCATTCCTGCCAGATAATCTTTTTCTGGTATTGAGATGGCAAGCTCGTCGCCTTTAACACATGGTTGCGGGAACTGCGAAACCGGAATCTCACAAACATTGTTAACCACTTGAGCAAAAGATTTCTGGGTTGTTGGTTTAGTAATTTCTGGACAAGGTTTTTTGGCTGATGGATCTAAGCAAGGCCAAGGAATAGTGAAGGAATCCATGGTGAAAGAAAGAAAGTTGAAGTCGGTGGAGTAGGGAGGTTGAGGATATGATGGCGGTGAGGAGGGAGTAGGTACGGTTAAAAGACAGTGTGTGGCGGTGAGGAGGCTTTGCAATTCTGTGAGGAAAAATTGAAAACGGGATTGGGGATAGGGTTTATCAAATTTTGAAGATGAATTGCAATTTGGAGGATTTGCGAATCTGTTAGGAAATTTTGAGGGTGAATTTGCGAATTGGGTGAGAACAGCATGTGCTTCCGGATGAATTACAAATTGGGTGGAGTATCTTCAATCACTACCAAGGATGTAATGAACAGTGCTCAAAAACCAGAGCTTCTCTCTCATCGTGGAGCTCCTTTGAACTAAATATTGGTATTCATAAAATCAAGTAAATACATTGTAAATAGTTATTCATTTAAACTCTTATAAATTTAAATTTATTTTATGAATACCAATATTTAATCACTCTTAATACCCTTAATTTACCTACTTTTAATTTTCCATCTCATAATAAATAAGAATACAAATGAAATTAAACATCCAATATATTTAAAAAGTGGTCAAAATTTCTTATACAAAGAACAAAAAATATTTTCATTTTTGTTCCTAATAAAAAGGATCGGAGAGAGTATTAAAAAACAAATAAAACTAAATAATCTTTGATTAAAAAAAAATCTTATAATTAGGGATTGCGAGTATATATAACATAGCATACCATCAATATCTTCTACCTTACTAAGTCCAAAAAACCTAGCATTTCTGTGTCAAAAATGGTTGATTCAACAATTAAAATTCTCACCTTAGTTTTGTTTCTTGTCCTTGTTTCTCAAGGTAATTTTCTCTTCAAATGGATGGAGCTAATTTTGAAACAGTTGAATATGTAAATCCTTCAATTTTTAATGTGTCAGGCAATGTTTGTCATGTTATTGGTGGTAAGACTATTGCAAAAAATGTTAATGTCACCTTTAATTATGCTTGGCATAATTCATTTTCTTTAAGTCCAAACTCATCTGAGATTATTTGTTAAATAGCAAATGTTGATCTTGTAAGCCTTGATCAGTCTTTAATTAATTGTACTAGAGGTAAACCCGTGCGTTGCACGGGCTCGATTAAAACATATAATTAAAATATCTTTATAATTGAAAAATAATAATTGCAATAAGTATAATCATACATATAATTAAATGGTAGATAACTATATTAAAATATGATTATATTTAATATTAATATATGAATGAAAATAAAATTAAAAAATTGTTTAGAAATATCTGATTTTTTATTGATTTATATCATAGTTTTGTTTATATTTTAATGCAATAGATCTTTTATAATATTTCATAAGTTTGAAAAGATGTATTTTATTTTATTTTTATAGTATAACCGTATAATATCTTTATGTTTTTTATAAGAGTTGTAATTTTATAGTCACATGTTACTTTTCTTTTTTTATTTTTCATATATCCTTTATTTTATTTTTTTCAATAAGAGTTGAAGGCATACATATTTATACTTGCGGACAATATTATTTATGCGAAATGTTAAAATAAACTTTGGTTATAGAATATGATTCATATATGGTGTGGCTTTAACTTTTTTTATCACATTATCTTTTTTTTTTTAATCACATTAGTATAACTGCTTACTACCTTCCATGCAATTTAAGATATCAAATAGCTTATCTACTTATTCCCCTGTCGTTCTCTTGAAGTTTTTTTTCACTTATATTCACTTAGTGAAATTCTATCCCAACCTTATTAGTCCCGATATATTTAGTCTATTGTTTAGCTTACATTTTTTTTGTTTGGTCCTTTTATTTATGGTTTGTTTTTCTTTTTCTAGGTAAGGTTTGTGTCTCTTCAAATTTGTTGTTAGTTTTTATCCCTATTATTTAATAATATTTGCTTCAACATTTATTTTATTTTTGTTATTATATAAAGTTGAATATTTGTTGTTCTCTATATATAAGTTTGTACGAAGATTTTATATATTTGAATTTAGGTTTAGTTATTTTACTTAGGTAAAGAAAGTTTATTATTACAAATGAATTTAACATTGAGAATGTCATCTTCTTATGTGCTTACAAAATGTCATCTTATTTTTATAAATATCTCACTATTTTATTTTGAGCCGTAACTTAAACATTCTTTTAGAATATGTACTTATTTTATCCAAATAGTTACAATATTATTATTTCAATCAAATTAATAATTATGGAATTTTTAGAAAATTTTAATTGCGTGTAAATATGTTTAAATATACATGTGATTATATTTTATAAATATATGTAAATATGTTTTAATATCTATACAATTTTAATAATTATTTCTAAATTTTATTTTGACAAATGAGCATCAACTGATGATTTCGTCTTTTTATCCTTTCATCTTATTCTTGGAAAATTATACATTACATGATATAACTACTTACAATACTCCTCCATACAATTTAAAGTCTCTCATATTTATATATATAAAAAAAAGACGATTCTTGTTCTGATAATAAATTGATTTATTTTGAAGTTTCCTCTCAAACATTTACTTGATAGAATTATATCCTATATTTTATTAGTCAAAATAGTTTTAGGCGGCGGTTTTATTTATCTTATTTTTACTATGCTTAATTCATGGTTTCTTTAATTTTTATTTTTCATCTTTCTCTTTTTTTATGAGGTGTTTCTCCCCTCATTTCTTGTCCTTTTTAATTTAATAATTTTTATTTGGATTTTCAATTTAGTTTAGTAGTGCTTATTAGGATGTGGTGTTTTTTTTTTATAGATGAGTTATTTTTTATAATATGCTACAGTCACATTTTTTATTTATTATAATCAATTTTTAATTTAAATAATCTTTAATTTTTAATTTAAAGAAAATTATGCACCAAAAATTATTGAAATTGTAGTCTTGTAAAATCATATATATATATAGGGGAGGGATCAAATTACACCGGTGTAACACTTGAGTAATGTTACACCGCTCAATAACGCTTTAACGAATTCAAATTTTACAAAATCCACCGTTGGATTGGAAGATTATATCATATAGATCATTTTTGTTGAGTTTTATAAAAATCTAAAATCGTTTGACATGCTTTTGAAACACATAAAGATTAACGGTATTCAATAAAAATGCATAAACCGTTAATCTTTATGTGTTTCAATAACATATCAAACGATATTAGATTTTTGTAAAACTCAACATAGATGATCTATATGATATAATCTTCCAATCCAACGGTGGATTTTGTAAAATTTGAATTCGTTAAAGCGTTATTGAGCGGTGTAACATTACTCAAGTGTTACACCGGTGTAATTTGATCCCTCCCCATATATATATATATATATCACTTATCTATTTATTCTCCTATCGTGGAATTTATCCGGACTTTATTAGTTCCTGAATTATAGTCTTGTAAAATCATGAGAGCAATCGAAAAATTACAATTTACAATTTTAGTAACCTAAAAAAGATGTAGGAAAATTATTAGAGTTGATGTCTTAAAAGATTATGAGAAAATATAAAAAGATTATAATTTATAAACAATAAAAGACAAACATATATACTAATTTTTTAATCACTTATTTTTTATACATACATAGAAGTTGCATATAATATGCGTTGTTCAATAGTTGATATTCTCAAGACTAAGGTATTTTCACACACCTAAATTCACAGTGAGGCTTTGTCGATTTAAAGTCTAACTTCCAACTATATGTGATTCGACCTTTTTATCGGAAAGAATATATGTGATTCAAATCTAAAAACATAAAAAAAAATTATAATTGTTCAAATTATCTATGTGATATAATTAAAATGAGAAATGGAGAGAAAGACTTAAAAGAATATTATAAAATTACATACCTTTTTATTCTTTCGAAAACAAATTCAAGCAAATATATTGCCAATTTCCACACACATCCTAGATTAATTTTACTTTCCTTTATTGAGTAACTTGGAAAAATATAAAAGAAAAAAAGAAAAGTAAAGTAAAGTAAAAAAGTATAAACCAATTAGATATCATATAAAAGATAGTGAAAATAAAAATATAAACTTTACTATAATATAAACTTATTTCAAATTTAAATAATCTTTAAAAATAAAAAACTATTAAAATTTACCTATATATCATTAAACAAATTTGCATCATACAAATTCACAAATTTTTAATTTAATTGATGCACATATAAGGGTTAATGACAAATACTTACATGAACCACCATTTTTCATCGGCTTTTCAAGTAGAAAAGATGCATTTATAGTACAAACAAAAGCCTTCCTTACATGAGAATAAGAATATATAGCTATGCACACATCATGTTTGGTTGATAATTTTGATTGTCACAAATTGAAAATGAAGACAAAATGTGAAAGATGTTTGGTTTGCTAATTTTATACGGTAGGTTATATTGAGAGACATTTATAAATTGGTGAATTTGTTCTCTTTTTAATAGCATAATTAATAACTTAGTAACATCCAAAATGAATATATATGAATATGAACAACCAAAATGCATAAATAAAAAGTAGCCAATTTATTTTCACAAAATGTTATAGGTTATTGTAACATATAAATAATTATTATGGAAGATAAATGGTCACATAAAATAAATTGTGAGATAATAATTTTTTAAATTGAGATATTTTTTTAATAGATATAAGAAGTTCTCTAAAGCATGCCACATAGGAAAAATGAAGGTTTATGAGCTATGTAGGAGCTTCCTTTTATTAGTAAATTATCCGGACTTTATTAGTTCCTGAATTATAGTCTTGTAAAATCATGAGAGCAATCGAAAAATTACAATTTACAATTTTAGTAACCTAAAAAAGATGTAGGAAAATTATTAGAGTTGATTTCTTAAAAGATTATGAGAAAATATAAAAAGATTATAATTTATAAACAATAAAAGACAAACATATATACTAATTTTTTAATCACTTATTTTTTATACATACATAGAAGTTGCATATAATATGCGTTGTTCAATAGTTGATATTCTCAAGACTAAGGTATTTTCACACACCTAAATTCACAGCGAGGCTTTGTCGATTTAAAAGTCTAACTTCCAACTATATGTGATTCGACCTTTTTATCGGAAAGAATATATGTGATTCAAATCTAAAAACATAAAAAAAATTATAATTGTTCAAATTATCTATGTGATATAATTAAAATGAGAAATGGAGAGAAAGACTTAAAAGAATATTATAAAATTACATACTTTTTTATTCTTTCGAAAACAAATTCAAGCAAATATATTACCAATTTCCACACACATCCTAGATTAATTTTACTTTCCTTTATTGAGTAACTTGGAAAAATATAAAAGAAAAAAAGAAAAGTAAAGTAAAGTAAAAAAGTATAAACCAATTAGATATCATATAAAAGATAGTGAAAATAAAAATATAAACTTTACTATAATATAAACTTATTTCAAATTTAAATAATCTTTAAAAATAAAAAACTATTAAAATTTACCTATATCATTAAACAAATTTGCATCATACAAATTCACAAATTTTTAATTTAATTGATGCACATATAAGGGTTAATGACAAATACTTACATGAACCACCATTTTTCATAGGCTTTTCAAGTAGCAACGATGCATTTATAGTACAAACAAAAGCCTTCCTTACATGAGAATAAGAATATATAGCTATGCACACATCATGTTTGGTTGATAATTTTGATTGTCACAAATTGAAAATGAAGACAAAATGTGAAAGATGTTTGGTTTGCTAATTTTATACGGTAGGTTATATTGAGAGACATTTATAAATTGGTGAATTTGTTCTCTTTTTAATAACATAATTAATAACTTAGTAACATCCAAAATGCATATATGAATATGAACAACCAAAATGCATAAATAAAAAGTAGCCAATTTATTTTCACAAAATGTTATAGGTTTGTAACATATAAATAATTATTATGGAAGATAAATGGTCACAAAAAATAAATTGTGAGATAATAATTTTTTAAATTGAGATATTTTTTTAATAGATATAAGAAGTTCTCTAAAGCATGCCACATAGGCAAAATGAAGGTTTATGAGCTATGTAGGAGCTTCCTTTTATTAGTAAATAAAAGATGTAGCTTGATTTACAAGCACTAATTAATAAAATTCTTAAGCTTTGTCTAGATTTGTTGACATTGTATTGTATTTTTTTATGGTTTGCATTGTATCTAATAATAATAATATTAATAATAATAATAATAATAATAATAAAATTAATAATAAATTGTAAGGGTAAAATTGGGGGCAGAAGTCCCCTGAGCTTGGACATCGCATTACATATATATTAGGGTTCTAATCTCGGTCATTCCACTTATCCACTTTAAATGTAGAATTTCTAACTACTAAATTACTTTAAAAAAAAAATTGGGGGCATAAAAATAATACACAACATCACAGTGTAAGAATAAAAGTAAGAGAAAAATTGTTTTGTGAAAATATTTTTTTGTTTTTTTTAAAAAATTGTATAAACTCTACTACTTGTTAACAAGTAGTACATAGAGTTGCTATCAAAACAAAAAGGAGTACATAGAGTCTTAAAATGAAAAATTGTATATATTTTTTTAGAAAACAATGGAAATGCCCAAAAAATTGTTTTTATTATTTTCACAAATCAATCATCCATAGCTATCAGTTCTTTTTTTATGTCACAATTTTTCACAGAGAAAGATGTTCTTAGCTTCATTTAAGAAAGGAAAGCATTAGACCAAAATCATATTATTTGTGGTGGAATCAAACCAAGATTTTGAATTGTTTCACGGTCAATTTTTTTTTTCACCATTTGTTTCCCGATCAAACTTTAAACTACAAAGAATTTATTCCCCTGAAAATCAGAAGATTAATACTAAAAATTAATTGGGGGAATCAAAACCTTCTAATCAGAATATTTTGGTCAAATACATAAAAATAAATGGAAAAAAAGTTGCAAAATTACTTTTTTTTAATGAACATTTATGGTGTGTTTGATTTGGAGTCCTGCCACTAGGACTTTGAATCTAGAAAACATAGTTTCTATATTCTCATCATCCTTCATCCTAAAGAGTTCATATTGTTGGATCAGAACAGTAGCATTTGCTTCTTATACTTGCTTATTTCCTTCATAAGTAGAACATAAAGAGTCATAAATACTCTTTGCAGTAGATTTGTCTGTGATCATAACGTATTCATCATGGGTTATACATCCAACCAGAATATCCTTAACTTGATGGTGCTTCTTGTATGTCTTCTTCTCCGTAGTAGTGAACTTCTTTCTTTCTTCAACAGAAAGTTTTCCTCTTTCATCAAGACCTTTGAAAGATACTCCTTCCTCAACCAAATCTCAAAGCTCATCATCTAGTCCAATGAGATGACTATATATTCTATCTTTCCACCATGAAAACGTAGAACCATCACCATTAAACTTATGAGCATTGTTGTTTGATTCATCATTAGAAACTTCGTAATCATGAGGAACAGTTTTCAAAGAAGGTCCATCAGCCATTGTGTTCTTCAACAAGAAACTGTCTCACTGTTAGGTGATAACAACAGAACCGGGCTCTAGATGCCAATTGAAGGTGTGAAAAACACAAGAAGGGGGGGTTGAATTGTGTTTAGGGTAGTTTAAAAAATTCTTCAATGTGTAAACACTTGTCAGAGGTTTACAGCGGATCAAAAGCTAAACACAACTAAACTAACTTCTGAAGGAATAAAGGGAAAGAGAGAAAGAGAGAGACAAAGAGTTTTATACTGGTTCCTCTCACAAAACGAGAGTACGTCCAGTCCTCTTGCACTTCCAAGAGAGTTCACTATAATCACACAAGATTACAAATGCTCAAGCACAAAAGCAAGAGACTTCCAAATGCTCAAGTACACAGACGAGAGACTTCCTATTGCTCAAGCACGCAGGCAAGAGACTTCCAAACACTAGAATAAGTAAAAACAGAGTCTGAACAAAGATATACAAATCAATGTTCAGAAATAATAAATACAACTTTTGATACAAGACTTAACTTAGAATCTAAACAAAGAATTCTAAGGCTCAACTAATGAATTAACAGTAGCTGAAGCTGGCCCAACTTGAACTACTTTTAAAAATTTTATAGTCACACAACAAACCTTAATTTAGAAACACTCTCTCAGACAAACTTTCTCATTTCAAAGCCTCAAACAACATTGTGTTTGAGTAGTGGTTGAAGTATTATACCACATAAGAATAATGGCGAGAAAGAGAAGTTAAAGAGCATATCGTCTGCAAATAAACAAATAATTTCTCTTTCCATCGATTGTTGGACATCAGTACAAAATATGAATTACATCGGTGTAACTTGTCATTACATTGATGAGAGGTGAATGTTGAATAAAAAATATTGAGTTTAAATCTGATTTCGGATCACAAGCGAAAACAATTGGTAAGAATTTATAGTCATGTTTGAAAGAATGAGAGATTAAAAAAGTTTGTTGTGTAACCATAGATAATGCAAGTGTTAATAATGTTGCATTCACCTATATAATTAGAGGAACGAGTGATATCCAGAAAAAATAATAGCATGAAATACATCGGGAAAAAACCGATTAAAGTATCCGAACCAAACCGATTAGTTTGGTTCGGATTCATTTTTGAAAAACACAAAAAACCGAACCAATTGAGCGTTTATTGGTTCGGATATTGGATTCACCCAAAAGCGATCCAAACCGGTCCAATTACACCCCTACTGATACATATTCTTAAAACTGTTATAGAGCTCTGGATTTTTTATTTATTTTTATAATCGGGCTCTGGATTATATGATTTTACAGTACAAATCCTTGTTAATATGGTCTGTCATGTAACAGAGTGTTGGAAGAATCAGAAGTGTGTATGATCCCTGCACAGAGAAGCACAGCACTATATACTTCAATCGACCTGAGGTCCAAAGGATTTTACATGTTGATCCAGATCATAAGCCTGCTAAATGGGAGACCTGCAAAGTAATGCTCTTCAGTTATTTTTACAAATTTGGATATATTGCTTCATTCAATGTGGTTCTTGCAATACATTTTTTGTTCACTGCTGGACAAGATCAAACACCAAACAAAATGAGGTTTATCGTTTTGTTCTGTTTAATTAGTGGAAGAAAAATTACCGCAACATTTTGTTGCTGTACTTCGTTTTCATTTGATATTATTAACAAATGAAGAATCCTTGCAACTAAATCGTTTGATAATTGATAGGGACATCAGGGATTGTACGAACAGCATAAAGTGCATCACTATATTTCTTTACATGTTTTTAACAAATATTTAATATCAGAATCCACTTATTCTCATTCGTTGCAGTGATGTGGTAGCTATTAACTGGAAGGATTCTCCTAGAACTGTTCTCGATATATATCGTGAACTTATTCCTACTGGACTGCGAATATGGTTTTTCAGGTTACTCCCTTTTTCTAATATCTACACATGCCTTAAATATGTGCTTACTCATTCATCCACGGTGAATCATATATCATTTTTCTTTAACAATTTTAGCCGCCAAGTAGCTTACTTTTTGTTGTTGTTGTTGTTGTTGTTGTTGTTGTTGTTGTTGTTGTTGTTGTTGTTGTTGTTGTGTTTCTTCGATTCGTCAATGTCATTTCCAGTGGTAATACAGATGCTGTAATCCCAGTAACATCTACTCGCTATACCATAGCCGCTCTAAAGCTTCCAACTGTGAGCCCCTGGCGTGCATGGTATGATGACGGAGAGGTAAGTCGGTAATAGTTTATTTTCTATTTTCTCCTTTGCTAGCAACTATTGTTCACATCACAATCACTTCACCACATTGATATTGACGTATAAGCGAAACAAACAGGTAGGAGGTTGGACTCAAGAGTATGACGGACTTACGTTTGTAAACGTAAGGGGTGCAGGGCATGAAGTTCCTTTGCATAGACCAAAACTTGCTCTAACATTGTTCAAAGCCTTCTTAGCAGGAACCTCCATGCCAACTCTTGAACCACTCTCACACACCGCTGCCTATTGAAACGATTCATTCAAGTTTATGGTTGTTAACTTTCTGTTTTGTGTCCGTTTTCTATCGAACGTTCATTAATAACAGTGTTCCGATCCATGCTATGGAGCACAAGTTATTCTTACAGGAAATGCACGAGCGCTGATATGTCTTGTTTCTAAAGAAACATGAAGTGGTTATCTTATCTCCTACATCTGACAGAAATCAGGTGTCATGGAGTATGAAATAGCCAATCAAAATGTTTCGTTCACTTCTTCAATACATTTCGTAATAATAAGTATTTCTCTATTTATCGATTTTTACTCATCCTAGAATTGTATTCTAAAGAGAGTTTATTTAACGATGAAATCGACTTGATTGATTAGTCTCACAGTTCTACTTACACAGACACAATTGAAGTGTGGGAACATTATAGTCTAGTTTGTGTATCTTAGTGTGTGGAGGCTTATATATAGTTCAAAAGTTCAAACCAATTGTTATCAACAAAAAAAATAACATTGAAGCCAATAGATTCAAACTCTCCACCACCTATAAACACTTAATTATTTTTTTTACCATTGAGGAACTTCTTAATTTTCAAAAAATATACTACAAAAAATTAATAAAAATATTGAAGATATCTTCTCACAAACTTTATGTCAATTACTGTGAATATATAAAAACTA
This sequence comes from Trifolium repens, assembly GCA_030408175.1. NCBI lineage: Eukaryota > Viridiplantae > Streptophyta > Magnoliopsida > Fabales > Fabaceae > Trifolium > Trifolium repens. The sequence goes on along the minus strand of CP125846.1, from coordinate 24,860,573 downwards.
GTTAATACTTGATTTATCACAATACAAAATCAACTAGATTTATTTCTAATTTGCAAGAAAAATATAATTTTTTTATTAAGATTAGTTTTATAAATAATTTGTGTGAACTTATATTTATGATCCATTGAACTAATAAATCAATGATATTAAACTTCCTATTGATATTTAACATGATATTTTAGAGAATTTGACTATATATGATATCATATTTCAATTTTAGTTTATAATAATACATTTGTATATGTGAAAATTTAATGTAGATTAATAAACTTAAACTACTGAAAAAGTTAATAAATTTATAATTTAACAAAAATACAAATTTTAATATATAAATCATAATAGTATTAAAAATATTATTCATATTAACTTAAGTAGGCCGGCCTAATAGGCTAAAAGACTTTTTCAATGGCCTGCAGTCTGGCCTATTTACTTAAATAAGCTTATAAAAAAGCTTTGGCCTGCTTTATTTAAAGAAATAGGTCGACCTAACCCGAGCTTATGTATGCTAGGCCTTAAGGCCTTGTAGGCCGACCTGACCTATTCCCACATCTATGCACACACATCGACCAACAATGCACTTGGGAATTAAAGAAGAGACGCACAAACTTCTTTGACAATCATAGTTTTTCTTGCATGGAATATAATCTGCAATTTCAACTAAAAATAAATAAAAATTACTAAAAGGTGTTGAAAATATTGCGTATAAGATACTTTAGAAATTTTAAAATGGTATGGAAAACCACTTACCGCAGTTAGTTACCACAAGAAAAAGAGAAATAAAAAAGATCAAAGTATAAAAAAATCTTGGTATTCGAGCCATATTTTCCTTCTTAACAAATCAATAGAAAATTGTTTGATCAATTTATAAGGAAAAAGAATGCATGCTTCGTTATCTTTAGTAAAATAATGATGATGATTTTAACCCTTCAAAGTTGCAAAATATCCAATCATAAAATGTCTCTACGATACATCAATGTGTCAAATTTAACTCTTTCATTCACTCAATTGATCACTTAACAGTATAAAGTTCTCACATAAAAATCCTGATGATAATCTATAAGGTTATTCTTCTATTTTACTAATCTTCTTTTTTAGTTCTATTTTAGCCTTTCATAATAGAACACTTAAACATATAAAAAATAAAATATGTTTTTTCTAATTTACCTTTTTATAATTTGAGGGCACGGTTCCCACAACTTTGTTACAAGTTAGTTGTTGGACCACATACAAATTTACTTATGTGATTTGTACTTATTGGTTGAAGGGTAAATACCTCCAAATTATGAAGCAGTAACAAAATTATGAAGAAATAAAACTAGCTAGTTGTAAAATAATGCATCAAAGATGTAACAACACATTTACATAGCAAATTAAAATTACCATAGAATTATGTTTTTTTATTGACAAAATTTTCGGATCAAAATTAATACATATCAATCACATGTGCAATTACTTTTGTAAGTGCTCTTTGAACTCTAAGGTCTTTCCTGCCTTGGACTGGGACACCAACCCCTCACCCTAAATTTTTGTAACCAAAAAAACCACATGTGCAATTAAATTTCATAAGTTGAACAAATAAACGTATTTCTTCCCTCCTTGTACCAAATAATTCAACGCCTTAACCCAGTCATTATTATTTTATTTTTTTTGAATGGCTAAATTTTATTAAAATCACAATTGCGCGCAAGATGAGCACAATGCGTAATACGAACACATACAAGCATATCACAAGAAAGAAAATAACTAAAACAACACCTAAATCCAACGACACCCATAGAGGGGCCCTTACACCAAATACCATCAATCCCGCCCATCCAATACAAACTCCATCTAGCCAATAACAATTCAAATGACAGCTCCTAGGTCAAACAAAAATCACTGCAGCTAACGCCAACACCAACACCAATGCTATTCAGGAAACACAACCAAAGCAACTGGCACAGTAGAGACCACTAAGCACCACAAGCCAAAACTCAATTGGATATCAAACCCAAGTCCGCTGAAAAGAGAACCACCATCCAACAGCAGTGCAAAACCACGCCGAAACACCAAAACCAAACTCAATGAACAATCAAAACCAAACTCCAAAAACAAAAAAAAACACGAAGTAAAGGGCTAAAATCGCGGAGAAGATATGTTTTGGAGAGAGGTTGAGACTCCGCGGTGGTTTTCTTAAATGGGAGAGGGAAGATAAACAGCGCAACAACAGAACCACAACCGGACTTTGGAGTTGTAACAAAAACACAAGTAGTGAAATAACACAAATACATCAAACCCATCACCTGACTATGTAATACAGCCCCATCACCTGCACAACACCACCGCCAAAGGCACCAAAATCCAAACCGTCGACACCAAGAGTACAGCCGCCAAGCACAACACAAATTTGTCACCACCACCACCAAAACAAAACCAGATCCGTCACCACCACCATCGAAACCGAAGAAAATCCGACACCACCACCAAACCGAGACCATCAAAACGCACCAAATCTGAGGCCAAAAACGATGAACCTGATCTCCGGGACCCCAAACTTCTTATAAACTGCTCACTAAAGCAACTTAGTACAATCTAGAAGTCCAAGCTCAACTGGCAAATGCTGAAATTGCTAGGCCGGACGTCATGATCCGGGTTCAAACCCGGAACCTCACAGTTGTGTGTGAGTTTAATTTCAGTGGATTACCACTTCATCTACAAAAAACTTAGTATAGATGGATATGTCCAAACTTCTTATTTCTAAAAATGCTTCATTACATATCAAATACATATCGGCAGGACCTAATCCAGTCCGCTTGATGCTCGGGGTGGACCTAAATTTTAATTAACCCTAAATTTGTTAAACTTAAAAAATATCCCAAATTCAATTAAATGAGAAAGGGGTTAATTTAGGTGCATCAAAGAGAATAAATTGTATTGCGTAGGCTAGCTAGGAATAAGTTGCATCGGAGGGTTAATTTAACTTTAATCTCAAATTCAATTGAAGTTACTAGTTGTTAGAATTAGATTAGATTGGGTAGGCAACTACAAATAAGTTGTACCGTAGTTTAATTTAATCCCTTTTTTATTTTCGGAATTTTTGTGTTGAATTTTTTTTTTATTTTTTTAAGAAAGAAGATAAAGTTATTGATGAATATGATGAACAATGTTCATTAAAATTTTGATTTGTTGAATTTTAATAAAAAGGTATTTAAAAAATAACATTTAAGCATTTTTTAATAAAAAAAATAAGAAAAAAGGGTTTATACGTGCATATTATAAAAGATAAAGGACCTAAATGAAAAAACAAAAATATAAAGGACTAAAGTGTTACAAATAAATAATATAAGGGATATAAATGTTAAAAAAAAAGATAAAGGACCAAAATGTTACAAAAAAAGAAGATAAAGGACAATTAGTGTAATTTTGCCTAAAATGTAATATTCATAAATTTGGTTCAAACTATATAAATTACCCACCAAATCATCAAAGTGACATCCAAAAATCAAACGAGTTTTTTAAATTTTGCAAGAAAAAAATAAGGTAAAATCGTGTCAAAAAGTAATAACCAACGATTTTATTTTAGTTTGTAAAATAACATTTGTCTGTCCCAGAATATTTCGCTGCTTAGGATGCGAACATCCCCCATAATAGTTCGCTTCCCAGGCAGCGAACTACACCAATGACTAAAACAGAACATGCATTAAATGTGTAGACATGCATTAAATGCATATAACTAGTTGCATAATAATAAAAATAACACATATATAACTAAGCATATATTGTTAACATTAGTAGAAAAATAAAGTTATTATACGTAAAACTTCCCATTCTAGCATGAGGGATAAATCCGCATCTTCGTCCTTGAATAAATTAGTGGTGTCAAATTTCAATCTCTTCCAATGACTATGAATGTCAGCCAATCTTATTGGTTTGCCTTCTTTCACGGTTTTGGCAAGTGTGCAGCAAACCCATTGTTGATATTAGCAAACATTCATACTTCGCCTTATCCGTTCCAATCACGTCAGCTCGACGAACCTCATCCACTAAGTGACCCAATGCTTCTCTTGAAACATTTCCTTGCAATTCTGACCACAACACGATTCCCTTCCATCTCTCATCTCTAAATATGATGCTTCGCTGAAAGTCCTCATGTAGCTCACCAAACATGTTTGACAACATCATATCGATCTCTCCCCAATCTTTTTAATCTCGCATCAGCTGACTATTAGTTAAAGAGAAATTTGGAAAGAAATTGCATCTATTATTAGTTGATAATGTTTTAGTTAGTGTAGACAACAATTTGGAATCTTTTTGCAATATATAGTTATTGTTGACACCAGTGAGTCTTTAAATTTTTAAAGTATATAAAATATCATGGCTTTATAGCAAACAAAATAGTGTTTTAATAATTTGAACACAAGCACAAACACAAACACAAACACAAACATGTCAAGAGACATAATAATCTTCAAGGACAAAATCTATATTTCAGTTGCTTGTACACAAATACTACAATAAAATAAATTCCTACAATCATGCTTCAGAGTCTCCTGTCTTCATTTTTCTAATATTACTTGTTCATCCTCTCCACAATTAATATCAATGGTTATCTATGAAATACAATCATGCAAATATTAGTTTTTTTTCTTTGTCAATTGTTAAACTCAATGAAATACGTAAATAGATATGATTTTATTAATTGAATGAATGAGTACAATTACTGAAGAGTTTAAATAGACTAAACTATACCTAATGGGCCTAACTAATAGACTAAGTAAACTTGGATAAATTCAATAATAATAATTATACAATATTTACAACACTCCCCCTCAAGCTGATGAATGGATATCAATCATTCGAAGCTTGCAAGTAAGTTGGTTGAATTGTTCTATTGGTAATCCCGTCTTCACCACTTATGTCGGTAAAGGCCGGTTGATTATCATAACATAACTTCATAGGATCTTCATATTGTGATGAAAGTTGTTTAGAAGAGACAAAATTAGAAGTAGGACGTCTATATATGGAGGGACATGATCTCTTTTTTCTTCCCAAAGCAAGGGGTACATCATTCGAGTTAGTATAAAAAATATGAGAATTATCGTTAGGATGATCATTTTCATTACTTACCACTGATTCAGACAATTGAATTTGCTGTTGGAGCAGAACGAGTTTACTTCTTCTCTTATACTCCTGAATTGGTGCTGAAGGTGTTGATTCCTCTAAAACAGAAGTGGGTGCATGAACATGTGTTCTAGGAAGGCTAGGACCCATGACTAGAAACTCGGACTCAGACTCTAAGTCATTTACGTTCTCCCCCTGAGACTGAGGACGAGTAAAATAAGACACATTCTCATGAAAAGTGACATCTTTGGAGACAAAAAATTTCCGACTGGGAGGATGATAACATTTGTACCCTCTTTTGTTAGGTGCATAACCTAGAAAGATACACCTGATTGCACGATGATCCAACTTGTTGCGATATTGTTTATGAACATGGACAAAAACAACACAACCAAAAACACGGGTCTTAAGATTCTGTAATATAGGAGCAGAAGGAAAATGTGAGAGCATAGATTTAATAGGACTAGTATTACCTAAAACACGAGATATGACTCGATTAATGAGATAGACAACAGTAAGAACTGCCTCTCCCCAATATGAATTGGGAACAGACATTTGAAACATAAGGCATCTAACAACTTCAAGTAAATGACGATTTTTTCTTTCTGCGACTCCATTTTGTTGAGGTGTGTCGACACATGTGAATTCATGGATTATGCCATGTTTACTGGTGAAGACAGAAAAAGTATGATTGACATATTCTGTACCATTGTCTGAACGAAGTCTTTTTATACCTTTTCCAAATTCTGTTTTGACCATATTATAAAATTGGATAAATAGTTGTGGTACTTCAGATTTAGTGTTCATAAAAAAAACCCAAGTTAATCGAGTGCAATCATAAATAAAAGAAACAAACCATTTTGCACCAGAAACGTTAGTAGTAGGGGCAGGTCCCCAAACATCAGAGTGAATAATATTAAATGGTTCAACACTTTTATTAAAAATAGGATGAAAAGAAACACGACGATGTTTTGCTAACTCGCAAACATCACATTTAAATGACTCAACAGAATGTCGTAAAAACAACTCAGGATACATAGACTTAATTAAAGAAAATGGGGGATGACCAAGACGCTTGTGTTGAAGCCAAATTTGTGAGGCAGAAGAGGAAGATTCAGACCGGAGAGAGGATGACAATACCCTTGGACCATCTAGCTCATCAGAGAAGTAGTATAACCCTTCCTTTTCTTTAGCAATTCCAATCGTCTGTCCCGAGGTCAAGTCCTGAAAAACACAATGAGAAGAAAAAAAAGTTACTTTACAATTTCGATCACGAGTAAGCTGATGGATGGAAATTAAATTGTTGGAAAGTGTAGGAACATGAAGCACAGATTGCAACTTCAATGAAGGTTGTAGGTCAATATTTCCAATGCCAACAACACGAGCATGAGAGCCATCAGCAACAGTGATATAAGGAATACTCGAAGGTGATGTATAGGAGGACAATAAAGCCGGATCAAATGTCATATGATTAGTAGCCCCAGAGTCAAGGATCCAAGCATTTTTAAGGATAACATCACAAACAGTAAAGGATCGAGAGTACATATTCTTACCAGTAATTGCTAAAGACCCGGATCCAGAAGGCTTACTAATGGAGGCAAGAAGAGACTGTAGACGTTCCACATCATCCTGGCTAAAAGAGGATGAGTCAGTTCCTCTTGTTGCAACATGTGCCTGATTCTACTGCAGACTCCGAGGACCTCCTCCTCGGCTAAGAACCTGTTCTTTTCCATGTAGTTTGAAACAATTTTTCTTGTTATGCCAAGGCTTGTTGCAGTGCTCACAAAAGAATATGGATGAAGATGGTTGTGGTCCTTTGCCGGCGGCGAGTGATGACACATCAGGAGGATGCTCGCTAAGCATAGCATGACGGCGAGTTTCTTCACTGCGAACAGTGTAAAAGACCTCAGTAAGAGTGGGAAGTTTTTTCTTTCCCAAAATTTGTACTCGAATGGGGTCAAACTCCACATTTAGACCTGCCAAAAAAATCAAATATTCTATCTCTTTCAATTACAACATTTAGAATGACAGTGTCTTGACTGCACTCTATCTTAAAATTTTGATATTGATCAAGTTCAATCCAAAGAGAATTGAGAACCCAAAAATATTCGGTGACCGGCAGATTTCCTTGCTTGGTGTTGAAAATTTTCCTCTTTAAGTCACAGCAAGCAGACATGTCTTGTTTCATTGAATAACTGCTACTGAGGTAGTTCCAAATTGCTCGTGCGGTAGAGAGAAACATGAAATTTCTACTAATTTCAGGAGATATGGAGTTCCAAAGCCACGTAATAATAACAGAATCGTCTTTATCCCAAGAAGAGAAATTAGGAGCAGTGACCAGAGGAGGATCACCATCAAGATGGTCAATCATATCACAACCTTTCAGTGTCTGACGAATTAATTGAGACCATTGAAAATAATTTTTTTCGCCATTAAGCCAATAACCTTTTTGAATGACGAAATCCTTAGCATTAAAAGGAGGTGGTATAACCAGAGGTTGAGGTGGGGGTGGAGGAGGGGGTGGAGGATCGTTTCCTGCCATTGAAGCAAAATAACCTGAGCAACGAAATAAGGTTAATTATCGACAGGTAACAAAAAAATACCCAAATTTCGAGTATTTTAGAAAATTGTTTTGAACACACCAACGAAAAGAGGAGATCGAGACGAAAAAACTGACACCAAATTTGTCAGAAACGGAGGTCCAGAGGGCGGCGCGTGCACAACACGTGCGTGATACGACGCTGCGAGTGGGCGTCACGCGCCGATGAAGGAACGGCGCGTGAGGGCGCGTGACGGTTGTGTTGACGGCGGTGTTTTCGTCGTTGGACTCGGAATTTTGAGGCGGTTACTATGGTATATTGGAAGTTTTGATACGTTTACTGCAAGTATGAAAACTAATACGGACCGATTGATGTAGGTTGACGGTAAAAAAGTTTCAAGGGAAAAATTGAGAAGAGAAAGAGTTGAAAGAAAAAAATTGAATCTATGGCGGTTAGGATTTATGCGGAAGCGTATCCCAAAAATCGGGAGCTCATGATATCATGTTAAACTTAATGAAATATGTAAATATATATGATTTTATAAATTAATTGAATGAATGAGTACAATTATTGAAGAGTTTAAATAGACTAAACTATACCTAATGAACCTAACTAATAAGCTAAGTAAACTTGGATAAATTCAATAATAATAACTATACAATATTTACAACATCAATCTATAAGTATTGAAATGTTCGACGTTTACAATTTTATTAAGTATCGAAATGCTGATTTGTTCATTATTTATTATACAATTAACATGAATATATGAAAAGATTGTAATGGCGAGAAAGTAGGTCTTTCTGGCATGTCCCTTATGCTTAGTTTATTAAAAGCTATTGCAGATCATCTAGCAGTTCTTCAAAGCATGCATAATCAATAACTTGAACTAATTTCTTTTCATCATTAGCATTTTGAAAGCAATTTCTTTCCTTAGCATCAAGAACAACCTTTCTCCACAGAGTTACTATTAGTTAAAGTTGTAGCATTTCCTACAATCCAAAGGCGGAATATCAGATTAATTAGAACCTACATCACATTTGGTGTGCCAACCGCGATTATTAAATTTGCTTATATGTTCACAGACCATATATACCTAGCCCTAGTAGTGATTGCAACATTAGCTCTTTGTCTATTAGAAAGAAAACCAACTTTTCCACTCAAATTTGATCTAACAGTGGATATTATTATAATATCTTCTTCACCACCTTGAAAGCCATCAACAGAACAAACATTAACCGAAAATTTAGGATCTGAAACCATGCACTGCTTTACATTCTCTAGGATTTCATACACTTGTGCCTATGGAGATATGATCCCTATGCTAACTTTGTTCTTTGTCCTCACAAACTCTGCCAACAGTGCTTATAAGAGTGGGAGATAAGCGCTTATCATATAAGAGTGCTTATATATTCAAATATTTATGGGCTTGCTTGGATTAACTTATTTTATTTTATCTTTAAACATAAATATTTGTGAGATGTCCAGAAGTCGGTTTCAGCTTACTTTCATAAGCTCATCAAGATAGCTTATGAAATTTGCTTATAGCTAGGTTGAAAAAAACTTAAAAATAAGCACTTATATGATAAGTATTCAAGTAATAAGAGCTTAATAAAATCCTTTATAAAAAGGGGCTTATATCATACTCTATTGCTAAAAAAAATTATTAGCAAACTTATCGACAGAAGATAAAGCGAAAGCAACCTTTTTTAAGTCTTCCAATAATCTCACAGATAGCAGCAGATTCATTCACATTCTTCAACATGCATTGTTCCTTCAAGGAAATGTTTGTTATAGCTTATTTCTGTTACAGTCTGAGCATCAGAAAGTTGGTTATCATAGAACTCTTCACTTGGGAATATGCTTATAGATGGATGCATTCTATATTGAACATTAAGCATATGTTTCTTGTATCCCAACATCACTAGCATATGTCTTCTTTAAACGTGTATTATATAAGTGCTTATGTACGAACTATTTCTATAATAAAAAATCACTCGTCAAACAATTTCCGTATAAGCTATAGGTTGTTTTCAAAAGTTTCTCGTATAGCTTATGAAAATAAGTTGAAAATACCTTATGCACATGTTATAATGTGTTTTCAATTTCATAAGCTCTTCCAAATGGTTTCGCAAGTGCTTATATCAGTAGGAAAGCTCAAATAAGGAATTTGAGCCGTGTGCAGTCACAATTTTCGACGTACCTTGCTTTTAACCATAGCAGGAAGTTAAGTTGTCTCTCATCACCGATGAGAATACAACGTTTGAGACCATTTAATTGCAATGGAATGGCTGATTCACATTCTTTAAGTTGAGCAGCTTCATAAACCACTAAAAAAACTGCACTTGTTTCATTCCTTCTGTGTACAACTTAGAAGAACTTGATGCAGTACGAAAAAGAAGACATGCATTCTTCAAGCAAAATTGTGAAATGCCAAATTTAGATGGTATATGTTAAGAATATAGATATAGTTAACTAGATATTTCATTAATTAGTTACATTTACCATTAGGTGATTAGTTAATTAGAATTGGTTAATCCTCTCATTGTTCTATATAAGAGCTAATATTGTACCAAAATCTATTATCTTTTATTAAAATGAATCCTTATGATTTCTATTCTGTTGATGATTTTCTAGAGTTTTCTCCACTTTCTCCAAATTATGCAAATCTTAACATGGTATCAGTGCCTCGGTTTCGATCACCGAGAATTCGTTCCGCTTTCGCCATTGTTCCGGTACCGGAGGATTCCTCCATTGCTTATCACAAAGAAATTTACAGGTACTTTTTGATCCTCCATCTTTTCTCATGGTTTACTCAATTGTTTGTCATATATGGAAGAAATCAAAGATTGAGAAGAAATTTTTGCCACTTCCACCACTTCCAAAATCACAGCCAGCATCAATTGATTTTCAAGAACTTACGATTGATTCAATTTCAGAGCTGGCTAAGGGGGAGATTTCATCATCATCATCATCTATCTTTGTTCTTGAATCAGTTACTGCATATGTTCACTACAATTTCAGTTTTGGTAATTTTCATCGCTCAATTCTTGATTCCAAACCTTTGATTCCAATAATTCATCCAGAAATTGATGGTTCCACCATCAAGATTGGAGAAATCATATGTTGTATTGTATCGGAAATTGTTGGAATATTTTATCATATTCCAATAATATTAGGTGGGCAAATATCTTTACTAATTATATTAGTTATTTATCAATTCGGAGACTCAATTGATTAGTGATCAAATTAAGTAAAAAGGCTAATTAGATTTCTATTTAATTAAGTGATATGAGCTCAATATGAGTGGATGTCAGGATGACTCATTTGGGAATAATGGGAACTCTAATTGGTCATCACATTATATATAGGCTATGGTCCCCAATATACCGGACACACCGCAAATAATCTCTTCTCCCCATCTGAAGAGAATTCAGGACATAAGGAGTCCCGGTTGAGAAAGAACCACAAGCCAACGGATGTTCGTCATCCATCTCTCATGTTTCAGAATTGCTATCGGAGAGACTACGGTTAGTTCATATTCTTCTATCGAGGAATTCCTAAAATTTTATGATCTTAATAAATCAACATGATGTAGATCCAGTTTATATATACATGCTCATATACTATAGTTTTGGCTTCCGCACTAAAGTATGATTATAGATTTAATCTTTATTATTGAGAGCATGTTTATGATTAAGTTTATGTTAATTACAACAATTAGTATTAGAGCGGTTCTCATGTTTGATTTATTAGGATTGCTTGACTTATACCATGGCTGCCATGGGTTTTATGTTTGATCCCAATTTATTATTTACTTTCTATGAACCTATTTTGAGTTTGAACTTTCGGTTATATTAAGCAATACTTTTACGAATCCTAAAAATCGTCTTTGGATTTATATTACTGGGGAATTGTTAAGGTCTCCTGATTGAAAGGTATATTTATTTTTACTTTACGTATTACAGTAGTTATTACTTTTCAAATCTATGGACTAGTTCTTTTGGAACAAATTGATGGAATTGGTTTAACACTGATTATGTATACATGATATCATCTTGAAGTGGATTTTGATCTATTAATTTGGCTTTCACTTTGTATTCATGTTGGTGGGTTTTCCGTTTGCATAATTCATATGTATGTGAATGCTGTGAAAATTAAGTGTTTTAATTCACTTTGTATTCATTTTGATTTATAAAGAAAGAATTTTATAAGAGTAACTTTTGTTCAAATGTTTGATGATCTTAATTTTTGGATATTGATTGAGATCAATTATGAGACTGTTTAGGGGACTATTTGAAAAATAAAGGTCCTGTAATTTTCGGCTAATTTGTTCTTAAGTTAAATATTTGGTTTTACTTATTCATCAAAGTTGTTTTCCAAAGTAAGAATTTTGATTTGATATTTTATTTGAAAATAAAATAAATATTTGGATTTGGTTTAATTGTGCAATTTGATTTGTTTTGAAGTTAAAGATATTCTGAAATCAAATATTTGATTTGGAATTTGAATTGATTCCCTTTAGTTTTGTACTTAAAGTTTATTTTGAGAAATAAAACACATAAAGATTTTGGTATATATATTTGGTTATTATATATATTTTTATAGAAGGTCAATTGCAATCAAATAGCAATTAATAACGATTCTCAAAATATTTTGATTCAATTTGGCATGTACAAAATTAAAGTCTTGATTCTTTAAATTTTGGGAAAATATAGATTCCATAATTATTTGTTTAATTACGGATATATAAAGTTTTTGGTTTCCTTCTATTTTGGAAAATACAATTATAGAATTTTATTATTTAAAGAATCATTGGGTATATGTGAATCAATTGTGGCATGAATATTCTTTGGTATGATTATAAAGGGACATCATAAAGGAATACGGCCTACATTTGTGAGTAGTGCCTTGTAAATTTAAGACTTTTCCCATTTGATTGTTGGACTTGGGAATAAGAATAATAGTATTAGAGTTGAAGCTAGGCATAATCCAACCAGAAGTAAAAAATTGCAGCACAGCATTAATGACATCCTCATGAATGATGTCCCAATAGGATTGAAAGAAAAAAGCTCCAAAACCATCTGGACCTGGAGCGCTTTCTTTATTAAGACTAAAGACTGCATTTTTAATTTCCTCATGCGAAGGAAGCATAGTTAACAGAGAATTGATATTGTCATTGATCATATGAGGGATAACTTCTTCAACAAGTAACTGATCCTGCAAAATAGAGTTAGTACAAAAAACATTTTTAAAGTAGTCTACCACATGACCTGCTAACTGAGAGTGGTGAACTCGTTGAGAGTTGCGGTTGGTGCACGGGTGTGCCAGTGTGTTGGTGAGAGTATCTGTGTGACCTCACCCTGTGTTAGCATCTGTGTGGTTACACCTAATCCTGAGGGATTTTGTTGTGTTGGGGATGGTAATAACCAGTTGAGTTGTTACTCTTAACTTTAGTTTCGAGGACGAAACTTCTTTTTGGAGGGTAGTAATGTAAGACCCAAGATTTCACTGTACAGTTTTTCTAAGGAACTCTAGTGTCGGCTACGAGTTTTAGGGTTTTTGGTGAGGCGGTTTTGTGAAGATCGTCACATTAATGAGATTTTTTGCTGAAACGGAGCCTGTTTTGTGCTCGTGCGCTGGAAAGGCACAGACTTTCGGGTCGTGATCCTCTTTTAAGTATGAGGAGATTTCTGTGGTCTTAGAATAACGAGTTTTGGATTATTCTTGTTTTTGGAAAAACGAGTAGGATTTTACCCGTCGTTGTAAAATCTTATTGCGTCGGTTTTAAGTGAGGTTTCGGATGGAAGTTTCATATATCGGCGTGAGTTAGGATATGTCCTGAGATTAATTTTCTAAGGTGTGAAAGAAAATTACAGTCGCGGAAAAAGATTCGGCGATAAGTTTTGGAATGGAAAAACGATAGACGTTCTTTCCGTAGATTTTACGTTTTTGTGATTTACGTTCGTCGCGATGCGCGAGAACTGAGCGTGCGTTTTGTTGTAAGAGGTTGTGAGAAATATCTTGGGAGGATAGACTCGGATTGATCCAAGGGCTAGGGATTAGTCTTGGAAGCTTTATCCTATTTGATCCAATGGCCTAAATCTAGCAAGACTTTTATAAGTGGTGGACTTAGAATTATCACAAGTTCACTTCTTCTTTCTCTCTTGGCCGTGGCTTTCTTTCTCTCTTCCAACCTTGAGCAAAATTCCATTCCTTCACCATATCACTTGATTAGAAGCTTGGTTGAAAGCTTGGAGTTGTGAGATTCTTCTTCCTAAGGTAACTAAACCTATTCCCTATCCTTGTTTGGCTAAGATTCTTAGGGAGTTAGGATTTTTATGATTATGTTCTTGGTAGAAATTTCATAAGTATTGGTTGTGAATGGTTTTTGTTCCATGAAAGTTGTTCATGAGGGTTTAGTAAGCATGTGTAGGCTTTGTTATTTCAATTTTTCATGAGTTTGTGAGAATCTCATGAGAAAAGTTAGGGTTTTGAGTTGTTTATGTATTGATCAATTACATGAGGTTATGTTGTAAGGTTTTGAAAAGAAAAGTTGTCTTTGAACCTTCGGGCGGAAGGGAAATGCGTTGTATGGTTTTGTTTTAGAAAAATCCGATGAAAAATATTTTGAGGTTTATGAAAATATTTCCTAAGTGTTTTGGGTAGTGTTTTGGGGTCAAAATGGTTTAAAACTATTGTGACATGTGGTGTCGCTATTTACCTTGAAAACATGTTTGAAAATGATTACCGGACGGTTAAGGCCCGTAATAAAACTTGTGCTTAGGTTTGGTTTTGATTTTGTAAATGAAAATCAAATAACTTGCACTCGAAGCAACCAACGAGCTTTCGGAAATGTGTTGCTTGCCTATGAAAATGGTTTGCTTTTATGCTTTGAAAAAGTGTTGGGAACTAATAGAATCAAACTAGGTTTGGGGTGGAAAAAGGTGGTGTGAGTTGCTGTCTTGTGCTGTCATGACAGGTGCAACTCGCCAGGCGAGTGGTTACTCGCCAGGGCGAGTGTCACAGGTCATGACAACACGCCAGGGCGAGCTCCAGGGCGAGTAAGACCAGAACTCTCTGCCTTCACTCGCCACCAACTCGCCAGGGCGAGCTCTGGGAGTTGAGATTTTGGAATTTGATTTCTAAACTTGGTTTTTAACATTCTAATCCCTTTTTATTAATTTATGGAAGTGGTGGGGAATGGAAACGAGTTTTTCGGGTACTCGGAAAGTACGTAACTTATAACGCAAGAAAACGGCCATTTTGCATTTCAAATTATTTAAGACTTTTGGCAATTGTTTTGGGTCCTAAAAATAGTACAAATAACTCATGGGGGTTGATCAATACGGTAGTTTTTGGTTCGATGTCCGAAAGAGTGGTTTTTCCTTAGGAACCATTAGGTTTTTGGGGTTTTGGTGTAGTTTCAATACGATTGGTTAGAGAACAATGTATTGATTGTTACGCTGCTTGTTTTAGGGAGCGCGTTGTGTTGTTTGAGCGTGTGTTGTTGACGGAAGCTGGCCGAGGTAAGGGCTCCACTTTATTTCCGTCTTTTCAAACGGTTTTGGTAAACATGCTTTGTTTTGCTGTGTATGCAATTGTGGTGTGCTTGGCATGTTGTTGTGATGTATTCTCGATATGAGATCGTGATAAATACATGATTCGTTGTCTTACATATGATTGGAGATGTATGTATGAACATGTGATTAAATACATATGATTAGATATATATGTATGTATTGTTGTGTTGTGGTTACATATGCTTGAGAGGTATGTATGTGTGGCATTAGCATATGTAGAGAATCGTATGCTCATGCATTCATTGTGCGTAGTTGCGTGAGTGGACTACGGGGTGTTGGTTGCGTGAGTGGACCCACCCAAAATCCTACGGGATCTTTTTGAGTACAATAAGTGGTTGCGTGAGTGGACCACGGGGTGTGATTGCGTGAGTGGATCCACCTTAACCCTTTGCGGTTTTATTGGTTATGATTAGTAATTCCGGAATTCATTTGCATGTGGTAGCTCTGGTAGTACCACACTCATTGTAGAAGTCTGCATTAGGCTTGGTGTGCAATTATATATATAAGCCCGTTGGTGGGAATTGCTTTTGTGTTAAAGAGCTTTCTCTTGTGTTTGTGGAATTATTGTTATGTGTACAATCTTTCGCACCGGTTATATATATACATACTATATATTTTGTGGTGACCCTTGCAATATTTCATTTGCGGGCTCCTCCCACCCTAGATGTTGGCGATCCTATCAGTTGCAGTAGGCCGTGAGGATGGAGGTGGATGTTTGGAGCCACAGGGATCGAGTGGAGCTTTGTTTAGTTAGTCTATGCGTCGGTGTGGTTTGTACACCGTGCCCTTTTGTGTAGGCATAGTTTCTAACTCTTTTGGTTTGTTGGTGCGTGTGAGCACATGAGACTTTTGGGATTGTAAGCACTCAAGATGTACACTTTGCTTAGCTGAAGCACCTTATTGTAAATGATGATTCGTTTGTAAATTTACTGTCGGCTCGTTGAAAATGTTTTATGCGCACTCTGAGTGTTAGTTGAAAAAGAAAAAAAAAAAAAAATAATGCCCCTTTTTAGTCTTTGAAAAACGGGGTGTTACATTGTGGTATCAGAGCCCGGCTTTAAATCTTCAAAGGGAAAGTGTGCACTTGAGTCGTTAGTCCAAAGTCGGTTAGAACATAGCTAGAGTGATGTTAGTTCTAGCGGTTGTTTTTGTTGTGTTGTGGGTTATGTGGTTAGTTGTTTTGAGTCTAGCATGGGATATGCTTAGACACTGGTTTGTGTCTTACTGAAGTAATGCAGGGAGTAAGGCTTCAGTAAGTAGAATTGTGAAACCCCCGAGCCTTGGTCGAATTTAGTCGACAAGTGTCTCTAAATTCCTTTGCTGCGGCAGTCCGAAGATGACGGACTTGAGCGAACAAGAACTACAAGTGATTCTTGAAAGTAATATAATGGATGGGAAGTGGCGTTGTATGTTGCCACTCAGAGGTGCTGGTTATGGACGAGTGAACGTCAATTGATAAAGGATTTTAAGTAAGGATCAGATTGGGACGACCTTTTGAAGATGATATTGGATGTCCGTCTGGTGAGTTCAGACGGGACTTGATGAAGTCGTTCAGTTGTCAAGAGGATGCAACCACTGTAGAATGGTGGAACATGCAGAGATGTCAGTTGGATTTAATTACAATGATTGGATAATAATTGCGGCAACTTGAATTGGAATTAAAGGACGTTGTGCGTCCAGAGTAAGGAAACCTGGTGGGGTTATACGGCATTTATGCGAACGATGGGTACCTTAAGGGTTTAATTCAAGTGTGTGAGATAAATTAGATTCGAAACTAAGATTTGTAAGGATGAATCTTGTGATGATTGAAGGTAGGAGACCAAGTATCACGTTGATAAGTGACAATCTATACATAGTTCGGGAGATAGTAAATGTAGATGTCGATGTGAGATACAACGATAGGTAATTGATTGTTGAATAAAGATGGATGTGGAGAGATATTTAGGTAAAGAACGAGGAGTTCAACCTTTGAAAGTGAGTTGCATATCACTGATAGGTGATAATAGAGGTGTTTATTATGGAAATGTCCAGATAATTGTAGCAGTGTAAGCTAGAATTGTTAACTATTGGCAAGTAAACCATAAGAGAAAGTAAACTGGTTTAGCAGTTTGAGGAGATTAGTCAAGATTGAGTAGAGATCCTGTGTGGATGCGCATATAAGTTAACGATTTTGATCGACCAAGATGGTTGAAGGACTAAGTAGCAGCTTGAATTTATGATACCATAAGAGTTGAGGTGGGCAAGTTTTGAATAAATTCAAGTTATGGACGAGAATTTTTGGATATTTTCTAAGAATGTCGTGTTTGAGTAGAAAAGGAGCCCGTTAGTAAGAATACTAAGACAATGAAAGTTGATAGTTGGAAGGACTTTTATTGTATATTAGGATTAAATAGATAGTACGACGAGTTTTTAGAGTTCTTGAGCAGTAAATTCAAGGGTTTGATTTGGGTATCGAACGTACTAAGGATAAAATCATAGCGAAGTGTCGTGCGTTGGTAGATATTTTTTGATAAGTCGAGCATTAAGATTTGAGATAAGTGTTAAAGGTTTGATAGCTGAGTAAGATGAGTCGATTTGTAGGCGAATTACAGTGACCCTATAAGGACGAGTTTAGATATAGTCATTCATAAGAGATGATTGTTAGTAAAAAGTTAGAAGTGAATAAGAAAACGATGAGTGACGGGATGTAAGAGCTTGGTTAGCTAGAACTTGAGGTCTAGGAATTTATTCCCCGGTGGGAACAGACTTTATGACTTTAGAATAGTCACGATGATGAAGGATCAATCGAATGGGAGAAGAGTGTGCTTGTTTGGAAACAAGTTGATGTGGGACGAGAGTAATTGGCTTGTGTGCGGCGAATTAAAGAGGTTGGTTGGAATCAACAAGTTGTGGGCCAGGGTTTTGGGAACCAACCTTAGGCAGTTGTTGAACTGGAAAATTGCAAATTAGTAGATCGATGAGATTAGTCGCAGAGGATGTTAGCCGTTGGAAAGTCGTGTTGAGAATGAGTAAGAGAGAAGCACATGAGAATGTGGCTTATGTCAATGGAGGATTGGCAAAAGGAAATTCCCTCCCACATAATTTCGAAAAATTATGATTGTGCGTGTATATTAAGGATTCGAAAGCACCACCTGAATGGATGTCATGGCGGTGTATGTGTTGTATGCGGTAATAATAAAGGGTAAGCAAATGTCTAGTGGCAAAGTTTGGTGGAAGCTAGTAGAGCTTCGATTCGTTGTAGTGGTTACAATGAGGAGAGACGTAGCATAATGGAAATTGTATTGAATAAGTAAAGGACTTCAGATATTGTCATCATGGACGGTTGAATAATAGTGATGTGGGAAGTACCTTAAGATATATTCTGGAGGTAGGTATCTCGACATGAGAGGTGATGTCGGAGTAATTAAGAATGGCCAGGGTGACAAACTCTTTAGAGTAGGAGAGGATTTAATGGTAAGAGGAAAGAAACTAAAGAGAGTTTAGAAATAGAATGAGAATACGATTTGAAATGGTTGTGCCAATGATGGCAGTCGACGAGGATAAACGTTTTATACTAAGGTTGCCAAGTATAAGCTGGGTATTAATTTGGAAAATAATATTCGACGGCCGAGAGATTAAATTTTGGGAATTTGAGATTTGTATAAAAGAAGTCACAGTGAAGTAGATGGTATCGTCTTGCATGCGTCAAGGAAAATTGATGAGTTGTAATCACCAACCGGATGTTGGGATGATGTCATTAAGCTTATGGTTAGAATGAGATGTGAAAGTGAAAGTGTACAGTTCGACACAGTTATGGGATTGAAGGAAAAGTTAAGGACTTATAGATATTGGAGAAGTTGTGAAGTTCTATAGATATGACAACTTCCTTCAGAGTATAATGGTATGAGTGGTACTTGCCATGGTGGCCTTGTACTTACTGATTGAATGATACTAAATGGATGTTTCGTGAGTGGAAGCATGAGAGTCCACGTGACGTGTTTTGGGCGATTGGATCTCACTGACGAGATCGAGATAATAAGAATTGAGGAAATTGTTGGACCATTGTGCCTCGGATGACCTGAAGCACAATTGGAAGGGAGCATTATTAAAGTTAGGTAAAAATGGTCTAAGACACCATCATGATTGTTGGCTATCTATTAACAAATTGAGGAACTGATCACCCTTAATCTCTTGTTAATAATAGACGGAATCATGTTGACGGGAATTGACTAGTTTTGCTAGCTTTGGTGATGCGCAGAGAGTTTCAGTGTTTCTTTTTGGAGGGTAGCCGTCACCATTTTGTGTGAGCCTAGTGGAATAGGCTATGTCGCGGAGGCAAAAGAAGTGACTTTGGAAATTTTGTGTATGGACCCTAGGAAATTTTTGAGTGGTGAACTCGTTGAGAGTTGCGGTTGGTGCACGGGTGTGCCAGTGTGTTGGTGAGAGTATCTGTGTGACCTCACCCTGTGTTAGCATCTGTGTGGTTACACCTAATCCTGAGGGATTTTGTTGTGTTGGGGATGGTAATAACCAGTTGAGTTGTTACTCTTAACTTTAGTTTCGAGGACGAAACTTCTTTTTGGAGGGTAGTAATGTAAGACCCAAGATTTCACTGTACAGTTTTTCTAAGGAACTCTAGTGTCGGCTACGAGTTTTAGGGTTTTTGGTGAGGCGGTTTTGTGAAGATCGTCACATTAATGAGATTTTTTGCTGAAACGGAGCCTGTTTTGTGCTCGTGCGCTGGAAAGGCACAGACTTTCGGGTCGTGATCCTCTTTTAAGTATGAGGAGATTTCTGTGGTCTTAGAATAACGAGTTTTGGATTATTCTTGTTTTTGGAAAAACGAGTAGGATTTTACCCGTCGTTGTAAAATCTTATTGCGTCGGTTTTAAGTGAGGTTTCGGATGGAAGTTTCATATATCGGCGTGAGTTAGGATATGTCCTGAGATTAATTTTCTAAGGTGTGAAAGAAAATTACAGTCGCGGAAAAAGATTCGGCGATAAGTTTTGGAATGGAAAAACGATAGACGTTCTTTCCGTAGATTTTACGTTTTTGTGATTTACGTTCGTCGCGATGCGCGAGAACTGAGCGTGCGTTTTGTTGTAAGAGGTTGTGAGAAATATCTTGGGAGGATAGACTCGGATTGATCCAAGGGCTAGGGATTAGTCTTGGAAGCTTTATCCTATTTGATCCAATGGCCTAAATCTAGCAAGACTTTTATAAGTGGTGGACTTAGAATTATCACAAGTTCACTTCTTCTTTCTCTCTTGGCCGTGGCTTTCTTTCTCTCTTCCAACCTTGAGCAAAATTCCATTCCTTCACCATATCACTTGATTAGAAGCTTGGTTGAAAGCTTGGAGTTGTGAGATTCTTCTTCCTAAGGTAACTAAACCTATTCCCTATCCTTGTTTGGCTAAGATTCTTAGGGAGTTAGGATTTTTATGATTATGTTCTTGGTAGAAATTTCATAAGTATTGGTTGTGAATGGTTTTTGTTCCATGAAAGTTGTTCATGAGGGTTTAGTAAGCATGTGTAGGCTTTGTTATTTCAATTTTTCATGAGTTTGTGAGAATCTCATGAGAAAAGTTAGGGTTTTGAGTTGTTTATGTATTGATCAATTACATGAGGTTATGTTGTAAGGTTTTGAAAAGAAAAGTTGTCTTTGAACCTTCGGGCGGAAGGGAAATGCGTTGTATGGTTTTGTTTTAGAAAAATCCGATGAAAAATATTTTGAGGTTTATGAAAATATTTCCTAAGTGTTTTGGGTAGTGTTTTGGGGTCAAAATGGTTTAAAACTATTGTGACATGTGGTGTCGCTATTTACCTTGAAAACATGTTTGAAAATGATTACCGGACGGTTAAGGCCCGTAATAAAACTTGTGCTTAGGTTTGGTTTTGATTTTGTAAATGAAAATCAAATAACTTGCACTCGAAGCAACCAACGAGCTTTCGGAAATGTGTTGCTTGCCTATGAAAATGGTTTGCTTTTATGCTTTGAAAAAGTGTTGGGAACTAATAGAATCAAACTAGGTTTGGGGTGGAAAAAGGTGGTGTGAGTTGCTGTCTTGTGCTGTCATGACAGGTGCAACTCGCCAGGCGAGTGGTTACTCGCCAGGGCGAGTGTCACAGGTCATGACAACACGCCAGGGCGAGCTCCAGGGCGAGTAAGACCAGAACTCTCTGCCTTCACTCGCCACCAACTCGCCAGGGCGAGCTCTGGGAGTTGAGATTTTGGAATTTGATTTCTAAACTTGGTTTTTAACATTCTAATCCCTTTTTATTAATTTATGGAAGTGGTGGGGAATGGAAACGAGTTTTTCGGGTACTCGGAAAGTACGTAACTTATAACGCAAGAAAACGGCCATTTTGCATTTCAAATTATTTAAGACTTTTGGCAATTGTTTTGGGTCCTAAAAATAGTACAAATAACTCATGGGGGTTGATCAATACGGTAGTTTTTGGTTCGATGTCCGAAAGAGTGGTTTTTCCTTAGGAACCATTAGGTTTTTGGGGTTTTGGTGTAGTTTCAATACGATTGGTTAGAGAACAATGTATTGATTGTTACGCTGCTTGTTTTAGGGAGCGCGTTGTGTTGTTTGAGCGTGTGTTGTTGACGGAAGCTGGCCGAGGTAAGGGCTCCACTTTATTTCCGTCTTTTCAAACGGTTTTGGTAAACATGCTTTGTTTTGCTGTGTATGCAATTGTGGTGTGCTTGGCATGTTGTTGTGATGTATTCTCGATATGAGATCGTGATAAATACATGATTCGTTGTCTTACATATGATTGGAGATGTATGTATGAACATGTGATTAAATACATATGATTAGATATATATGTATGTATTGTTGTGTTGTGGTTACATATGCTTGAGAGGTATGTATGTGTGGCATTAGCATATGTAGAGAATCGTATGCTCATGCATTCATTGTGCGTAGTTGCGTGAGTGGACTACGGGGTGTTGGTTGCGTGAGTGGACCCACCCAAAATCCTACGGGATCTTTTTGAGTACAATAAGTGGTTGCGTGAGTGGACCACGGGGTGTGATTGCGTGAGTGGATCCACCTTAACCCTTTGCGGTTTTATTGGTTATGATTAGTAATTCCGGAATTCATTTGCATGTGGTAGCTCTGGTAGTACCACACTCATTGTAGAAGTCTGCATTAGGCTTGGTGTGCAATTATATATATAAGCCCGTTGGTGGGAATTGCTTTTGTGTTAAAGAGCTTTCTCTTGTGTTTGTGGAATTATTGTTATGTGTACAATCTTTCGCACCGGTTATATATATACATACTATATATTTTGTGGTGACCCTTGCAATATTTCATTTGCGGGCTCCTCCCACCCTAGATGTTGGCGATCCTATCAGTTGCAGTAGGCCGTGAGGATGGAGGTGGATGTTTGGAGCCACAGGGATCGAGTGGAGCTTTGTTTAGTTAGTCTATGCGTCGGTGTGGTTTGTACACCGTGCCCTTTTGTGTAGGCATAGTTTCTAACTCTTTTGGTTTGTTGGTGCGTGTGAGCACATGAGACTTTTGGGATTGTAAGCACTCAAGATGTACACTTTGCTTAGCTGAAGCACCTTATTGTAAATGATGATTCGTTTGTAAATTTACTGTCGGCTCGTTGAAAATGTTTTATGCGCACTCTGAGTGTTAGTTGAAAAAGAAAAAAAAAAAAAAATAATGCCCCTTTTTAGTCTTTGAAAAACGGGGTGTTACATAAAGATTAACGGTATTCAATAAAAATGCATAAACCGTTAATCTTTATGTGTTTCAATAACATATCAAACGATATTAGATTTTTGTAAAACTCAACATAGATGATCTATATGATATAATCTTCCAATCCAACGGTGGATTTTGTAAAATTTGAATTCGTTAAAGCGTTATTGAGCGGTGTAACATTACTCAAGTGTTACACCGGTGTAATTTGATCCCTCCCCATATATATATATATATCACTTATCTATTTATTCTCCTATCGTGGAATTTATCCGGACTTTATTAGTTCCTGAATTATAGTCTTGTAAAATCATGAGAGCAATCGAAAAATTACAATTTACAATTTTAGTAACCTAAAAAAGATGTAGGAAAATTATTAGAGTTGATGTCTTAAAAGATTATGAGAAAATATAAAAAGATTATAATTTATAAACAATAAAAGACAAACATATATACTAATTTTTTAATCACTTATTTTTTATACATACATAGAAGTTGCATATAATATGCGTTGTTCAATAGTTGATATTCTCAAGACTAAGGTATTTTCACACACCTAAATTCACAGTGAGGCTTTGTCGATTTAAAGTCTAACTTCCAACTATATGTGATTCGACCTTTTTATCGGAAAGAATATATGTGATTCAAATCTAAAAACATAAAAAAAAATTATAATTGTTCAAATTATCTATGTGATATAATTAAAATGAGAAATGGAGAGAAAGACTTAAAAGAATATTATAAAATTACATACCTTTTTATTCTTTCGAAAACAAATTCAAGCAAATATATTGCCAATTTCCACACACATCCTAGATTAATTTTACTTTCCTTTATTGAGTAACTTGGAAAAATATAAAAGAAAAAAAGAAAAGTAAAGTAAAGTAAAAAAGTATAAACCAATTAGATATCATATAAAAGATAGTGAAAATAAAAATATAAACTTTACTATAATATAAACTTATTTCAAATTTAAATAATCTTTAAAAATAAAAAACTATTAAAATTTACCTATATATCATTAAACAAATTTGCATCATACAAATTCACAAATTTTTAATTTAATTGATGCACATATAAGGGTTAATGACAAATACTTACATGAACCACCATTTTTCATAGGCTTTTCAAGTAGCAAAGATGCATTTATAGTACAAACAAAAGCCTTCCTTACATGAGAATAAGAATATATAGCTATGCACACATCATGTTTGGTTGATAATTTTGATTGTCACAAATTGAAAATGAAGACAAAATGTGAAAGATGTTTGGTTTGCTAATTTTATACGGTAGGTTATATTGAGAGACATTTATAAATTGGTGAATTTGTTCTCTTTTTAATAGCATAATTAATAACTTAGTAACATCCAAAATGAATATATATGAATATGAACAACCAAAATGCATAAATAAAAAGTAGCCAATTTATTTTCACAAAATGTTATAGGTTATTGTAACATATAAATAATTATTATGGAAGATAAATGGTCACATAAAATAAATTGTGAGATAATAATTTTTTAAATTGAGATATTTTTTTAATAGATATAAGAAGTTCTCTAAAGCATGCCACATAGGAAAAATGAAGGTTTATGAGCTATGTAGGAGCTTCCTTTTATTAGTAAATTATCCGGACTTTATTAGTTCCTGAATTATAGTCTTGTAAAATCATGAGAGCAATCGAAAAATTACAATTTACAATTTTAGTAACCTAAAAAAGATGTAGGAAAATTATTAGAGTTGATTTCTTAAAAGATTATGAGAAAATATAAAAAGATTATAATTTATAAACAATAAAAGACAAACATATATACTAATTTTTTAATCACTTATTTTTTATACATACATAGAAGTTGCATATAATATGCGTTGTTCAATAGTTGATATTCTCAAGACTAAGGTATTTTCACACACCTAAATTCACAGCGAGGCTTTGTCGATTTAAAAGTCTAACTTCCAACTATATGTGATTCGACCTTTTTATCGGAAAGAATATATGTGATTCAAATCTAAAAACATAAAAAAAATTATAATTGTTCAAATTATCTATGTGATATAATTAAAATGAGAAATGGAGAGAAAGACTTAAAAGAATATTATAAAATTACATACTTTTTTATTCTTTCGAAAACAAATTCAAGCAAATATATTACCAATTTCCACACACATCCTAGATTAATTTTACTTTCCTTTATTGAGTAACTTGGAAAAATATAAAAGAAAAAAAGAAAAGTAAAGTAAAGTAAAAAAGTATAAACCAATTAGATATCATATAAAAGATAGTGAAAATAAAAATATAAACTTTACTATAATATAAACTTATTTCAAATTTAAATAATCTTTAAAAATAAAAAACTATTAAAATTTACCTATATCATTAAACAAATTTGCATCATACAAATTCACAAATTTTTAATTTAATTGATGCACATATAAGGGTTAATGACAAATACTTACATGAACCACCATTTTTCATAGGCTTTTCAAGTAGCAACGATGCATTTATAGTACAAACAAAAGCCTTCCTTACATGAGAATAAGAATATATAGCTATGCACACATCATGTTTGGTTGATAATTTTGATTGTCACAAATTGAAAATGAAGACAAAATGTGAAAGATGTTTGGTTTGCTAATTTTATACGGTAGGTTATATTGAGAGACATTTATAAATTGGTGAATTTGTTCTCTTTTTAATAACATAATTAATAACTTAGTAACATCCAAAATGCATATATGAATATGAACAACCAAAATGCATAAATAAAAAGTAGCCAATTTATTTTCACAAAATGTTATAGGTTTGTAACATATAAATAATTATTATGGAAGATAAATGGTCACAAAAAATAAATTGTGAGATAATAATTTTTTAAATTGAGATATTTTTTTAATAGATATAAGAAGTTCTCTAAAGCATGCCACATAGGCAAAATGAAGGTTTATGAGCTATGTAGGAGCTTCCTTTTATTAGTAAATAAAAGATGTAGCTTGATTTACAAGCACTAATTAATAAAATTCTTAAGCTTTGTCTAGATTTGTTGACATTGTATTGTATTTTTTTATGGTTTGCATTGTATCTAATAATAATAATATTAATAATAATAATAATAATAATAATAAAATTAATAATAAATTGTAAGGGTAAAATTGGGGGCAGAAGTCCCCTGAGCTTGGACATCGCATTACATATATATTAGGGTTCTAATCTCGGTCATTCCACTTATCCACTTTAAATGTAGAATTTCTAACTACTAAATTACTTTAAAAAAAAAATTGGGGGCATAAAAATAATACACAACATCACAGTGTAAGAATAAAAGTAAGAGAAAAATTGTTTTGTGAAAATATTTTTTTGTTTTTTTTAAAAAATTGTATAAACTCTACTACTTGTTAACAAGTAGTACATAGAGTTGCTATCAAAACAAAAAGGAGTACATAGAGTCTTAAAATGAAAAATTGTATATATTTTTTTAGAAAACAATGGAAATGCCCAAAAAATTGTTTTTATTATTTTCACAAATCAATCATCCATAGCTATCAGTTCTTTTTTTATGTCACAATTTTTCACAGAGAAAGATGTTCTTAGCTTCATTTAAGAAAGGAAAGCATTAGACCAAAATCATATTATTTGTGGTGGAATCAAACCAAGATTTTGAATTGTTTCACGGTCAATTTTTTTTTTCACCATTTGTTTCCCGATCAAACTTTAAACTACAAAGAATTTATTCCCCTGAAAATCAGAAGATTAATACTAAAAATTAATTGGGGGAATCAAAACCTTCTAATCAGAATATTTTGGTCAAATACATAAAAATAAATGGAAAAAAAGTTGCAAAATTACTTTTTTTTAATGAACATTTATGGTGTGTTTGATTTGGAGTCCTGCCACTAGGACTTTGAATCTAGAAAACATAGTTTCTATATTCTCATCATCCTTCATCCTAAAGAGTTCATATTGTTGGATCAGAACAGTAGCATTTGCTTCTTATACTTGCTTATTTCCTTCATAAGTAGAACATAAAGAGTCATAAATACTCTTTGCAGTAGATTTGTCTGTGATCATAACGTATTCATCATGGGTTATACATCCAACCAGAATATCCTTAACTTGATGGTGCTTCTTGTATGTCTTCTTCTCCGTAGTAGTGAACTTCTTTCTTTCTTCAACAGAAAGTTTTCCTCTTTCATCAAGACCTTTGAAAGATACTCCTTCCTCAACCAAATCTCAAAGCTCATCATCTAGTCCAATGAGATGACTATATATTCTATCTTTCCACCATGAAAACGTAGAACCATCACCATTAAACTTATGAGCTTTGTTGTTTGATTCATCATTAGAAACTTCATAATCATGAGGAACAGTTTTCAAAGAAGGTCCATCAGCCATTGTGTTCTTCAACAAGAAACTGTCTCACTGTTAGGTGATAACAACAGAACCGGGCTCTAGATGCCAATTGAAGGTGTGAAAAACACAAGAAGGGGGGGTTGAATTGTGTTTAGGGTAGTTTAAAAAATTCTTCAAAGTGTAAACACTTGTCAGAGGTTTACAGCGGATCAAAAGCTAAACACAACTAAACTAACTTTTGAAGGAATAAAGGGAAAGAGAGAAAGAGAGAGACAAAGAGTTTTATACTGGTTCCTCTCACAAAACGAGAGTACGTCCAGTCCTCTTGCACTTCCAAGAGAGTTCACTATAATCACACAAGATTACAAATGCTCAAGCACAAAAGCAAGAGACTTCCAAATGCTCAAGTACACAGACGAGAGACTTCCTATTGCTCAAGCACGCAGGCAAGAGACTTCCAAACACTAGAATAAGTAAAAACAGAGTCTGAACAAAGATATACAAATCAATGTTCAGAAATAATAAATACAACTTTTGATACAAGACTTAACTTAGAATCTAAACAAAGAATTCTAAGGCTCAACTAATGAATTAACAGTAGCTGAAGCTGGCCCAACTTGAACTACTTTTAAAAATTTTATAGTCACACAACAAACCTTAATTTAGAAACACTCTCTCAGACAAACTTTCTCATTTCAAAGCCTCAAACAACATTGTGTTTGAGTAGTGGTTGAAGTATTATACCACATAAGAATAATGGCGAGAAAGAGAAGTTAAAGAGCATATCGTCTGCAAATAAACAAATAATTTCTCTTTCCATCGATTGTTGGACATCAGTACAAAATATGAATTACATCGGTGTAACTTGTCATTACATTGATGAGAGGTGAATGTTGAATAAAAAATATTGAGTTTAAATCTGATTTCGGATCACAAGCGAAAACAATTGGTAAGAATTTATAGTCATGTTTGAAAGAATGAGAGATTAAAAAAGTTTGTTGTGTAACCATAGATAATGCAAGTGTTAATAATGTTGCATTCACCTATATAATTAGAGGAACGAGTGATATCCAGAAAAAATAATAGCATGAAATACATCGGGAAAAAACCGATTAAAGTATCCGAACCAAACCGATTAGTTTGGTTCGGATTCATTTTTGAAAAACACAAAAAACCGAACCAATTGAGCGTTTATTGGTTCGGATATTGGATTCACCCAAAAGCGATCCAAACCGGTCCAATTACACCCCTACTGATACATATTCTTAAAACTGTTATAGAGCTCTGGATTTTTTATTTATTTTTATAATCGGGCTCTGGATTATATGATTTTACAGTACAAATCCTTGTTAATATGGTCTGTCATGTAACAGAGTGTTGGAAGAATCAGAAGTGTGTATGATCCCTGCACAGAGAAGCACAGCACTATATACTTCAATCGACCTGAGGTCCAAAGGATTTTACATGTTGATCCAGATCATAAGCCTGCTAAATGGGAGACCTGCAAAGTAATGCTCTTCAGTTATTTTTACAAATTTGGATATATTGCTTCATTCAATGTGGTTCTTGCAATACATTTTTTGTTCACTGCTGGACAAGATCAAACACCAAACAAAATGAGGTTTATCGTTTTGTTCTGTTTAATTAGTGGAAGAAAAATTACCGCAACATTTTGTTGCTGTACTTCGTTTTCATTTGATATTATTAACAAATGAAGAATCCTTGCAACTAAATCGTTTGATAATTGATAGGGACATCAGGGATTGTACGAACAGCATAAAGTGCATCACTATATTTCTTTACATGTTTTTAACAAATATTTAATATCAGAATCCACTTATTCTCATTCGTTGCAGTGATGTGGTAGCTATTAACTGGAAGGATTCTCCTAGAACTGTTCTCGATATATATCGTGAACTTATTCCTACTGGACTGCGAATATGGTTTTTCAGGTTACTCCCTTTTTCTAATATCTACACATGCCTTAAATATGTGCTTACTCATTCATCCACGGTGAATCATATATCATTTTTCTTTAACAATTTTAGCCGCCAAGTAGCTTACTTTTTGTTGTTGTTGTTGTTGTTGTTGTTGTTGTGTTTCTTCGATTCGTCAATGTCATTTCCAGTGGTAATACAGATGATGTAATCCCAGTAACATCTACTCGCTATACCATAGCCGCTCTAAAGCTTCCAACTGTGAGCCCCTGGCGTGCATGGTATGATGACGGAGAGGTAAGTCGGTAATAGTTTATTTTCTATTTTCTCCTTTGCTAGCAACTATTGTTCACATCACAATCACTTCACCACATTGATATTGACGTATAAGCGAAACAAACAGGTAGGAGGTTGGACTCAAGAGTATGACGGACTTACGTTTGTAAACGTAAGGGGTGCAGGGCATGAAGTTCCTTTGCATAGACCAAAACTTGCTCTAACATTGTTCAAAGCCTTCTTAGCAGGAACCTCCATGCCAACTCTTGAACCACTCTCACACACCGCTGCCTATTGAAACGATTCATTCAAGTTTATGGTTGTTAACTTTCTGTTTTGTGTCCGTTTTCTATCGAACGTTCATTAATAACAGTGTTCCGATCCATGCTATGGAGCACAAGTTATTCTTACAGGAAATGCACGAGCGCTGATATGTCTTGTTTCTAAAGAAACATGAAGTGGTTATCTTATCTCCTACATCTGACAGAAATCAGGTGTCATGGAGTATGAAATAGCCAATCAAAATGTTTCGTTCACTTCTTCAATACATTTCGTAATAATAAGTATTTCTCTATTTATCGATTTTTACTCATCCTAGAATTGTATTCTAAAGAGAGTTTATTTAACGATGAAATCGACTTGATTGATTAGTCTCACAGTTCTACTTACACAGACACAATTGAAGTGTGGGAACATTATAGTCTAGTTTGTGTATCTTAGTGTGTGGAGGCTTATATATAGTTCAAAAGTTCAAACCAATTGTTATCAACAAAAAAAATAACATTGAAGCCAATAGATTCAAACTCTCCACCACCTATAAACACTTAATTATTTTTTTTACCATTGAGGAACTTCTTAATTTTCAAAAAATATACTACAAAAAATTAATAAAAATATTGAAGATATCTTCTCACAAACTTTATGTCAATTACTGTGAATATATAAAAACTAGTTAATACTTGATTTATCACAATACAAAATCAACTAGATTTATTTCTAATTTGCAAGAAAAATATAATTTTTTTATTAAGATTAGTTTTATAAATAATTTGTGTGAACTTATATTTATGATCCATTGAACTAATAAATCAATGATATTAAACATCCTATTGATATTTAACATGATATTTTAGAGAATTTGACTATATATGATATCATATTTCAATTTTAGTTTATAATAATACATTTGTATATGTGAAAATTTAATGTAGATTAATAAACTTAAACTACTGAAAAAGTTAATAAATTTATAATTTAACAAAAATACAAATTTTAATATATAAATCATAATAGTATTAAAAATATTATTCATATTAACTTAAGTAGGCCGGCCTAATAGGCTAAAAGACTTTTTCAATGGCCTGCAGTCTGGCCTATTTACTTAAATAAGCTTATAAAAAAGCTTTGGCCTGCTTTATTTAAAGAAATAGGTCGACCTAACCCGAGCTTATGTATGCTAGGCCTTAAGGCCTTGTAGGCCGACCTGACCTATTCCCACATCTATGCACACACATCGACCAACAATGCACTTGGGAATTAAAGAAGAGACGCACACACTTCTTTGACAATCATAGTTTTTCTTGCATGGAATATAATCTGCAATTTCAACTAAAAATAAATAAAAATTACTAAAAGGTGTTGAAAATGTTGCGTATAAGATACTTTAGAAATTTTAAAATGGTATGGAAAACCACTTACCGCAGTTAGTTACCACAAGAAAAAGAGAAATAAAAAAGATCAAAGTATAAAAAAATCTTGGTATTCGAGCCATATTTTCCTTCTTAACAAATCAATAGAAAATTGTTTGATCAATTTATAAGGAAAAAGAATGCATGCTTCGTTATCTTTAGTAAAATAATGATGATGATTTTAACCCTTCAAAGTTGCAAAATATCCAATCATAAAATGTCTCTACGATACATCAATGTGTCAAATTTAACTCTTTCATTCACTCAATTGATCACTTAACAGTATAAAGTTCTCACATAAAAATCCTGATGATAATCTATAAGGTTATTCTTCTATTTTACTAATCTTCTTTTTTAGTTCTATTTTAGCCTTTCATAATAGAACACTTAAACATATAAAAAATAAAATATGTTTTTTCTAATTTACCTTTTTATAATTTGAGGGCACGGTTCCCACAACTTTGTTACAAGTTAGTTGTTGGACCACATACAAATTTACTTATGTGATTTGTACTTATTGGTTGAAGGGTAAATACCTCCAAATTATGAAGCAGTAACAAAATTATGAAGAAATAAAACTAGCTAGTTGTAAAATAATGCATCAAAGATGTAACAACACATTTACATAGCAAATTAAAATTACCATAGAATTATGTTTTTTTATTGACAAAATTTTCGGATCAAAATTAATACATATCAATCACATGTGCAATTACTTTTGTAAGTGCTCTTTGAACTCTAAGGTCTTTCCTGCCTTGGACTGGGACACCAACCCCTCACCCTAAATTTTTGTAACCAAAAAACCCACATGTGCAATTAAATTTCATAAGTTGAACAAATAAACGTATTTCTTCCCTCCTTGTACCAAATAATTCAACGCCTTAACCCAGTCATTATTATTTTATTTTTTTTGAATGGCTAAATTTTATTAAAATCACAATTGCGCGCAAGATGAGCACAATGCGTAATACGAACACATACAAGCATATCACAAGAAAGAAAATAACTAAAACAACACCTAAATCCAACGACACCCATAGAGGGGCCCTTACACCAAATACCATCAATCCCGCCCATCCAATACAAACTCCATCTAGCCAATAACAATTCAAATGACAGCTCCTAGGTCAAACAAAAATCACTGCAGCTAACGCCAACACCAACACCAATGCTATTCAGGAAACACAACCAAAGCAACTGGCACAGTAGAGACCACTAAGCACCACAAGCCAAAACTCAATTGGATATCAAACCCAAGTCCGCTGAAAAGAGAACCACCATCCAACAGCAGTGCAAAACCACGCCGAAACACCAAAACCAAACTCAATGAACAATCAAAACCAAACTCCAAAAACAAAAAAAAACACGAAGTAAAGGGCTAAAATCGCGGAGAAGATATGTTTTGGAGAGAGGTTGAGACTCCGCGGTGGTTTTCTTAAATGGGAGAGGGAAGATAAACAGCGCAACAACAGAACCACAACCGGACTTTGGAGTTGTAACAAAAACACAAGTAGTGAAATAACACAAATACATCAAACCCATCACCTGACTATGTAATACAGCCCCATCACCTGCACAACACCACCGCCAAAGGCACCAAAATCCAAACCGTCGACACCAAGAGTACAGCCGCCAAGCACAACACAAATTTGTCACCACCACCACCAAAACAAAACCAGATCCGTCACCACCACCATCGAAACCGAAGAAAATCCGACACCACCACCAAACCGAGACCATCAAAACGCACCAAATCTGAGGCCAAAAACGATGAACCTGATCTCCGGGACCCCAAACTTCTTATAAACTGCTCACTAAAGCAACTTAGTACAATCTAGAAGTCCAAGCTCAACTGGCAAATGCTGAAATTGCTAGGCCGGACGTCATGATCCGGGTTCAAACCCGGAACCTCACAGTTGTGTGTGAGTTTAATTTCAGTGGATTACCACTTCATCTACAAAAAACTTAGTATAGATGGATATGTCCAAACTTCTTATTTCTAAAAATGCTTCATTACATATCAAATACATATCGGCAGGACCTAATCCAGTCCGCTTGATGCTCGGGGTGGACCTAAATTTTAATTAACCCTAAATTTGTTAAACTTAAAAAATATCCCAAATTCAATTAAATGAGAAAGGGGTTAATTTAGGTGCATCAAAGAGAATAAATTGTATTGCGTAGGCTAGCTAGGAATAAGTTGCATCGGAGGGTTAATTTAACTTTAATCTCAAATTCAATTGAAGTTACTAGTTGTTAGAATTAGATTAGATTGGGTAGGCAACTACAAATAAGTTGTACCGTAGTTTAATTTAATCCCTTTTTTATTTTCAGAATTTTTGTGTTGAATTTTTTTTTTATTTTTTTAAGAAAGAAGATAAAGTTATTGATGAATATGATGAACAATGTTCATTAAAATTTTGATTTGTTGAATTTTAATAAAAAGGTATTTAAAAAATAACATTTAAGCATTTTTTAATAAAAAAAATAAGAAAAAAGGGTTTATACGTGCATATTATAAAAGATAAAGGACCTAAATGAAAAAACAAAAATATAAAGGACTAAAGTGTTACAAATAAATAATATAAGGGATATAAATGTTAAAAAAAAAGATAAAGGACCAAAATGTTACAAAAAAAGAAGATAAAGGACAATTAGTGTAATTTTGCCTAAAATGTAATATTCATAAATTTGGTTCAAACTATATAAATTACCCACCAAATCATCAAAGTGACATCCAAAAATCAAACGAGTTTTTTAAATTTTGCAAGAAAAAAATAAGGTAAAATCGTGTCAAAAAGTAATAACCAACGATTTTATTTTAGTTTGTAAAATAACATTTGTCTGTCCCAGAATATTTCGCTGCTTAGGATGCGAACATCCCCCATAATAGTTCGCTTCCCAGGCAGCGAACTACACCAATGACTAAAACAGAACATGCATTAAATGTGTAGACATGCATTAAATGCATATAACTAGTTGCATAATAATAAAAATAACACATATATAACTAAGCATATATTGTTAACATTAGTAGAAAAATAAAGTTATTATACGTAAAACTTCCCATTCTAGCATGAGGGATAAATCCGCATCTTCGTCCTTGAATAAATTAGTGGTGTCAAATTTCAATCTCTTCCAATGACTATGAATGTCAGCCAATCTTATTGGTTTGCCTTCTTTCACGGTTTTGGCAAGTGTGCAGCAAACCCATTGTTGATATTAGCAAACATTCATACTTCGCCTTATCCGTTCCAATCACGTCAGCTCGACGAACCTCATCCACTAAGTGACCCAATGCTTCTCTTGAAACATTTCCTTGCAATTCTGACCACAACACGATTCCCTTCCATCTCTCATCTCTAAATATGATGCTTCGCTGAAAGTCCTCATGTAGCTCACCAAACATGTTTGACAACATCATATCGATCTCTCCCCAATCTTTTTAATCTCGCATCAGCTGACTATTAGTTAAAGAGAAATTTGGAAAGAAATTGCATCTATTATTAGTTGATAATGTTTTAGTTAGTGTAGACAACAATTTGGAATCTTTTTGCAATATATAGTTATTGTTGACACCAGTGAGTCTTTAAATTTTTAAAGTATATAAAATATCATGGCTTTATAGCAAACAAAATAGTGTTTTAATAATTTGAACACAAGCACAAACACAAACACAAACACAAACATGTCAAGAGACATAATAATCTTCAAGGACAAAATCTATATTTCAGTTGCTTGTACACAAATACTACAATAAAATAAATTCCTACAATCATGCTTCAGAGTCTCCTGTCTTCATTTTTCTAATATTACTTGTTCATCCTCTCCACAATTAATATCAATGGTTATCTATGAAATACAATCATGCAAATATTAGTTTTTTTTCTTTGTCAATTGTTAAACTCAATGAAATACGTAAATAGATATGATTTTATTAATTGAATGAATGAGTACAATTACTGAAGAGTTTAAATAGACTAAACTATACCTAATGGGCCTAACTAATAGACTAAGTAAACTTGGATAAATTCAATAATAATAATTATACAATATTTACAACACTCCCCCTCAAGCTGATGAATGGATATCAATCATTCGAAGCTTGCAAGTAAGTTGGTTGAATTGTTCTATTGGTAATCCCGTCTTCACCACTTATGTCGGTAAAGGCCGGTTGATTATCATAACATAACTTCATAGGATCTTCATATTGTGATGAAAGTTGTTTAGAAGAGACAAAATTAGAAGTAGGACGTCTATATATGGAGGGACATGATCTCTTTTTTCTTCCCAAAGCAAGGGGTACATCATTCGAGTTAGTATAAAAAATATGAGAATTATCGTTAGGATGATCATTTTCATTACTTACCACTGATTCAGACAATTGAATTTGCTGTTGGAGCAGAACGAGTTTACTTCTTCTCTTATACTCCTGAATTGGTGCTGAAGGTGTTGATTCCTCTAAAACAGAAGTGGGTGCATGAACATGTGTTCTAGGAAGGCTAGGACCCATGACTAGAAACTCGGACTCAGACTCTAAGTCATTTACGTTCTCCCCCTGAGACTGAGGACGAGTAAAATAAGACACATTCTCATGAAAAGTGACATCTTTGGAGACAAAAAATTTCCGACTGGGAGGATGATAACATTTGTACCCTCTTTTGTTAGGTGCATAACCTAGAAAGATACACCTGATTGCACGATGATCCAACTTGTTGCGATATTGTTTATGAACATGGACAAAAACAACACAACCAAAAACACGGGTCTTAAGATTCTGTAATATAGGAGCAGAAGGAAAATGTGAGAGCATAGATTTAATAGGACTAGTATTACCTAAAACACGAGATATGACTCGATTAATGAGATAGACAACAGTAAGAACTGCCTCTCCCCAATATGAATTGGGAACAGACATTTGAAACATAAGGCATCTAACAACTTCAAGTAAATGACGATTTTTTCTTTCTGCGACTCCATTTTGTTGAGGTGTGTCGACACATGTGAATTCATGGATTATGCCATGTTTACTGGTGAAGACAGAAAAAGTATGATTGACATATTCTGTACCATTGTCTGAACGAAGTCTTTTTATACCTTTTCCAAATTCTGTTTTGACCATATTATAAAATTGGATAAATAGTTGTGGTACTTCAGATTTAGTGTTCATAAAAAAAACCCAAGTTAATCGAGTGCAATCATAAATAAAAGAAACAAACCATTTTGCACCAGAAACGTTAGTAGTAGGGGCAGGTCCCCAAACATCAGAGTGAATAATATTAAATGGTTCAACACTTTTATTAAAAATAGGATGAAAAGAAACACGACGATGTTTTGCTAACTCGCAAACATCACATTTAAATGACTCAACAGAATGTCGTAAAAACAACTCAGGATACATAGACTTAATTAAAGAAAATGGGGGATGACCAAGACGCTTGTGTTGAAGCCAAATTTGTGAGGCAGAAGAGGAAGATTCAGACCGGAGAGAGGATGACAATACCCTTGGACCATCTAGCTCATCAGAGAAGTAGTATAACCCTTCCTTTTCTTTAGCAATTCCAATCGTCTGTCCCGAGGTCAAGTCCTGAAAAACACAATGAGAAGAAAAAAAAGTTACTTTACAATTTCGATCACGAGTAAGCTGATGGATGGAAATTAAATTGTTGGAAAGTGTAGGAACATGAAGCACAGATTGCAACTTCAATGAAGGTTGTAGGTCAATATTTCCAATGCCAACAACACGAGCATGAGAGCCATCAGCAACAGTGATATAAGGAATACTCGAAGGTGATGTATAGGAGGACAATAAAGCCGGATCAAATGTCATATGATTAGTAGCCCCAGAGTCAAGGATCCAAGCATTTTTAAGGATAACATCACAAACAGTAAAGGATCGAGAGTACATATTCTTACCAGTAATTGCTAAAGACCCGGATCCAGAAGGCTTACTAATGGAGGCAAGAAGAGACTGTAGACGTTCCACATCATCCTGGCTAAAAGAGGATGAGTCAGTTCCTCTTGTTGCAACATGTGCCTGATTCTACTGCAGACTCCGAGGACCTCCACCTCGGCTAAGAACCTGTTCTTTTCCATGTAGTTTGAAACAATTTTTCTTGTTATGCCAAGGCTTGTTGCAGTGCTCACAAAAGAATATGGATGAAGATGGTTGTGGTCCTTTGCCGGCGGCGAGTGCTGACACATCAGGAGGATGCTCGCTAAGCATAGCATGACGGCGAGTTTCTTCACTGCGAACAGTGTAAAAGACCTCAGTAAGAGTGGGAAGTTTTTTCTTTCCAAAAATTTGTACTCGAATGGGGTCAA
Organism: Trifolium repens; assembly: GCA_030408175.1. Lineage (NCBI taxonomy): Eukaryota > Viridiplantae > Streptophyta > Magnoliopsida > Fabales > Fabaceae > Trifolium > Trifolium repens. Next base: position 24,823,076 of record CP125846.1, on the reverse strand, counting down.
ACTCCACATTTAGACCTGCCAAAAAAATCAAATATTCTATCTCTTTCAATTACAACATTTAGAATGACAGTGTCTTGACTGCACTCTATCTTAAAATTTTGATATTGATCAAGTTCAATCCAAAGAGAATTGAGAACCCCAAAATATTCGGTGACCGGCAGATTTCCTTGCTTGGTGTTGAAAATTTTCCTCTTTAAGTCACAGCAAGCAGACATGTCTTGTTTCATTGAATAACTGCTACTGAGGTAGTTCCAAATTGCTCGTGCGGTAGAGAGAAACATGAAATTTCTACTAATTTCAGGAGATATGGAGTTCCAAAGCCACGTAATAATAACAGAATCGTCTTTATCCCAAGAAGAGAAATTAGGAGCAGTGACCAGAGGAGGATCACCATCAAGATGGTCAATCATATCACAACCTTTCAGTGTCTGACGAATTAATTGAGACCATTGAAAATAATTTTTTTCGCCATTAAGCCAATAACCTTTTTGAATGACGAAATCCTTAGCATTAAAAGGAGGTGGTATAACCAGAGGTTGAGGTGGGGGTGGAGGAGGGGGTGGAGGATCGTTTCCTGCCATTGAAGCAAAATAACCTGAGCAACGAAATAAGGTTAATTATCGACAGGTAACAAAAAAATACCCAAATTTCGAGTATTTTAGAAAATTGTTTTGAACACACCAACGAAAAGAGGAGATCGAGACGAAAAAACTGACACCAAATTTGTCAGAAACGGAGGTCCAGAGGGCGGCGCGTGCACAACACGTGCGTGATACGACTCTGCGAGTGGGCGTCACGCGCCGATGAAGGAACGGCGCGTGAGGGCGCGTGACGGTTGTGTTGACGGCGGTGTTTTCGTCGTTGGACTCGGAATTTTGAGGCGGTTACTATGGTATATTGGAAGTTTTGATACGTTTACTGCAAGTATGAAAACTAATACGGACCGATTGATGTAGGTTGACGGTAAAAAAGTTTCAAGGGAAAAATTGAGAAGAGAAAGAGTTGAAAGAAAAAAATTGAATCTATGGCGGTTAGGATTTATGCGGAAGCGTATCCCAAAAATCGGGAGCTCATGATATCATGTTAAACTCAATGAAATATGTAAATATATATGATTTTATAAATTAATTGAATGAATGAGTACAATTATTGAAGAGTTTAAATAGACTAAACTATACCTAATGAACCTAACTAATAAGCTAAGTAAACTTGGATAAATTCAATAATAATAACTATACAATATTTACAACATCAATCTATAAGTATTGAAATGTTCGACGTTTACAATTTTATTAAGTATCGAAATGCTGATTTGTTCATTATTTATTATACAATTAACATGAATATATGAAAAGATTGTAATGGCGAGAAAGTAGGTCTTTCTGGCATGTCCCTTATGCTTAGTTTATTAAAAGCTATTGCAGATCATCTAGCAGTTCTTCAAAGCATGCATAATCAATAACTTGAACTAATTTCTTTTCATCATTAGCATTTTGAAAGCAATTTCTTTCCTTAGCATCAAGAACAACCTTTCTCCACAGAGTTACTATTAGTTAAAGTTGTAGCATTTCCTACAATCCAAAGGCGGAATATCAGATTAATTAGAACCTACATCACATTTGGTGTGCCAACCGCGATTATTAAATTTGCTTATATGTTCACAGACCATATATACCTAGCCCTAGTAGTGATTGCAACATTAGCTCTTTGTCTATTAGAAAGAAAACCAACTTTTCCACTCAAATTTGATCTAACAGTGGATATTATTATAATATCTTCTTCACCACCTTGAAAGCCATCAACAGAACAAACATTAACCGAAAATTTAGGATCTGAAACCATGCACTGCTTTACATTCTCTAGGATTTCATACACTTGTGCCTATGGAGATATGATCCCTATGCTAACTTTGTTCTTTGTCCTCACAAACTCTGCCAACAGTGCTTATAAGAGTGGGAGATAAGCGCTTATCATATAAGAGTGCTTATATATTCAAATATTTATGGGCTTGCTTGGATTAACTTATTTTATTTTATCTTTAAACATAAATATTTGTGAGATGTCCAGAAGTCGGTTTCAGCTTACTTTCATAAGCTCATCAAGATAGCTTATGAAATTTGCTTATAGCTAGGTTGAAAAAAACTTAAAAATAAGCACTTATATGATAAGTATTCAAGTAATAAGAGCTTAATAAAATCCTTTATAAAAAGGGGCTTATATCATACTCTATTGCTAAAAAAAATTATTAGCAAACTTATCGACAGAAGATAAAGCGAAAGCAACCTTTTTTAAGTCTTCCAATAATCTCACAGATAGCAGCAGATTCATTCACATTCTTCAACATGCATTGTTCCTTCAAGGAAATGTTTGTTATAGCTTATTTCTGTTACAGTCTGAGCATCAGAAAGTTGGTTATCATAGAACTCTTCACTTGGGAATATGCTTATAGATGGATGCATTCTATATTGAACATTAAGCATATGTTTCTTGTATCCCAACATCACTAGCATATGTCTTCTTTAAACGTGTATTATATAAGTGCTTATGTACGAACTATTTCTATAATAAAAAATCACTCGTCAAACAATTTCCGTATAAGCTATAGGTTGTTTTCAAAAGTTTCTCGTATAGCTTATGAAAATAAGTTGAAAATACCTTATGCACATGTTATAATGTGTTTTCAATTTCATAAGCTCTTCCAAATGGTTTCGCAAGTGCTTATATCAGTAGGAAAGCTCAAATAAGGAATTTGAGCCGTGTGCAGTCACAATTTTCGACGTACCTTGCTTTTAACCATAGCAGGAAGTTAAGTTGTCTCTCATCACCGATGAGAATACAACGTTTGAGACCATTTAATTGCAATGGAATGGCTGATTCACATTCTTTAAGTTGAGCAGCTTCATAAACCACTAAAAAAACTGCACTTGTTTCATTCCTTCTGTGTACAACTTAGAAGAACTTGATGCAGTACGAAAAAGAAGACATGCATTCTTCAAGCAAAATTGTGAAATGCCAAATTTAGATGGTATATGTTAAGAATATAGATATAGTTAACTAGATATTTCATTAATTAGTTACATTTACCATTAGGTGATTAGTTAATTAGAATTGGTTAATCCTCTCATTGTTCTATATAAGAGCTAATATTGTACCAAAATCTATTATCTTTTATTAAAATGAATCCTTATGATTTCTATTCTGTTGATGATTTTCTAGAGTTTTCTCCACTTTCTCCAAATTATGCAAATCTTAACATGGTATCAGCGCCTCGGTTTCGATCACCGAGAATTCGTTCCGCTTTCGCCATTGTTCCGGTACCGGAGGATTCCTCCATTGCTTATCACAAAGAAATTTACAGGTACTTTTTGATCCTCCATCTTTTCTCATGGTTTACTCAATTGTTTGTCATATATGGAAGAAATCAAAGATTGAGAAGAAATTTTTGCCACTTCCACCACTTCCAAAATCACAGCCAGCATCAATTGATTTTCAAGAACTTACGATTGATTCAATTTCAGAGCTGGCTAAGGGGGAGATTTCATCATCATCATCATCATCTATCTTTGTTCTTGAATCAGTTACTGCATATGTTCACTACAATTTCAGTTTTGGTAATTTTCATCGCTCAATTCTTGATTCCAAACCTTTGATTCCAATAATTCATCCAGAAATTGATGGTTCCACCATCAAGATTGGAGAAATCATATGTTGTATTGTATTGGAAATTGTTGGAATATTTTATCATATTCCAATAATATTAGGTGGGCAAATATCTTTACTAATTATATTAGTTATTTATCAATTCGGAGACTCAATTGATTAGTGATCAAATTAAGTAAAAAGGCTAATTAGATTTCTATTTAATTAAGTGATATGAGCTCAATATGAGTGGATGTCAGGATGACTCATTTGGGAATAATGGGAACTCTAATTGGTCATCACATTATATATAGGCTATGGTCCCCAATATACCGGACACACCGCAAATAATCTCTTCTCCCCATCTGAAGAGAATTCAGGACATAAGGAGTCCCGGTTGAGAAAGAACCACAAGCCAACGGATGTTCGTCATCCATCTCTCATGTTTCAGAATTGCTATCGGAGAGACTACGGTTAGTTCATATTCTTCTATCGAGGAATTCCTAAAATTTTATGATCTTAATAAATCAACATGATGTAGATCCAGTTTATATATACATGCTCATATACTATAGTTTTGGCTTCCGCACTAAAGTATGATTATAGATTTAATCTTTATTATTGAGAGCATGTTTATGATTAAGTTTATGTTAATTACAACAATTAGTATTAGAGCGGTTCTCATGTTTGATTTATTAGGATTGCTTGACTTATACCATGGCTGCCATGGGTTTTATGTTTGATCCCAATTTATTATTTACTTTCTATGAACCTATTTTGAGTTTGAACTTTCGGTTATATTAAGCAATACTTTTACGAATCCTAAAAATCGTCTTTGGATTTATATTACTGGGGAATTGTTAAGGTCTCCTGATTGAAAGGTATATTTATTTTTACTTTACGTATTACAGTAGTTATTACTTTTCAAATCTATGGACTAGTTCTTTTGGAACAAATTGATGGAATTGGTTTAACACTGATTATGTATACATGATATCATCTTGAAGTGGATTTTGATCTATTAATTTGGCTTTCACTTTGTATTCATGTTGGTGGGTTTTCCGTTTGCATAATTCATATGTATGTGAATGCTGTGAAAATTAAGTGTTTTAATTCACTTTGTATTCATTTTGATTTATAAAGAAAGAATTTTATAAGAGTAACTTTTGTTCAAATGTTTGATGATCTTAATTTTTGGATATTGATTGAGATCAATTATGAGACTGTTTAGGGGACTATTTGAAAAATAAAGGTCCTGTAATTTTCGGCTAATTTGTTCTTAAGTTAAATATTTGGTTTTACTTATTCATCAAAGTTGTTTTCCAAAGTAAGAATTTTGATTTGATATTTTATTTGAAAATAAAATAAATATTTGGATTTGGTTTAATTGTGCAATTTGATTTGTTTTGAAGTTAAAGATATTCTGAAATCAAATATTTGATTTGGAATTTGAATTGATTCCCTTTAGTTTTGTACTTAAAGTTTATTTTGAGAAATAAAACACATAAAGATTTTGGTATATATATTTGGTTATTATATATATTTTTATAGAAGGTCAATTGCAATCAAATAGCAATTAATAACGATTCTCAAAATATTTTGATTCAATTTGGCATGTACAAAATTAAAGTCTTGATTCTTTAAATTTTGGGAAAATATAGATTCCATAATTATTTGTTTAATTACGGATATATAAAGTTTTTGGTTTCCTTCTATTTTGGAAAATACAATTATAGAATTTTATTATTTAAAGAATCATTGGGTATATGTGAATCAATTGTGGCATGAATATTCTTTGGTATGATTATAAAGGGACATCATAAAGGAATACGGCCTACATTTGTGAGTAGTGCCTTGTAAATTTAAGACTTTTCCCATTTGATTGTTGGACTTGGGAATAAGAATAATAGTATTAGAGTTGAAGCTAGGCATAATCCAACCAGAAGTAAAAAATTGCAGCACAGCATTAATGACATCCTCATGAATGATGTCCCAATAGGATTGAAAGAAAAAAGCTCCAAAACCATCTGGACCTGGAGCGCTTTCCTTATTAAGACTAAAGACTGCATTTTTAATTTCCTCATGCGAAGGAAGCATAGTTAACAGAGAATTGATATTGTCATTGATCATATGAGGGATAACTTCTTCAACAAGTAACTGATCCTGCAAAATAGAGTTAGTACAAAAAACATTTTTAAAGTAGTCTACCACATGACCTGCTAACTGATCAGGGTCAGAAATCACTTCATTATTATGTTTGAGAGATGAGATGAGCTTTTTTGTGTTTTTGATCTTTGCAATTCTATGAAAATAGGCTGTGTTTCTGTCACCTTCTAAATACCAATTTAGTCTTGCCTTTTCTTTCCAAATTCTTCTTGTATGTTTAAGGCTTTGTCTAAGTTGATTTGAGCTATCTTTTCCATGGACATAAGGTTATCAGAGTGACCAACGTTCTGAATCTGATTCTGAATGTTGTTAAGGGCTTGCTCAGCTTCATGCACATAAGAGTGAACATTACCAAACACATCTCTATTCCAAGTTTTGAGCTTATCTTTTAATCTTTTTAACTTAGAATTTAGAATAAACATAGGACAACCGATGACCCTTTCATTCCAAGAATTTGCTATAACATCGTGGCAGCCATCATGAAGAGACCACATTCTCATAAACTTAAAACTAGATTTGAAACTAAGATTATGAGTGTTAAAATCAAAGAGCAAAGGAAAATGATCAGATCTATTTCTAATTAGAGTGGAGCAATTCAAAGATGTACAAGCATCTAACCATGCTTGATTACAAATGGTCCTGTCAAGCCTTCTTTCAGTGTGTCTTGAACCACCTCTACCATTGGTCCAAGTGAAAAAAGCACCGGTAGTGGGCAGATGCATTAAGAGATTAGAATCAGACCAAGACTGAAAATCATCAATTGAATTCCTAGCTAGTATAGCGGCACCATTATGTTCATGAGCTCCAAGAATTGTATTAAAGTCTCCTATGAAGCACCAAGGATGTATAAATTGTTGCTGAAGATTACTTAGGCACTGCCAAAGAGTTCTTCTTTTAATATAACAAGTAGCAGCATAAATTGCAGCAATGCAGAAAGTGATATTGTTTTCAGAGAAAGAGAAGGAAATTTGTTGATCATCACAAGAAATAATAGTAGGATTGAGACTATCCTTACAAATACACCAAAGATTTGATTGCAATTGACCTCTATCATTCACACTAAATAACTTAAACCCTAATCTAGCTAACCAACCTCTAGGGAAATCCAGAAAATCCATCCAAGGCTCAGCAATGAAAATAAAATCAGGATTGTTTTTTAATACTAACCTTTTTAAAGCCAATCTTGAAGGGGAATTGGCCACACCCCTTATATTCCAATATAAGCACTTCATTTAAAAGGTTTGGAAGCACCAACCTTTGATCTGGTTCCATAAGGTTTTTTAGGAGATTTTGACTTCTGTTGTGACCTTTTTGACGCTTTGGCTTGAACAATTGTGAAGGGTGGCTGCAGAGGCTCCTTCAAAGCCATGGTCTCTTCTAATTCTTCATCCTCTTCCATCATATTAGCCCAGGACTGCTTTAGAAATACTGTATTATTGATAGCAATAGCTTGATCTGAACTCTCAGGGCTCTTATTACTATCTTTTGTGTCACCTGGTTGAGAATCTTCTACAAAATCTGTATCTTGAGAGTTGGGAGTGTCCTCAATTGTTGCCACATTCACTCCTTCATTTTGATCTTGATCATTTTCTTTGTCTTTCTCACCCTCAATGTCCAGTTCAGCAAGAGTTGCAAATCTATTCTTATTAGAAACCTGAGCCTGGTTCAAATCATCGTTTTGTGCCAAAACCAATGGAGGTGTTTTCAAAATTTGCTCGTTGTCCTGAAACTTTGATTTATCCTGAATCTCGGTGCTTGTTCTTTCTTCGACAATAATCACATCCTCTGTTTCCTCTTGAGCTTTGTCACTGTTCACAATACCAGCATCCAAATCCTTTGAAGTGCCCTGATCAACTCTACCATCTCTGGTCTGCACAAAGGTTTTCTTAACTTCTCTTGTTTGTTTTCTAGCTATAAAATGCTCCTTGATTGTTTGGTTTTCTTTGCTAGACTGAAGTCTCTTACAGTTGTTCAAATGGTGCCCAATAATATTGCAATTGGTGCAAAAATCTGGGAGATTTTCATAATCCAATTCCACGTAGAAAGCAAAACCTTGCCTCTCAACCAATACTTTGTGTCTAATAGTTTGTGTAAGGTCCATATCGACTAAGACCCTAACAAAATGACCAAAAGTTCTCTCGAAAAGCGGCTTGGCTGTGGCTGCATCCGTACATATTGGTGTCCCTATACTGCTAGCAATTGCAAAATGAATATTTTGACGCCAATATTCTTGAGCTAAACCATAGAAGCGAACCCAAACTTGTGCTGAATAGTTTTGCTGTGTTCTAGGGTTGAATTCTTTTGACCAAGTAAACAGTTTTAACATTCCAGGGTTTAACGACCATGATGCAATAGATCTAACTCTTCTAACATCTTCTAAGGAAGAGAAAGTGAATTCATAGTAACCCTTACCAAGTGAGAGTACTCCCCATCTGCCTAGTTCTTTCCACATCGGTGCAAGCTTATTCTTCAACGCAACAACAGTTAAAGGAGTTGCACCCTTTGGCCATACGATTCTTCCGTGAAGATTGTGTTTACATGCTTCCATTCCTGCCAGATAATCTTTTTCTGGTATTGAGATGGCAAGCTCGTCGCCTTTAACACATGGTTGCGGGAACTGCGAAACCGGAATCTCACAAACATTGTTAACCACTTGAGCAAAAGATTTCTGGGTTGTTGGTTTAGTAATTTCTGGACAAGGTTTTTTGGCTGATGGATCTAAGCAAGGCCAAGGAATAGTGAAGGAATCCATGGTGAAAGAAAGAAAGTTGAAGTCGGTGGAGTAGGGAGGTTGAGGATATGATGGCGGTGAGGAGGGAGTAGGTACGGTTAAAAGACAGTGTGTGGCGGTGAGGAGGCTTTGCAATTCTGTGAGGAAAAATTGAAAACGGGATTGGGGATAGGGTTTATCAAATTTTGAAGATGAATTGCAATTTGGAGGATTTGCGAATCTGTTAGGAAATTTTGAGGGTGAATTTGCGAATTGGGTGAGAACAGCATGTGCTTCCGGATGAATTACAAATTGGGTGGAGTATCTTCAATCACTACCAAGGATGTAATGAACAGTGCTCAAAAACCAGAGCTTCTCTCTCATCGTGGAGCTCCTTTGAACTAAATATTGGTATTCATAAAATCAAGTAAATACATTGTAAATAGTTATTCATTTAAACTCTTATAAATTTAAATTTATTTTATGAATACCAATATTTAATCACTCTTAATACCCTTAATTTACCTACTTTTAATTTTCCATCTCATAATAAATAAGAATACAAATGAAATTAAACATCCAATATATTTAAAAAGTGGTCAAAATTTCTTATACAAAGAACAAAAAATATTTTCATTTTTGTTCCTAATAAAAAGGATCGGAGAGAGTATTAAAAAACAAATAAAACTAAATAATCTTTGATTAAAAAAAAATCTTATAATTAGGGATTGCGAGTATATATAACATAGCATACCATCAATATCTTCTACCTTACTAAGTCCAAAAAACCTAGCATTTCTGTGTCAAAAATGGTTGATTCAACAATTAAAATTCTCACCTTAGTTTTGTTTCTTGTCCTTGTTTCTCAAGGTAATTTTCTCTTCAAATGGATGGAGCTAATTTTGAAACAGTTGAATATGTAAATCCTTCAATTTTTAATGTGTCAGGCAATGTTTGTCATGTTATTGGTGGTAAGACTATTGCAAAAAATGTTAATGTCACCTTTAATTATGCTTGGCATAATTCATTTTCTTTAAGTCCAAACTCATCTGAGATTATTTGTTAAATAGCAAATGTTGATCTTGTAAGCCTTGATCAGTCTTTAATTAATTGTACTAGAGGTAAACCCGTGCGTTGCACGGGCTCGATTAAAACATATAATTAAAATATCTTTATAATTGAAAAATAATAATTGCAATAAGTATAATCATACATATAATTAAATGGTAGATAACTATATTAAAATATGATTATATTTAATATTAATATATGAATGAAAATAAAATTAAAAAATTGTTTAGAAATATCTGATTTTTTATTGATTTATATCATAGTTTTGTTTATATTTTAATGCAATAGATCTTTTATAATATTTCATAAGTTTGAAAAGATGTATTTTATTTTATTTTTATAGTATAACCGTATAATATCTTTATGTTTTTTATAAGAGTTGTAATTTTATAGTCACATGTTACTTTGCTTTTTTTATTTTTCATATATCCTTTATTTTATTTTTTTCAATAAGAGTTGAAGGCATACATATTTATACTTGCGGACAATATTATTTATGCGAAATGTTAAAATAAACTTTGGTTATAGAATATGATTCATATATGGTGTGGCTTTAACTTTTTTTATCACATTATCTTTTTTTTTTTTAATCACATTAGTATAACTGCTTACTACCTTCCATGCAATTTAAGATATCAAATAGCTTATCTACTTATTCCCCTGTCGTTCTCTTGAAGTTTTTTTTCACTTATATTCACTTAGTGAAATTCTATCCCAACCTTATTAGTCCCGATATATTTAGTCTATTGTTTAGCTTACATTTTTTTTGTTTGGTCCTTTTATTTATGGTTTGTTTTTCTTTTTCTAGGTAAGGTTTGTGTCTTCAAATTTGTTGTTAGTTTTTATCCCTATTATTTAATAATATTTGCTTCAACATTTATTTTATTTTTGTTATTATATAAAGTTGAATATTTGTTGTTCTCTATATATAAGTTTGTACGAAGATTTTATATATTTGAATTTAGGTTTAGTTATTTTACTTAGGTAAAGAAAGTTTATTATTACAAATGAATTTAACATTGAGAATGTCATCTTCTTATGTGCTTACAAAATGTCATCTTATTTTTATAAATATCTCACTATTTTATTTTGAGCCGTAACTTAAACATTCTTTTAGAATATGTACTTATTTTATCCAAATAGTTACAATATTATTATTTCAATCAAATTAATAATTATGGAATTTTTAGAAAATTTTAATTGCGTGTAAATATGTTTAAATATACATGTGATTATATTTTATAAATATATGTAAATATGTTTTAATATCTATACAATTTTAATAATTATTTCTAAATTTTATTTTGACAAATGAGCATCAACTGATGATTTCGTCTTTTTATCCTTTCATCTTATTCTTGGAAAATTATACATTACATGATATAACTACTTACAATACTCCTCCATACAATTTAAAGTCTCTCATATTTATATATATAAAAAAAAGACGATTCTTGTTCTGATAATAAATTGATTTATTTTGAAGTTTCCTCTCAAACATTTACTTGATAGAATTATATCCTATATTTTATTAGTCAAAATAGTTTTAGGCGGCGGTTTTATTTATCTTATTTTTACTATGCTTAATTCATGGTTTCTTTAATTTTTATTTTTCATCTTTCTCTTTTTTTATGAGGTGTTTCTCCCCTCATTTCTTGTCCTTTTTAATTTAATAATTTTTATTTGGATTTTCAATTTAGTTTAGTAGTGCTTATTAGGATGTGGTGTTTTTTTTTTATAGATGAGTTATTTTTTATAATATGCTACAGTCACATTTTTTATTTATTATAATCAATTTTTAATTTAAATAATCTTTAATTTTTAATTTAAAGAAAATTATGCACCAAAAATTATTGAAATTGTAGTCTTGTAAAATCATATATATATATATAGGGGAGGGATCAAATTACACCGGTGTAACACTTGAGTAATGTTACACCGCTCAATAACGCTTTAACGAATTCAAATTTTACAAAATCCACCGTTGGATTGGAAGATTATATCATATAGATCATTTATGTTGAGTTTTATAAAAATCTAAAATCGTTTGACATGCTTTTGAAACACATAAAGATTAACGGTATTCAATAAAAATGCATAAACCGTTAATCTTTATGTGTTTCAATAACATATCAAACGATATTAGATTTTTGTAAAACTCAACATAGATGATCTATATGATATAATCTTCCAATCCAACGGTGGATTTTGTAAAATTTGAATTCGTTAAAGCGTTATTGAGCGGTGTAACATTACTCAAGTGTTACACCGGTGTAATTTGATCCCTCCCCATATATATATATATCACTTATCTATTTATTCTCCTATCGTGGAATTTATCCGGACTTTATTAGTTCCTGAATTATAGTCTTGTAAAATCATGAGAGCAATCGAAAAATTACAATTTACAATTTTAGTAACCTAAAAAAGATGTAGGAAAATTATTAGAGTTGATGTCTTAAAAGATTATGAGAAAATATAAAAAGATTATAATTTATAAACAATAAAAGACAAACATATATACTAATTTTTTAATCACTTATTTTTTATACATACATAGAAGTTGCATATAATATGCGTTGTTCAATAGTTGATATTCTCAAGACTAAGGTATTTTCACACACCTAAATTCACAGTGAGGCTTTGTCGATTTAAAGTCTAACTTCCAACTATATGTGATTCGACCTTTTTATCGGAAAGAATATATGTGATTCAAATCTAAAAACATAAAAAAAAATTATAATTGTTCAAATTATCTATGTGATATAATTAAAATGAGAAATGGAGAGAAAGACTTAAAAGAATATTATAAAATTACATACCTTTTTATTCTTTCGAAAACAAATTCAAGCAAATATATTGCCAATTTCCACACACATCCTAGATTAATTTTACTTTCCTTTATTGACTAACTTGGAAAAATATAAAAGAAAAAAAGAAAAGTAAAGTAAAGTAAAAAAGTATAAACCAATTAGATATCATATAAAAGATAGTGAAAATAAAAATATAAACTTTACTATAATATAAACTTATTTCAAATTTAAATAATCTTTAAAAATAAAAAACTATTAAAATTTACCTATATATCATTAAACAAATTTGCATCATACAAATTCACAAATTTTTAATTTAATTGATGCACATATAAGGGTTAATGACAAATACTTACATGAACCACCATTTTTCATAGGCTTTTCAAGTAGCAAAGATGCATTTATAGTACAAACAAAAGCCTTCCTTACATGAGAATAAGAATATATAGCTATGCACACATCATGTTTGGTTGATAATTGTAAGACCCAAGATTTCATTGTATAGTTGGTTTAAGGAATATTAGGGTTTCGATGTGTTCGTGTGACGAAACATCGTGTAATTATAAGCTTTTGTTGTAATCGAGTCTGTTTAGTGCTCGTGCACTGTAATTGTACAGACTTTTGTCTTGTGATCCTGTTTCTTGTATAAGAAGTTATTTGTGGTTTCAGAATAACGAGTTTTGGATTATTCTTGTTTTTGGAAAAACGAGTAGGATTTTACCCGCGGATGGAAAATCTTACTGCGTCTGTTTTAAGTGAGGTTTCGGATGGGAGTTATATATATCTGCGCGGGTTAGGATATATCCTGAGATTAATTTTCTGAGGTATGGAAGAAAATTACAGTCGCGGAAAAAGATTCGGCGATAAGTTTTGGAAATGTTAAACGTTAGACGTTCTTTCCGTAGGTTTTGTGTTTTGGTGAGTTTCGTTCGTCGCGGCGCGCGAGAACTGAACGTGTGAGTGTTTCTATGAGGTTTTGAGTTTTACCTCAAGTGGATTTGTTTTGGTTTGATCCAATGGCTATGTGTAAGACCCAAGATTCCACTGTACAGTTTTTCTAAGGAACTCTAGTAATGGCTATGAGTTTTAGGGTTTTTGGTGAAGCGGTTTTGTGAGTATCGTCGCATTAATGAGATTTTTGCTGAAACGGAGCCTGTTTTGTGCTCGTGCGTTGGAAAGGCACAGACTTTCGGGTCGTGGTCCTCTTTTAAGTATGAGGAGATTTCTGTGAAGTCAGAATGACGAGTTTTGGATTATTCTTGTTTTTGGAAAAACGAGTAGGATTTTACCCGTCGTTGTAAAATTTTACTGCGTCTGTTTTAAGTGAGGTTTCAGATGGGAGTTTTATATATCTGCGTGAGTTAGGATATGTCCTGAGATTAATTTTCTAAGGTATGGAAGAAAATTACAGTCGCGGAAAAAGATTCGGCGATAAGTTTTGGAATGGAAAAAACGATAGACGTTCTTTCTGTAGGTTTTCTGTTTTTGCGAGTTTCGTTCGTCGCGATGCGCGAGAACTGAGCGTGCGTTTCGTTGTAAGAGGTTGTGAGAAATATCTTGGGAGGATAGACTCGGATTGATCCAAGGGCTAGGATTTTGTCTTGAAGCTTTATCCTATTTGATCCAAAGGCTATTATGGAACAAGACCAAGTCTTAAGGGAGACTTTTAGTCACTTGTAGTCATGAGAAAAATTCACAAAACTTCACTCTTCTTCTCTCTTGGCCGTGGCCTTCTTTTCACCTTTCCAACTTGAGAGATTTTGCAATTCTTCACCAAAAGCTTGGATTTTTGGCTTGTTGGATCATAGAGATTGAAAGGAATTCATCTCCACTTGAGGTAGTAAACCTTCTCCTTTCTTTGTTGGTTTAAAACATCTTATGTTAAGGGTTTTATGATTATGATTCTTGAGAGAAATTTGTGAGAGGTTGCTCATAAATTGATTCTTGTTCCATGAATGTTGTTCATGAGGGTTAGTAAGCATGTGTAGGCTTTGTTATGTTTGTTTTCCATGAGTTGGTGAAAATCTCATGAGAAAAGTTAGGGTTTTGGTTTGGTTATGTATTGATCAATTACATGAGGTTATGTTGTAAGGTTTTGAAAAGAAAAGTTGTCTTTGAACCTTTGAGCAAAAGGGAAATGCGTTGTATGGTTTTGTTTTAGAAAAATCCGATGAAAAAATATTTGGTGGTTTATGAAAATATTCCTAAGTGTTTTTGGGTAGTATTTTGGGGTCAAAGTGGTTTGAAACTATTGTGACATGTGGTGTTACTTTTTACTTTGAAAACATGTTTGAAAATGATTACCGGACGGTTAAGGCCCGTAATAAAACTTGTGCTTGGATTTGGTTTTGATTTTGGAAATGAAAATCAAATAACTTGCACTCGAAGCAACCAACATGCTTTCGGAAATGTGTTGCTTGCTTATGAAAATAGTTTGCTTTTATGCCTTGAAAAGATGTTGGGAATTAATAGAATCAAACTAGGCTTGGGGTGGAAAAGGTGGTGTGAGTTGCTGTCTTGTGCTGTCATGACAGGTGCAACTCGCTGAGCGAGTAGTTACTCGCCAGGGCGAGTGTCACAGGTCCTGACAACACGCCAGGGCGAGCTCCAGAGCGAGTAAGACCAGTATTCTCTGCCTCCACTCGCTGCCAACTCGCCAGGGCGAGCTCTGGGAGTTGAGATTTTGGATTCTGATTTCTAAACTTGGTTTTTAGCTTTCTAATCCCTTTTTATTAATTTATGGAAGTGGTTGGGATTGGAAACGAGTTTTTCGGGTACTCGGAAAGTACGTAGCTTATAACGCAAGAAAACGGCCATTTTGCATTTCAAATTATTTAAGACTTTTGGCAATTGTTTTGGGTCCTAAAAATAGTACAAATAACTCATGGGGGTTGATCAATACGGTAGTTTTTGGTAGAGAATCCGAAAGAGGGATTTTACCTTAGAGAACCTGTGAGTTTTGGGGTTCTAGAGTCCAGATCATTAAGGATTGATTGGTTATGGTTTTGATTGAATACTTTGCTTGTTTTAGGAAGCGAGTAAGTGTTGTGTGATCGTGTGATAGTTGAGTGCTTGACGAGGTAAGGGCTCCACTTTATTTCTGTCTTTAAAACGGTTACGACATGCTTTGTTTTGCTGTGTGTGCAATTGCTGTGTGCTTTAGCATGTTTGTACTTATGTATTCTCGTTGATGAGAAGGTGGTTATAAATATGTGTACAATTTACATATGATTGAGAAAATGTATGTATGTTGTGATGCTTGTACATAGGCTTTAGGCTATGTGTTTGTTTGCATGAGCATATATGAATGCGTGCGTCTGATGGGACTACGCGAGGATTTTGTCTTGTGTGACTATCCCGTATATGCCGAAGAGAATATATGCCATGCATTTCATAGTTGCGTGCCTAGGTGTATGTCTGTGTGACTTTGCCTACGTACCGGGCGTTTGACTGTGTGGCTTCGCCAAATCCCTCTGGATTTATATTGAGTTGGTGTTTGTCTGTGTGACTTCGCCTGGTGTTTGTCTGTCTGACTTCACCTGCCTTGTGTGGCATTTTTAGTGCGGGTACGTATATTTCTGTGTGGCTTTGCCTACCCCACGACTCTTCGAGGAGAGGTTAATTTTCCGGAAAATCATGCATGTGACGAACCAGTGATTGGTGTCACACTCATTGTAGAAGTCTGCATTAGGATTGGTGATTTATTTATATAAACCCGTTGGTGGGAATTACCTTTGAGTTAAAGAGCTTTCTCTTGTGTTTGTGGAATTATTGTTATGTGTACAATCTTTCGCACCGGTTATATATATATATACTTTTATTTTGTGGTGACCCTTTCTTTCATTTGCGGGCTCATCCCACCCAGATGATGGGTTAGGTCGTGGTGACGACGGTGGCTGTTCCAGGCCCCAGTGAGCGGTTGGAGCATTAGCTTAGAGTAGTTAGACTATGCGCCGGTGTGTTTTGTACACCGTGCTTTTTGGTTAGCATAGGATTTCTAACTTGTTTTGGCACTTAGACTTGGATTGTAATTATTCAGGAAATACACTTTGCTTGTCAAAGCACCTTTTAGTAATGAGTTCTTTTGTATATTTGAAAGCCGGTTCATTTAAAATCTTTTATGCGCACTCTGAGTGTTAGTTGAAAAAGAAAAAAAAAATAATGCCCTTTTTGGCTTATGAAAAACGGGGTGTTACAATTTGGTATCAGAGCACGGCTTTAAATCTTCAAAGGGAAAGTGTATACTTGAGTCGTTAGTCCAGAGTCGGTTAGAACATAGCTTGAGTTGTGTTAGTTCTAGCGGTTGTTTTTTTTGTTGTGTTGTGGGTTATGTGGTTGGTTGTTTTGAGTCTAGCATGAGATATGCTTAGACACTGGTTTGTGTCTTACTGAAGTAATGCAGGGAGTGAGGCTTCAGTAAGTGGAATTGTGAAACCCCGAGCCTTGGTCGAATTTAGTCGACGAGTGTCTCTGAATTCCTTAGACAAAGTGGTCCGAGGAGGATGGACTTGAGGCGAACGAGAACCACAAGGGATTCTTGGAAGTGGCATGGGTTGTTGTCACCCGGAGGTGTTGAGTACGGACGTGTGGACGTCGACTGATAAAGGATCGCAAGTAAGGATCAGATTTGGATACCTTTGGAAGAAGGTGCTGGATATCCGTTCTGGTGAGTTCGGACGAGACTTGATGAAGTCATTCAGTTGTCAAGAGGATGCAACCATTGTAGAATGGTGGAGCATGCAGAGATGTCAGTTGGATTTATTTACAATGATTGGATAATCATTGGGGCAACTTGTATTGGAGTCAAAGTGCGTCGCGCGCCAAGGGTCAGCGGACCTAGTGTTGTTAGATGAGGATTATACCAATGGTGGAATACCTTAAGGGTTTAAGTTAAGTGTTTGAGGTATATTAGATTCGAAACTGAGATTATTATGGATTAATTTCGTGATGATTGAAGGTAGGAGACCAATTATCACATTGATAAGTGACAATCTATCCGTAGTTCGAGGGATAGTAAGTACAGATACCGATGTGAGATACAATGTTAGGTAAATGATTGTTGGATAAGTGTGTATATTGAGAGATATTAAGGTAAAGAACGAGGAGTTCAACCATGAAAAGTGAGTTGCATATCACAGATAGGTGATACTAGGTGTGTGTAGTATGGAAATACCTAGAGAATTGTAGCAGTATAAGCTAGAATTGGTAGTTACCGGCAGGTAATTCTTAAGAGAAAGTGATCATATTGAGTAATTCTTGAGGATTGGTCAAACATCTCTGAGTAGGTTGACGAGATTAGTCAAGATTGAGTAGAGATCCTGTGCGGATGTACATTTAAGTTAATGAATTTGATCGACCAAGAGGGTTGAAGGACTAAGTAGTACCTTGAATTTATGATACTATGAGAGTCGAGGTAGGCAAGTTTTAAATAATTCAAGTTATGGACGAGAATTTTTGGAT
This sequence comes from Trifolium repens, assembly GCA_030408175.1. Taxonomy (NCBI): domain Eukaryota; kingdom Viridiplantae; phylum Streptophyta; class Magnoliopsida; order Fabales; family Fabaceae; genus Trifolium; species Trifolium repens. Next base: position 24,805,217 of record CP125846.1, on the reverse strand, counting down.
GTTTTCTAAGAATGTCGTGGTTGAGTAGAAAAGGAGTTCGTTAGTAGGAATACTAAGACAATGAAAGTCGATAGTTGGAAGGACTTTTATTGTGTATTAGGATCAAATGGATGGTACGACGAGTTTTTTGAGTTCTTGAAGATTGGATTCAAGAGTTTGATTTGGATATCGAACTTACTAAGGATAAAATCATAGCAAAGGGTTGTGCGTTGGTAGCTGTCTTGATAGGCCAAGCATTAAGATTTGAGATAAGTGTTTCATGGCTTGACGGATGAGTAAGACGAGCCGATTGGTAGGTGTATTGCAGTGACCTTTTAAGGACGAGTTAGAAGTGAATAAGAAAACGATGAGGGAATAGATGTAAGAACATGATTGGCCAGAACTTGAGATCTGGGAATTGATTCCCTAGTGGGAACAGACTTTATGACTTTAGAATAGTCACGGTGATGAAAGATCAATCGAATGGGAGAAGAGTGTACTTGTTTGGAAACAAGTTAATGTGGGACGAGAGTAATTGGCTTGTGTGCGGCAAATTAAAGATGTTGTTTTGTTTTAGCAAGTCATTGGTCATGGTGGTTTGGGAACCAACTCTAGACAGTTGTTGAACTAGAAAGTTGCAAAGTAGTAGATTGATGGTACAGGCCTGATTAGAGTTTTGTAGAGGTTATGACATCGATGAGGTTAGTCATGGAAAGAATGTGTTAACAATAAGTGTGGCTAGTGGTGTTTCTAGCCGAACTCGTAGAGAAAATGTTCCATTGTTTGGTTGCCTTTTACTTGATGATTCATCTTCAAAGAGGAGAAAGGGTGATGGAGATGAAATGGTTTGTGGATCTGTTTCTGGGTCTAGAAGAGAATGAGAATTTAGAGAGAAGCCCATGAAGATGTGGCTTATGCCAATTGAAGATTGGCGAAGGGATTTGTCTCACCTAGTTTTGGAAATAAGAAGGATTAGAAATTGTCTAATGGCAAGTTGATGAAAACTTGTAGAGCTTTGGTTCATTGTAGTGGTTACAATGAAGAGAGACGTGGTATGATGGAAAATCGGTAGTGAGTAAGTATAAGGGAAATGGATGTTGTCAACAAGGATGGTTGGACAATAGTAATGTGAGGAATACCCTAAGAGTTATTTTGAAGGTAGGTACCTTGACGAGAGTGGTGATGTCGAAGCAATTAAGAATGGTCAGAGTGACAAACTCTTTAGTGTAAAAGAGGATTTAATTGCAAGAGGAAAGTAACTCAAGAGAGAGTTCAGAATTAGAATGGAATTACGAGGTGAAGAGGATGTGCGCCGACGATGGTAGTCGACGAGGTTAAGCGTTTTGTTTAAGGCACGCGAGATCTATCTAAGTGTCGTTTTGAAAGTAATGTGAACATATAAGGGACCGATTCTGGGGAATTGGGGATTTTTATAAAAGGAGTTCAAGAGAAGTAGATGGTTTAGTTTGGCAGGTGCCAAAACTGTGGGGAGTGTAATCACCAACTGGAGGTTGGGATTGTTTTATGTAAGTCGTGGTTGGAATGAGACTCGTGGGTGAGCATGCGGTTTCGGCGTAATCATTGAGTTGCGGACTCATGGATATTGGTGAGGTGTGAAGTTCTTTCTAAGAAGAGACAACTTGTTCGGAATGTAATGGTTTTGGTGGTACCTGCCGTGGTGGCACTGTATTACTGTTGAATGATGTTCAACGGATGTTTCATGAGTGGAATCATGAGAGCTTGAACGATGTGTTTTGAGTGTTGTGTCTTACGACTTCGACCTTGTATTCGTAAGAGATCGAGGGAAACATTAAGAAAAACCTCGAAAGATTTGTGGAACCATTGTGCCTCGGAGGACCTTGAGCACAAGTGGAATGAAGTATCACTTAAGTTGGGTAAAGATGGTCTAGACCACCATCATGATTGTCGACTAATTATTGACAAATTGAGGAACTGATCGTCCTTAATCCCTTGTTGATAATAGACAGAGTCGTGTTGAATGGAACTGACTAATTTTTGCTAGCTTTGGTGATGCACAGAGAGACCTGTGTTTCTTTTTGGAGGGTAGCCACTCCCAACTTCGTGTGAACTAATGGAGTGGGCTATGCCGCGGAGGCGAAAGAGGTGACTCTGGAAATTTTGTTTGTGGGCACGAGGATCTTTGGGAACTAGAGGTTGTGAACCTCTGTTGTGAGGTTAAATTTTGAGTGGTGAACTCGTTGAGAGTTGCGGTTGGTGCACAGTTGTGTCAGTGTGTTGGTGAGAGTATCTGTGTGACTTCACCCGGTGTTAGCATCTGTGTGGCTACACCTAATCCGAGGGATTTTGTTGTGTTGGTGATGGTAATAATTAGTTGAGTTGTTACTCTTACCTTTAGTTTCGAGGACGAAACTTCTTTTTGGAGGGTAGTAATGTAAGACCCAAGATTCCACTGTACAGTTTTTCTAAGGAACTCTAGTAATGGCTATGAGTTTTAGGGTTTTTGGTGAAGCGGTTTTGTGAGTATCGTCGCATTAATGAGATTTTTGCTGAAACGGAGCCTGTTTTGTGCTCGTGCGTTGGAAAGGCACAGACTTTCGGGTCGTGGTCCTCTTTTAAGTATGAGGAGATTTCTGTGAAGTCAGAATGACGAGTTTTGGATTATTCTTGTTTTTGGAAAAACGAGTAGGATTTTACCCGTCGTTGTAAAATTTTACTGCGTCTGTTTTAAGTGAGGTTTCGGATGGGAGTTTTATATATCTGCGTGAGTTAGGATATGTCCTGAGATTAATTTTCTAAGGTATGGAAGAAAATTACAGTCGCGGAAAAAGATTCGGCGATAAGTTTTGGAATGGAAAAAACGATAGACGTTCTTTCTGTAGGTTTTCTGTTTTTGCGAGTTTCGTTCGTCGCGATGCGCGAGAACTGAGCGTGCGTTTCGTTGTAAGAGGTTGTGAGAAATATCTTGGGAGGATAGACTCGGATTGATCCAAGGGCTAGGATTTTGTCTTGAAGCTTTATCCTATTTGATCCAAAGGCTATTATGGAACAAGACCAAGTCTTAAGGGAGACTTTTAGTCACTTGTAGTCATGAGAAAAATTCACAAAACTTCACTCTTCTTCTCTCTTGGCCGTGGCCTTCTTTTCACCTTTCCAACTTGAGAGATTTTGCAATTCTTCACCAAAAGCTTGGATTTTTGGCTTGTTGGATCATAGAGATTGAAAGGAATTCATCTCCACTTGAGGTAGTAAACCTTCTCCTTTCTTTGTTGGTTTAAAACATCTTATGTTAAGGGTTTTATGATTATGATTCTTGAGAGAAATTTGTGAGAGGTTGCTCATAAATTGATTCTTGTTCCATGAATGTTGTTCATGAGGGTTAGTAAGCATGTGTAGGCTTTGTTATGTTTGTTTTCCATGAGTTGGTGAAAATCTCATGAGAAAAGTTAGGGTTTTGGTTTGGTTATGTATTGATCAATTACATGAGGTTATGTTGTAAGGTTTTGAAAAGAAAAGTTGTCTTTGAACCTTTGAGCAAAAGGGAAATGCGTTGTATGGTTTTGTTTTAGAAAAATCCGATGAAAAATTTTTTGGTGGTTTATGAAAATATTCCTAAGTGTTTTTGGGTAGTATTTTGGGGTCAAAGTGGTTTGAAACTATTGTGACATGTGGTGTTACTTTTTACTTTGAAAACATGTTTGAAAATGATTACCGGACGGTTAAGGCCCGTAATAAAACTTGTGCTTGGATTTGGTTTTGATTTTGGAAATGAAAATCAAATAACTTGCACTCGAAGCAACCAACATGCTTTCGGAAATGTGTTGCTTGCTTATGAAAATAGTTTGCTTTTATGCCTTGAAAAGATGTTGGGAATTAATAGAATCAAACTAGGCTTGGGGTGGAAAAGGTGGTGTGAGTTGCTGTCTTGTGCTGTCATGACAGGTGCAACTCGCTGAGCGAGTAGTTACTCGCCAGGGCGAGTGTCACAGGTCCTGACAACACGCCAGGGCGAGCTCCAGAGCGAGTAAGACCAGTATTCTCTGCCTCCACTCGCTGCCAACTCGCCAGGGCGAGCTCTGGGAGTTGAGATTTTGGATTCTGATTTCTAAACTTGGTTTTTAGCTTTCTAATCCCTTTTTATTAATTTATGGAAGTGGTTGGGATTGGAAACGAGTTTTTCGGGTACTCGGAAAGTACGTAGCTTATAACGCAAGAAAACGGCCATTTTGCATTTCAAATTATTTAAGACTTTTGGCAATTGTTTTGGGTCCTAAAAATAGTACAAATAACTCATGGGGGTTGATCAATACGGTAGTTTTTGGTAGAGAATCCGAAAGAGGGATTTTACCTTAGAGAACCTGTGAGTTTTGGGGTTCTAGAGTCCAGATCATTAAGGATTGATTGGTTATGGTTTTGATTGAATACTTTGCTTGTTTTAGGAAGCGAGTAAGTGTTGTGTGATCGTGTGATAGTTGAGTGCTTGACGAGGTAAGGGCTCCACTTTATTTCTGTCTTTAAAACGGTTACGACATGCTTTGTTTTGCTGTGTGTGCAATTGCTGTGTGCTTTAGCATGTTTGTACTTATGTATTCTCGTTGATGAGAAGGTGGTTATAAATATGTGTACAATTTACATATGATTGAGAAAATGTATGTATGTTGTGATGCTTGTACATAGGCTTTAGGCTATGTGTTTGTTTGCATGAGCATATATGAATGCGTGCGTCTGATGGGACTACGCGAGGATTTTGTCTTGTGTGACTATCCCGTATATGCCGAAGAGAATATATGCCATGCATTTCATAGTTGCGTGCCTAGGTGTATGTCTGTGTGACTTTGCCTACGTACCGGGCGTTTGACTGTGTGGCTTCGCCAAATCCCTCTGGATTTATATTGAGTTGGTGTTTGTCTGTGTGACTTCGCCTGGTGTTTGTCTGTGTGACTTCACCTGCCTTGTGTGGCATTTTTAGTGCGGGTACGTATATTTCTGTGTGGCTTTGCCTACCCCACGACTCTTCGAGGAGAGGTTAATTTTCCGGAAAATCATGCATGTGACGAACCAGTGATTGGTGTCACACTCATTGTAGAAGTCTGCATTAGGATTGGTGATTTATTTATATAAACCCGTTGGTGGGAATTACCTTTGAGTTAAAGAGCTTTCTCTTGTGTTTGTGGAATTATTGTTATGTGTACAATCTTTCGCACCGGTTATATATATATATACTTTTATTTTGTGGTGACCCTTTCTTTCATTTGCGGGCTCATCCCACCCAGATGATGGGTTAGGTCGTGGTGACGACGGTGGCTGTTCCAGGCCCCAGTGAGCGGTTGGAGCATTAGCTTAGAGTAGTTAGACTATGCGCCGGTGTGTTTTGTACACCGTGCTTTTTGGTTAGCATAGGATTTCTAACTTGTTTTGGCACTTAGACTTGGATTGTAATTATTCAGGAAATACACTTTGCTTGTCAAAGCACCTTTTAGTAATGAGTTCTTTTGTATATTTGAATGCCGGTTCATTTAAAATCTTTTATGCGCACTCTGAGTGTTAGTTGAAAAAGAAAAAAAAAAATAATGCCCTTTTTGGCTTATGAAAAACGGGGTGTTACACTATGGTTTGGTCTTGGCATTGTGTTTTTGATCCAATGGCCATAAGCCATTAAGAGCTTTGTAAATAGTAAGGAGGTTTGATGACTTTGGCACTTAGAAAAACATCACCAAACATCTCATTCTTTCTCTCTTTCACGTAGACTCCATTTCTAACTTCCAACCTTCACAAATTTTCCATTCTTCACCATTTCACTCCATTTCAAGCTTTGGAGCTTTGAAGAAAGTTGTAGAGAATCACTTTCTAAAGGTAACCCTCTCTTCTCATCTCTTAGGTTGGTAGACTTATAGAGTTTAAGAGTTTTTAGGTTTATGTTTTCATGAGGGTTTGTTAGAAAATGTTACTTGTCTTGGTTTTTGTTTCATGAATGTTGTTCATGAGGTCTAGAGAGGCATGTGTAGGCCTTGTTATGTTTGTTTTCCATGAGTTGGTGAAAATCTCATGAGAAAAGTTAGGGTTTTGGTTTGGTTATGTATTGATCAATTACATGAGGTTATGTTGTAAGGTTTTGAAAAGAAAAGTTGTCTTTGAACCTTTGGACGAAAGGGAAACGCGTTGTATGGTTTTGTTTTGGAAAATCCGATGAAAAATATTTTGAGGTTTATGAAAATATTTTCCTAAGTGTTTTTGAGTAGTGTTTTGGGGTCAAAATGGTTTAAACCTATTGTGACATGTGGTGTCGCTTTTTACCTTGAAAACATGTTTGAAAATGATTACCGGACGGTTAAGGCCCGTAATAAAACTTGTGCTTAGATTTGGTTTTGATTTTGTAAATGAAAATCAAATAACTTGCACTCGAAGCAACCAACAAGCTTTCGGAAAATGAATTGCTTGCTTATGAAAATGGTTTGCTTTTATGCTTTGAAAAAGTGTTGGGAACTAATAGAATCAAACTAGGTTTGGGTGGAAAAAGGTGGTGTGAGTTGCTGTCTTGTGCTGTCATGACAGGTGCAACTCGCCGGGCGAGTGGTTACTCGCCAGGGCGAGTGTCACAGGTCCTGACAACACGCCAGGGCGAGCTCCAGAGCGAGTAAGACCAGAACTCTCTGCCTTCACTCGCCACCAACTCGCCAGGGCGAGTTCTGGGACCTAAAATTTTGGATTCTGATTTCAAAACTTGGTTTTTAGCTTTCTAATCCCTTTTTATTAATTTATGGAAGTGGTGGGGATTGGAAACGAGTTTTTCGGGTACTCGGAAAGTACGTAGCTTATAACGCAAGAAAACGGCCATTTTGCATTTCAAATTATTTAAGACTTTTGACAATTGTTTTGAGTCCTAAAAATAGTACGAATAACTCATGGGGGTTGATCAATACGGTAGTTTTTGGTATAGTATCCGAAAGTAGGATTTTACCTTTGAGAACCTTTGGTTTTTTGGGGTTTTAGAGTCCAAAACATTAAGGATTGTTTGGTTACGGTTTTGATGGAATACTTTGCTTGTTTTAGGAAGCAAGTAAGTGTTGTGTGATCGCGTGATTGTTTGAGTGCTAGCCGAGGTAAGGGCTCCACTTTATTTCCGTCTTTTCAAACGGTTTTGGTAAACATGCTTTGTTTTGCTGTGTATGCAATTGTGGTGTGCTTGGCATGTTGTTGTGATGTATTCTCGATATGAGATCGTGGTAAATACATGATTTGTTGTCTTACATATGTTTGGTGAACTATGTGTATGAGCAGGTGATTAAATACATATGACTAGATGTATATGTATGTGTTGTTGTGGTGTGATTACATATGCGTGTACGATATGTATGTGTTGCATTAGCATATAAGGGGAATCGTATGCTCATGCATTCATTGTGCGTAGTTGCGTGAGTGGACTACGGGGTGTTGGTTGCGTGAGTGGACCCACCCAAAATCCTACGGGATCTTTTTGAGTACAATAAGTGGTTGCGTGAGTGGACCACGAGGTGTGATTGCGTGAGTGGATCCACCTTAACCCTTTGCGGTTTTATTGGTTATGATTAGTAATTCCGGAATTCATTTGCATGTGGTAGCTCTGGTAGTACCACACTCATTGTAGAAGTCTGCATTAGGCTTGGTGTGCAATTATATATATAAGCCCGTTGGTGGGAATTGCTTTTGTGTTAAAGAGCTTTCTCTTGTGTTTGTGGAATTATTGTTATGTGTACAATCTTTCGCACCGGTTATATATATATATACTTTTATTTTGTGGTGACCCTTTCTTTCATTTGCGGGCTCATCCCACCCAGATGATGGGTTAGGTCGTGGTGACGACGGTGGCTGTTCCAGGCCCCAGTGAGCGGTTGGAGCATTAGCTTAGAGTAGTTAGACTATGCGCCGGTGTGTTTTGTGCACCGTGCTTTTTGGTTAGCATAGGATTTCTAACTTGTTTTGGCACTTAGACTTGGATTGTAATTATTCAGGAAATACACTTTGCTTGTCGAAGCACCTTTTAGTAATGAGTTCTTTTGTATATTTGAATGCCGGTTCATTTAAAATCTTTTATGCGCACTCTGAGTGTTAGTTGAAAAAGAAAAAAAAAAAAAAATAATGCCCTTTTTGGCTTATGAAAAACGGGGTGTTACAATAATTTTGATTGTCACAAATTGAAAATGAAGACAAAATGTGAAAGATGTTTGGTTTGCTAATTTTATACGGTAGGTTATATTGAGAGACATTTATAAATTGGTGAATTTGTTCTCTTTTTAATAGCATAATTAATAACTTAGTAACATCCAAAATGAATATATATGAATATGAACAACCAAAATGCATAAATAAAAAGTAGCCAATTTATTTTCACAAAATGTTATAGGTTATTGTAACATATAAATAATTATTATGGAAGATAAATGGTCACATAAAATAAATTGTGAGATAATAATTTTTTAAATTGAGATATTTTTTTAATAGATATAAGAAGTTCTCTAAAGCATGCCACATAGGAAAAATGAAGGTTTATGAGCTATGTAGGAGCTTCCTTTTATTAGTAAATTATCCGGACTTTATTAGTTCCTGAATTATAGTCTTGTAAAATCATGAGAGCAATCGAAAAATTACAATTTACAATTTTAGTAACCTAAAAAAGATGTAGGAAAATTATTAGAGTTGATTTCTTAAAAGATTATGAGAAAATATAAAAAGATTATAATTTATAAACAATAAAAGACAAACATATATACTAATTTTTTAATCACTTATTTTTTATACATACATAGAAGTTGCATATAATATGCGTTGTTCAATAGTTGATATTCTCAAGACTAAGGTATTTTCACACACCTAAATTCACAGCGAGGCTTTGTCGATTTAAAAGTCTAACTTCCAACTATATGTGATTCGACCTTTTTATCGGAAAGAATATATGTGATTCAAATCTAAAAACATAAAAAAAATTATAATTGTTCAAATTATCTATGTGATATAATTAAAATGAGAAATGGAGAGAAAGACTTAAAAGAATATTATAAAATTACATACTTTTTTATTCTTTCGAAAACAAATTCAAGCAAATATATTACCAATTTCCACACACATCCTAGATTAATTTTACTTTCCTTTATTGAGTAACTTGGAAAAATATAAAAGAAAAAAAGAAAAGTAAAGTAAAGTAAAAAAGTATAAACCAATTAGATATCATATAAAAGATAGTGAAAATAAAAATATAAACTTTACTATAATATAAACTTATTTCAAATTTAAATAATCTTTAAAAATAAAAAACTATTAAAATTTACCTATATCATTAAACAAATTTGCATCATACAAATTCACAAATTTTTAATTTAATTGATGCACATATAAGGGTTAATGACAAATACTTACATGAACCACCATTTTTCATAGGCTTTTCAAGTAGCAACGATGCATTTATAGTACAAACAAAAGCCTTCCTTACATGAGAATAAGAATATATAGCTATGCACACATCATGTTTGGTTGATAATTTTGATTGTCACAAATTGAAAATGAAGACAAAATGTGAAAGATGTTTGGTTTGCTAATTTTATACGGTAGGTTATATTGAGAGACATTTATAAATTGGTGAATTTGTTCTCTTTTTAATAACATAATTAATAACTTAGTAACATCCAAAATGCATATATGAATATGAACAACCAAAATGCATAAATAAAAAGTAGCCAATTTATTTTCACAAAATGTTATAGGTTTGTAACATATAAATAATTATTATGGAAGATAAATGGTCACAAAAAATAAATTGTGAGATAATAATTTTTTAAATTGAGATATTTTTTTAATAGATATAAGAAGTTCTCTAAAGCATGCCACATAGGCAAAATGAAGGTTTATGAGCTATGTAGGAGCTTCCTTTTATTAGTAAATAAAAGATGTAGCTTGATTTACAAGCAGTAATTAATAAAATTCTTAAGCTTTGTCTAGATTTGTTAACATTGTATTGTATTTTTTTATGGTTTGCATTGTATCTAATAATAATAATATTAATAATAATAATAATAATAATAATAAAATTAATAATAAATTGTAAGGGTAAAATTGGGGGCAGAAGTCCCCTGAGCTTGGACATCGCATTACATATATATTAGGGTTCTAATCTCGGTCATTCCACTTATCCACTTTAAATGTAGAATTTCTAACTACTAAATTACTTTAAAAAAAAAATTGGGGGCATAAAAATAATACACAACATCACAGTGTAAGAATAAAAGTAAGAGAAAAATTGTTTTGTGAAAATATTTTTTTGTTTTTTTTAAAAAATTGTATAAACTCTACTACTTGTTAACAAGTAGTACATAGAGTTGCTATCAAAACAAAAAGGAGTACATAGAGTCTTAAAATGAAAAATTGTATATATTTTTTTAGAAAACAATGGAAATGCCCAAAAAATTGTTTTTATTATTTTCACAAATCAATCATCCATAGCTATCAGTTCTTTTTTTATGTCACAATTTTTCACAGAGAAAGATGTTCTTAGCTTCATTTAAGAAAGGAAAGCATTAGACCAAAATCATATTATTTGTGGTGGAATCAAACCAAGATTTTGAATTGTTTCACGGTCAATTTTTTTTTTCACCATTTGTTTCCCGATCAAACTTTAAACTACAAAGAATTTATTCCCCTGAAAATCAGAAGATTAATACTAAAAATTAATTGGGGGAATCAAAACCTTCTAATCAGAATATTTTGGTCAAATACATAAAAATAAATGGAAAAAAAGTTGCAAAATTACTTTTTTTTAATGAACATTTATGGTGTGTTTGATTTGGAGTCCTGCCACTAGGACTTTGAATCTAGAAAACATAGTTTCTATATTCTCATCATCCTTCATCCTAAAGAGTTCATATTGTTGGATCAGAACAGTAGCATTTTCTTCTTATACTTGCTTATTTCCTTCATAAGTAAAACATAAAGAGTCATAAATACTCTTTGCAGTAGATTTGTCTGTGATCATAACGTATTCATCATGGGTTATACATCCAACCAGAATATCCTTAACTTGATGGTGCTTCTTGTATGTCTTCTTCTCCGTAGTAGTGAACTTCTTTCTTTCTTCAACAGAAAGTTTTCCTCTTTCATCAAGACCTTTGAAAGATACTCCTTCCTCAACCAAATCTCAAAGCTCATCATCTAGTCCAATGAGATGACTATATATTCTATCTTTCCACCATGAAAACGTAGAACCATCACCATTAAACTTATGAGCTTTGTTGTTTGATTCATCATTAGAAACTTCGTAATCATGAGGAACAGTTTTCAAAGAAGGTCCATCAGCCATTGTGTTCTTCAACAAGAAACTGTCTCACTGTTAGGTGATAACAACAGAACCGGGCTCTAGATGCCAATTGAAGGTGTGAAAAACACAAGAAGGGGGGGTTGAATTGTGTTTAGGGTAGTTTAAAAAATTCTTCAAAGTGTAAACACTTGTCAGAGGTTTACAGCGGATCAAAAGCTAAACACAACTAAACTAACTTCTGAAGGAATAAAGGGAAAGAGAGAAAGTGTAACACCCCATTTTTCACAAGCCAAAAAGGGCATTATTTTTTTTTTTCTTTTTCAACTAACACTCAGAGTGCGCATAAAAGATTTTAAATGAACCGGCATTCAAATATACAAAGAACTCATTACAAAAAGGTGCTTCGACAAGCAAAGTGTATTTCCTGAATAATTACAATCCAAGTCTCAGTATCAAAACAAGTTAGAAATCCTATGCTAACCAAAAAGCACGGTGCACAAAACACACCGGCGCATAGTCTAACTACTCTAAGCTAAAGCTCCAACCGCTCACTGGGGCCTGGAACAGCCACCGTCGTCACCACGACCTAACCCATCATCTGGGTGGGATGAGCCCGCAAATGAAAGAAAGGGTCACCACAAAATACAAGTATATATATATATATCCGGTGCGAAAAATTGTACACATAACAAATATTTCCACAAACACAAGAGAAAGCTCTTAATCTCAAAAGTAGTTCCCACCAATGGCTTATATAAATAAATGCACACCAAGCCTAATGCAGACTTCTACAATGAGTGTGACACCAATCACTGGCTGCCACATGCATGATTTTCCGGAAAATTAACCTCTCCTCGAAGAGTCGTGGGGTAGGCAAAGCCACACAGAAATATACGTACCCGCACTAAAATGCCACACAAGGCAGGTGAAGTCACACAGACAAACACCAGGCGAAGTCACACAGACATACACCAACTCAATATAAATCCAGAGGGATTTGGCGAAGCCACACAGTCAAACGCCCGGTACGTAGGCAAAGTCACACAGACATACACCTAGGCACGCAACTATGAAATGCATGGCATATATTCTCTTTGGCATATACAGGATAGTCACACAAGACAAAATCCTCGCGTAGTCTCATCAGACGCACGCATTCATATATGCTCATGCAAACATTCACATAGCCTAAAGCCTATGTACAAAGCATCACACTATACATACATTTTCCAATCATATGTAATTTGCACACATAATATAACCACGATCTCATCAACGAGAATACATAAATACAAACATGCCCGAGCACACAGCAATTGCACACACAGCAAAACAAAGCATGTCGTAACCATTTAAAGACGGAAATAAAGTGGAGCCCTTACCTCGTCAAGCACTCAACTATCACGCGCTCGCACAACACTTACTTGCTTCCTAAAACAAGCAAAGTATTTCAATCAAAACCATAACCAATCAATCCTTAATGATTTGGACTCTAAAACCCCAAAACCCAAAGGTTCTCTAAGGTAAAATCCTTCTTTCGGATACTAAACCAAAATATATCGTATTGATCGACCACCATGAGTTATTTGTACTATTTTTAGGACCCAAAACAATAGTCAAAAGTCTTAAATAATTTGAAATGCAAAATGGCCGTTTTCTTGCGTTACAAGCTACGCACTTTCCGAGTACCCGAAAAACTCGTTTCCAATCCCAACCACTTCCATAAATTAATAAAAAGGGATTAGAAAGTTAAAAACCAAGTTTAGAAATCAGAATCCAAAATTTCAGGTCCCAGAACTCGCCCTGGCGAGTTGGTGGCGAGTGAAGGCAGAGAGTTCTGGTCTTACTCGCTCTGGAGCTCGCCCTGGCGTGTTGTCAGGACCTGTGACACTCGCCCTGGCGTGTAACAACTCGCCCAGCGAGTTGCACCTGTCATGACAGCACAAGACAGCAACTCACACCACCTTTTTCCACCCCAAGCCTAGTTTGATTCTATTAGTTCCCAATATCTTTTCAAGGCATAAAAGCAACCCATTTTCATAAGCAAGCAACACATTTTCCGAAAGCATGTTGGTTGCTTCGAGTGCAAGTTATTTGATTTTCATTTACAAAATCAAAACCAAATCTAAGCACAAGTTTTATTACGGGCCTTAACCGTCCGGTAATCATTTTCAAACATGTTTTCAAGGTAAAAAGCGACACCACATGTCACAATAGGTTTAAACCATTTTGATCCCAAAACACTACTCAAAAACACTTAGGAAAATATTTTCATAAACCTCAAAATATTTTTCATCGGATTTTCCAAAACAAAACCATACAACGCGTTTCCCTTTCGTCCAAAGGTTCAAAGACAACTTTTCTTTTCAAAACCTTACAACATAACCTCATGTAATTGATCAATACATAACCAAACCAAAACCCTAACTTTTCTCATGAGATTTTCACCAACTCATGGAAAACAAACATAACAAGGCCTACACATGCCTCTCTAGACCTCATGAACAACATTCATGAAACAAAAACCATTCACAACCAATACTTATGAAATTTCTACCAAGAACATAATCATAAAAATCCTAACTAAGATGTTTTAAACCAACAAAGAAAGGAGAAGGTTTACTACCTCAAGTGGAGATGAATTCCTTTCAATCTCTATGATCCAACAAGCCAAAAATCCAAGCTTTTGGTGAAGAATTGCAAAATCTCTCAAGTTGGAAAGGTGGAAAAGAAAGCCACGGCCAAAGAGAAGAAGAGTGAAATGAATTTGTGATTTCTCTAAGTCCACAAAGTGACTCCCAAAAGTCTACTAAATAATGGTCATAAGGCATTGTGGCCATTGGATCAAATAGGATAAAGCTTCCAAGACTAATCCCTAGCCCTTGGATCAATCCGAGTCTATCCTCCCAAGATATTTCTCACAACCTCTTACAACTAAACGCACGCTCAGTTCTCGCGCATCGCGACGAACGTAAACCACAAAAACGTAAAACCTACGGAAAGAACGTCTATCGTTTTTCCATTCCAAAACTTATCGCCGAATCTTTTTCCGCGACTGTAATTTTCTTCCGTACCTCAGAAAATTAATCTCAGAATATATCCTAACTCGCGCAGATATATAAAACTTCCATCCGAAGCCTCACTCAAAACAGACGCAATAAGATTTTACAACGACGGGTAAAATCCTACTCGTTTTTCCAAAAACCAGAATAATCCAAAACTCGTTATTCTAAGACCACAGAAATCTCCTCATACTTAAAAGAGGATCACGACCCGAAAGTCTGTGCCTTTCCAGCGCACGAGCACAAAACAGGCTCCGTTTCAGCAAAAATCTCATTAATGTGACGATCTTCACAAAACCGCCTCACCAAAAACCCTAAAACTCGCAGCCGACACTAGAGTTCCTTAGAAAAACTGTACAGTGAAATCTTGGGTCTTACATTACTACCCTCCAAAAAGAAGTTTCGTCCTCGAAACTAAAGGTAAGAGTAACAACTCAACAAGTTATTACCACCACCAACACAACAAAATCCCTCAGGATTAGGTGCAGCGACACAGATGCTAACACCGGGTGAAGTCGCACAGATACTCTCACCAACACACTGGCACAACCGTGCACCAACCGCAACTCTCAACGAGTGCACCACTCAAAATTAACCTCACAACAGCGGTTCACAACCTCGAGTTCCTCAAATGTCCAAAGGTTCACACCAAAATTTTTCCAAAGTCACCTCTTTCGCCTCTACGACATAGCCCACTCCATTAGTTCCACATGAAGTTGTGAGTGGCTACCCTCCAAAAAGAAACACTGAAGTTCTCTGTGCATCACCAAAGCCGGCCAAACTAGTCATTTCCAGTCAACACGACTCCGTCTATTATCAACAAGGGATTAAGGATGATCAGTTCCTCAATTTGTCAATAAATAGGCGGCAATCATGATGGTGGTCTAGACCATCTTTACCCAACTTAAGTGATACTTCATTCCACTTGTGCTCAAGGTCCTCCGAGGCACAATGGTCCCACACGTTTCCCTCAACTCTTACGAATACACGTCGAAATCGCAAGACACAACACTCAAAGAACGTCGCTCAAGCTCTCATGATTCCACTCATGAAACCTCCGTTGAACATCATTCAACAGTAATACCCTGCCACCACGGCATGTACCACCAAAACCATTACATTCCGAACAAGTCGTCTTCTCTATAGGAGAATTTTCCGCTCCACCAAAATCCATAAGTCCGCCACTCAGTGAATATGCCGAACCGTATGTTCACATTACTTCCAAAACGACACTTAGATGAATCTCGCGTGCCTTAAACAAACGCTTAACCTCGTCGACTACCATCGTCGGCGCACATCCCCTTCACATCGTAATTCCATTCTATTCCTGAACTCTCCTGAGTTCCTTTTTCTCTTACAATAACATCCTCTCTTACTCAAAAGAGTTGGTCACCCTGACCATTCCTAAACACTCCGCATATCACCACTCTCGTCGAGATACCTACCTCCAAGAATAAATCTTAAGGTACCCCCTCACATCACGATTGCCCCACCTTCCGTGGTGACAATATTCAAATTCCTTCTTATATCCACATACCACACACGCACCGTCATGACATCCATTCAGGTGATGCTTTCAAATCCCTAAAATACACGCACAACCATAATTCTCCAAATTATGTGTGAGACAACACCTTTTGCCAATCTCAAATTGACATAAGCCACATCTTCATGTGCTTCTCTCTAATTCCTCATTTTCCTAGAATCAGAAACAGATCTCAAACCCTTTCATCTTCATCACTTATGGAAGATGAACCATCAAGTGAAAACAACCCAACAATGGAATACCTTTGCTACGAGTTCGGCTAGAAACACCACTAGCCACACGTATTGTTAACACGTCCCTCCATGACTAACATTCCTCTACGACTAACTCATCGGCGTTATAACTCTACAACTTCCGATTGGGTCCTACTCATCGATCTACCGGATCTCACACGCTTACCCTAACCCTTAAGGTATCCACCATTCGCACAATCATTATTTAACGACACTAGGTTCACCGACCCTTTACACGCAAAACGCGAAATCCCAAATTGCCACTAACAGTGCAAACATGTTATAACTACTACTAAGTCCTCCACAAGGTAGAAACATTCCAAAACAACCACAGTAACAAATCAAACAAAAGCCCACACCAAGACACGCAAAAGTGGGTTGCCCCCAAACAACAACAAACAATGCAGTAAAGTGTTACCTGCAATCTGGCAATCCTCATGCCGCATTCGCCGACGACCCGGTTTTTGGGGCTTTGCAATCTCTCACAAAATGACCCGGCTTTTGACAGTTGAAACAAACAGCTCCTGGTCCCCTATTTCCACACTCAACTGCATAATGGCCCTCTTGACCACATCGGTAACAAGTCTGTTTCTCTCCATCCCGACTCCCTCGAGTCCCTTGATTCTCGGAGCGAGTTGGTCCTTGATTATCTTGGGGACGGTTATAAGGCTTATTCCCCTGCCTCCTCTGATTCTGACTCGAACTCTGAGTCTGACCACTTGAATTACTAGGTCCTCCAGCACTGAAACTTCCTCGGCGGTTCACCCGCTTGTTTCTCATATCCTCAACCTCTTGGCACTTCTCTACCAAGACTTGAAACTGACGAATACCCAACGGCACCACTGCATCTTGCAGTTCATACCTCAAACCATCCTGGAAGCGACGACACATATAGGCCTCATCTATCCCATCCCTAAAGAAGCGGAAGTAACGGGATAGTGATTCAAATTTCTTGGCATAAGCCTCAACATTCATGCCCCCCTGACGCAACTGCAGGAATTCCTCCCCATACCTCTCCCTAGCAGTCTCGGGAAAGTACTTAGCTAAAAACCTCCTCTTGAAGTTCTCCCAATTTATTTCCTCATAGGCGGCCCCCATAATGAGCCTGGTGTTTCCCCACCAGTATTCAGAACTACCCTGCAACTGATAGGTAGCCAAGGTTACCTTTTCTCCTTCCGGACAATGGATCGCCCCAAAGATCCTTTCAATCGACTGGAGCCACAAATCCGCGGTATCAGGACCTCCCTCCCCACTAAACTTAGGAGGAGCCTGATGGTTGAAACAGGTGAGAAGTCTAGATCCAGCAGCGATGATCTCCCTCTCACGCTTCTCTACATCCCTCTGCGCCTTCGCATGGGTCTGAGCAGTCACAGCAACTGCCATCGTATTCATGGCATGAGCCATCTGATACATCTCGTTGTCATCTGCCCTATGGGCTGCAGGTGCCCTTCTCGGAGACATTCTTTCTTCCTGCACATACCAATTCCTCTTGGTTAGATCCTTAACCAAATATTCTGAATCCTAACAGAACATCTCACTCCACGGATTACTAACCCATAACCCGACACAGAACAAACACTAGAACTAACTCAACACTAGTTATGTTCTAACCGACTCTGGACTAACGACTCGAGTATACACTTTCCCTTTGAAGATTTAAAGCCGTGCTCTGATACCAAAATGTAACACCCCATTTTTCACAAGCCAAAAAGGGCATTATTTTTTTTTTTCTTTTTCAACTAACACTCAGAGTGCGCATAAAAGATTTTAAATGAACCGGCATTCAAATATACAAAGAACTCATTACAAAAAGGTGCTTCGACAAGCAAAGTGTATTTCCTGAATAATTACAATCCAAGTCTCAGTATCAAAACAAGTTAGAAATCCTATGCTAACCAAAAAGCACGGTGCACAAAACACACCGGCGCATAGTCTAACTACTCTAAGCTAAAGCTCCAACCGCTCACTGGGGCCTGGAACAGCCACCGTCGTCACCACGACCTAACCCATCATCTGGGTGGGATGAGCCCGCAAATGAAAGAAAGGGTCACCACAAAATACAAGTATATATATATATATCCGGTGCGAAAAATTGTACACATAACAAATATTTCCACAAACACAAGAGAAAGCTCTTAATCTCAAAAGTAGTTCCCACCAATGGCTTATATAAATAAATGCACACCAAGCCTAATGCAGACTTCTACAATGAGTGTGACACCAATCACTGGCTGCCACATGCATGATTTTCCGGAAAATTAACCTCTCCTCGAAGAGTCGTGGGGTAGGCAAAGCCACACAGAAATATACGTACCCGCACTAAAATGCCACACAAGGCAGGTGAAGTCACACAGACAAACACCAGGCGAAGTCACACAGACATACACCAACTCAATATAAATCCAGAGGGATTTGGCGAAGCCACACAGTCAAACGCCCGGTACGTAGGCAAAGTCACACAGACATACACCTAGGCACGCAACTATGAAATGCATGGCATATATTCTCTTTGGCATATACAGGATAGTCACACAAGACAAAATCCTCGCGTAGTCTCATCAGACGCACGCATTCATATATGCTCATGCAAACATTCACATAGCCTAAAGCCTATGTACAAAGCATCACACTATACATACATTTTCCAATCATATGTAATTTGCACACATAATATAACCACGATCTCATCAACGAGAATACATAAATACAAACATGCCCGAGCACACAGCAATTGCACACACAGCAAAACAAAGCATGTCGTAACCATTTAAAGACGGAAATAAAGTGGAGCCCTTACCTCGTCAAGCACTCAACTATCACGCGCTCGCACAACACTTACTTGCTTCCTAAAACAAGCAAAGTATTTCAATCAAAACCATAACCAATCAATCCTTAATGATTTGGACTCTAAAACCCCAAAACCCAAAGGTTCTCTAAGGTAAAATCCTTCTTTCGGATACTAAACCAAAATATATCGTATTGATCGACCACCATGAGTTATTTGTACTATTTTTAGGACCCAAAACAATAGTCAAAAGTCTTAAATAATTTGAAATGCAAAATGGCCGTTTTCTTGCGTTACAAGCTACGCACTTTCCGAGTACCCGAAAAACTCGTTTCCAATCCCAACCACTTCCATAAATTAATAAAAAGGGATTAGAAAGTTAAAAACCAAGTTTAGAAATCAGAATCCAAAATTTCAGGTCCCAGAACTCGCCCTGGCGAGTTGGTGGCGAGTGAAGGCAGAGAGTTCTGGTCTTACTCGCTCTGGAGCTCGCCCTGGCGTGTTGTCAGGACCTGTGACACTCGCCCTGGCGTGTAACAACTCGCCCAGCGAGTTGCACCTGTCATGACAGCACAAGACAGCAACTCACACCACCTTTTTCCACCCCAAGCCTAGTTTGATTCTATTAGTTCCCAATATCTTTTCAAGGCATAAAAGCAACCCATTTTCATAAGCAAGCAACACATTTTCCGAAAGCATGTTGGTTGCTTCGAGTGCAAGTTATTTGATTTTCATTTACAAAATCAAAACCAAATCTAAGCACAAGTTTTATTACGGGCCTTAACCGTCCGGTAATCATTTTCAAACATGTTTTCAAGGTAAAAAGCGACACCACATGTCACAATAGGTTTAAACCATTTTGATCCCAAAACACTACTCAAAAACACTTAGGAAAATATTTTCATAAACCTCAAAATATTTTTCATCGGATTTTCCAAAACAAAACCATACAACGCGTTTCCCTTTCGTCCAAAGGTTCAAAGACAACTTTTCTTTTCAAAACCTTACAACATAACCTCATGTAATTGATCAATACATAACCAAACCAAAACCCTAACTTTTCTCATGAGATTTTCACCAACTCATGGAAAACAAACATAACAAGGCCTACACATGCCTCTCTAGACCTCATGAACAACATTCATGAAACAAAAACCATTCACAACCAATACTTATGAAATTTCTACCAAGAACATAATCATAAAAATCCTAACTAAGATGTTTTAAACCAACAAAGAAAGGAGAAGGTTTACTACCTCAAGTGGAGATGAATTCCTTTCAATCTCTATGATCCAACAAGCCAAAAATCCAAGCTTTTGGTGAAGAATTGCAAAATCTCTCAAGTTGGAAAGGTGGAAAAGAAAGCCACGGCCAAAGAGAAGAAGAGTGAAATGAATTTGTGATTTCTCTAAGTCCACAAAGTGACTCCCAAAAGTCTACTAAATAATGGTCATAAGGCATTGTGGCCATTGGATCAAATAGGATAAAGCTTCCAAGACTAATCCCTAGCCCTTGGATCAATCCGAGTCTATCCTCCCAAGATATTTCTCACAACCTCTTACAACTAAACGCACGCTCAGTTCTCGCGCATCGCGACGAACGTAAACCACAAAAACGTAAAACCTACGGAAAGAACGTCTATCGTTTTTCCATTCCAAAACTTATCGCCGAATCTTTTTCCGCGACTGTAATTTTCTTCCGTACCTCAGAAAATTAATCTCAGAATATATCCTAACTCGCGCAGATATATAAAACTTCCATCCGAAGCCTCACTCAAAACAGACGCAATAAGATTTTACAACGACGGGTAAAATCCTACTCGTTTTTCCAAAAACCAGAATAATCCAAAACTCGTTATTCTAAGACCACAGAAATCTCCTCATACTTAAAAGAGGATCACGACCCGAAAGTCTGTGCCTTTCCAGCGCACGAGCACAAAACAGGCTCCGTTTCAGCAAAAATCTCATTAATGTGACGATCTTCACAAAACCGCCTCACCAAAAACCCTAAAACTCGCAGCCGACACTAGAGTTCCTTAGAAAAACTGTACAGTGAAATCTTGGGTCTTACAGAAAGAGAGAGACAAAGAGTTTTATACTGGTTCCTCTCACAAAACGAGAGTACGTCCAGTCCTGTAACACCCCGTTTTTCATAAGCCAAAAAGGGCATTATTTTTTTTTTCTTTTTCAACTAACACTCAGAGTGCGCATATAATATTTTTCAATGAGCCGGCATTCAAATATACAAAAGACTCATTACCATAGGTGCTTCGACAAGCAAAGTGTATTCCTGAATAATTACAATCCAAGTCTAAGTATTCAAATACTTACAACAAAACAAGTTAGAAAACCCTATGCTAACCAAAATGCACGGTGCACAAAACACACCGGCGCATAGTCTAACTAAGCTAAACTTCAACACAAGCTCACTATGGCCTAGAGCTGCCAACACCATCCTCTCGACCTACACCGTCATCTGGGGTGGGATGAGCCCGCAAATGAAAGAAAGGGTCACCACAAAATAAAAGTATATATATATATAACCAGTGCGAAAGATGTACACATAACAAGTTTCCACATACACAAAAGAAAGCTCTTTAACACAAAAGCAATTCCCACCAACGGGTTTATATATATAATGCACATCAAGCCTAATGCAGACTTCTACAATGAGTGTGGTACTGCCAGAGCTACCACATGCAAATGAATTCCGGAATTACTAATCATAACCAATAAAACCGCAAAGGGTTAAGGTGGATCCACTCACGCAATCACACCCCGTGGTCCACTCACGCAACCACCTATTGTACTCAAAAAGATCCCGTAGGATTTTGGGTGGGTCCACTCACGCAACCAACACCCCGTAGTCCACTCACGCAACTACGCACCATGAATGCATGAGCATACGATTCCCTACATATGCTAATGCCACACATACATACCTCTCAAGCATATGTAACTAAATCATAGCAATTCATACATATATTTTCCAAATCATATGTAAATTGCACAAGTAATGTAAACATGTTCTCATCAACGAGCATACATAACACAAACATGTCAACACACAAACAATTGCGTACACAGCAAAACAAAGCATGTTTACCAAAACCGTTTGAAAAGACGGAAATAAAGTGGAGCCCTTACCTCGGCAAGCTTCCGTCAACAACACACGCTCAAACAACACAACGCGCTTCCTAAAACAAGCAGCGTAACAATCAATACATTGTTCTCTAACCAATCGTATTGAAACTACACCAAAACCCCAAAAACCTAATGGTTCCTAAGGAAAAACCACTCTTTCGAACATCGAACCAAAAACTACCGTATTGATCAACCCCCATGAGTTATTTGTACTATTTTTAGGACCCAAAACAATTGCCAAAAGTCTTAAATAATTTGAATTGCAAAATGGCTATTTTCTTGCGTTATAAGTTACGTACTTTCCGAGTACCCGAAAAACTCGTTTCCAATCCCCACCACTTCCATAAATTAATAAAAAGGGATTAGAATGTTAAAAACCAAGTTTAGAAATCAAAATCCAAAATCTCAACTCCCAGAGCTCGCCCTGGCGAGTTGGTGGCGAGTGAAGGCAGGGAGTACTGGTCTTACTCGCCCTGGAGCTCGCCCTGGCGTGTTGTCATGACCTGTGACACTCGCCCTGGCGAGTAACCACTCGCCCGGCGAGTTGCACCTGTCATGACAGCACAAGACAGCAACTCACACCACCTTTTTCCACCCAAACCTAGTTTGATCCTATTAGTTCCCAACACTTTTTCAAAGCATAAAAGCAAACCATTTTCATAAGCAAGCAATTCATTTTCGAAAGCATGTTGGTTGCTTCGAGTGCAAGTTATTTGATTTTCATTTCCAAAATCAAAACCAAATCCAAGCACAAGTTTTATTACGGGCCTCAACCGTCCGGTAATCATTTTCAAACATGTTTTCAAGGTAAAAAGCGACGCCACATGTCACAATAGTTTTAAACCACTTTGACCCCAAAATACTACCCAAAAACTCTTAGAAAATATTTTCATAAACCTCAAAATATTTTTCATCGGATTTTCCAAAACAAAACCATACAACGCATTTCCCTTTCGCCCAAAGGTTCAAAGACAACTTTTCTTTTCAAAACCTTACAACATAACCTCATGTAATTGATCAATACTCTAAACTTTCAAAACCCTAACTTTTCTCATGAGATTTTTCACAAACTCATGGAAAACAAACATAACAAAGCCTACACATGCTTACTAACCCTCATGAACAACATTCATGGAACAAGAATCAATTTATGAGCAACCTCTCACAAATTTCTCTCAAGAATCATAATCATAAAACCCTTAACATAAGATGTTTTAAACCAACAAAGAAAGGAGAAGGTTTACTACCTCAAGTGGAGATGAATTCCTTTCAATCTCTATGATCCAACAAGCCAAAAATCCAAGCTTTTGGTGAAGAATTGCAAAATCTCTCAAGTTGGAAAGGTGAAAAGAAGGCCACGGCCAAGAGAGAAGAAGAGTGAAGTTTTGTGAATTTTTCTCATGACTACAAGTGACTAAAAGTCTCCCTTAAGACTTGGTCTTGTTCCATAATAGCCTTTGGATCAAATAGGATAAAGCTTCAAGACAAAATCCTAGCCCTTGGATCAATCCGAGTCTATCCTCCCAAGATATTTCTCACAACCTCTTACAACGAAACGCACGCTCAGTTCTCGCGCATCGCGACGAACGAAACTCGCAAAAACAGAAAACCTACAGAAAGAACGTCTATCGTTTTTTCCATTCCAAAACTTATCGCCGAATCTTTTTCCGCGACTGTAATTTTCTTCCATACCTTAGAAAATTAATCTCAGGACATATCCTAACTCACGCAGATATATAAAACTCCCATCCGAAACCTCACTTAAAACAGACGCAGTAAAATTTTACAACGACGGGTAAAATCCTACTCGTTTTTCCAAAAACAAGAATAATCCAAAACTCGTCATTCTGACTTCACAGAAATCTCCTCATACTTAAAAGAGGACCACGACCCGAAAGTCTGTGCCTTTCCAACGCACGAGCACAAAACAGGCTCCGTTTCAGCAAAAATCTCATTAATGCGACGATACTCACAAAACCGCTTCACCAAAAACCCTAAAACTCATAGCCATTACTAGAGTTCCTTAGAAAAACTGTACAGTGGAATCTTGGGTCTTACATTACTACCCTCCAAAAAGAAGTTTCGTCCTCGAAACTAAAGGTAAGAGTAACAACTCAACTAATTATTACCATCACCAACACAACAAAATCCCTCGGATTAGGTGTAGCCACACAGATGCTAACACCGGGTGAAGTCACACAGATACTCTCACCAACACACTGACACAACTGTGCACCAACCGCAACTCTCAACGAGTTCACCACTCAAAATTTAACCTCACAACAGAGGTTCACAACCTCTAGTTCCCAAAGATCCTCGTGCCCACAAACAAAAATTTCCAGAGTCACCTCTTTCGCCTCCGCGGCATAGCCCACTCCATTAGTTCACACGAAGTTGGGAGTGGCTACCCTCCAAAAAGAAACACAGGTCTCTCTGTGCATCACCAAAGCTAGCAAAAATTAGTCAGTTCCATTCAACACGACTCCGTCTATTATCAACAAGGGATTAAGGACGATCAGTTCCTCAATTTGTCAATAATTAGTCGACAATCATGATGGTGGTCTAGACCATCTTTACCCAACTTAAGTGATACTTCATTCCACTTGTGCTCAAGGTCCTCCGAGGCATAATGGTTCCACAAATCTTTCGAGGTTTTTCTTAATGTTTCCCTCGATCTCTTACGAATACAAGGTCGAAGTCGTAAGACACAACACTCAAAACACATCGTTCAAGCTCTCATGATTCCACTCATGAAACATCCGTTGAACATCATTCAACAGTAATACAGTGCCACCACGGCAGGTACCACCAAAACCATTACATTCCGAACAAGTTGTCTCTTCTTAGAAAGAACTTCACACCTCACCAATATCCATGAGTCCGCAACTCAATGATTACGCCGAAACCGCATGCTCACCCACGAGTCTCATTCCAACCACGACTTACATAAAACAATCCCAACCTCCAGTTGGTGATTACACTCCCCACAGTTTTGGCACCTGCCAAACTAAACCATCTACTTCTCTTGAACTCCTTTTATAAAAATCCCCAATTCCCCAGAATCGGTCCCTTATATGTTCACATTACTTTCAAAACGACACTTAGATAGATCTCGCGTGCCTTAAACAAAACGCTTAACCTCGTCGACTACCATCGTCGGCGCACATCCTCTTCACCTCGTAATTCCATTCTAATTCTGAACTCTCTCTTGAGTTACTTTCCTCTTGCAATTAAATCCTCTTTTACACTAAAGAGTTTGTCACTCTGACCATTCTTAATTGCTTCGACATCACCACTCTCGTCAAGGTACCTACCTTCAAAATAACTCTTAGGGTATTCCTCACATTACTATTGTCCAACCATCCTTGTTGACAACATCCATTTCCCTTATACTTACTCACTACCGATTTTCCATCATACCACGTCTCTCTTCATTGTAACCACTACAATGAACCAAAGCTCTACAAGTTTTCATCAACTTGCCATTAGACAATTTCTAATCCTTCTTATTTCCAAAACTAGGTGAGACAAATCCCTTCGCCAATCTTCAATTGGCATAAGCCACATCTTCATGGGCTTCTCTCTAAATTCTCATTCTCTTCTAGACCCAGAAACAGATCCACAAACCATTTCATCTCCATCACCCTTTCTCCTCTTTGAAGATGAATCATCAAGTAAAAGGCAACCAAACAATGGAACATTTTCTCTACGAGTTCAGCTAGAAACACCACTAGCCACACTTATTGTTAACACATTCTTTCCATGACTAACCTCATCGATGTCATAACCTCTACAAAACTCTAATCAGGCCTGCACCATCAATCTACTACTTTGCAACTTTCTAGTTCAACAACTGTCTAGAGTTGGTTCCCAAACCACCATGACCAATGACTTGCTAAAACAAAACAACATCTTTAATTTGCCGCACACAAGCCAATTACTCTCGTCCCACATTAACTTGTTTCCAAACAAGTACACTCTTCTCCCATTCGATTGATCTTTCATCACCGTGACTATTCTAAAGTCATAAAGTCTGTTCCCACTAGGGAATCAATTCCCAGATCTCAAGTTCTGGCCAATCATGTTCTTACATCTATTCCCTCATCGTTTTCTTATTCACTTCTAACTCGTCCTTAAAAGGTCACTGCAATACACCTACCAATCGGCTCGTCTTACTCATCCGTCAAGCCATGAAACACTTATCTCAAATCTTAATGCTTGGCCTATCAAGACAGCTACCAACGCACAACCCTTTGCTATGATTTTATCCTTAGTAAGTTCGATATCCAAATCAAACTCTTGAATCCAATCTTCAAGAACTCAAAAAACTCGTCGTACCATCCATTTGATCCTAATACACAATAAAAGTCCTTCCAACTATCGACTTTCATTGTCTTAGTATTCCTACTAACGAACTCCTTTTCTACTCAACCACGACATTCTTAGAAAACATCCAAAAATTCTCGTCCATAACTTGAATTATTTAAAACTTGCCTACCTCGACTCTCATAGTATCATAAATTCAAGGTACTACTTAGTCCTTCAACCCTCTTGGTCGATCAAATTCATTAACTTAAATGTACATCCGCACAGGATCTCTACTCAATCTTGACTAATCTCGTCCACCTACTCAGAGATGTTTGACCAATCCTCAAGAATTACTCAATATGATCACTTTCTCTTAAGAATTACCTGCCGGTAACTACCAATTCTAGCTTATACTGCTACAATTCTCTAGGTATTTCCATACTACACACACCTAGTATCACCTATCTGTGATATGCAACTCACTTTTCATGGTTGAACTCCTCGTTCTTTACCTTAATATCTCTCAATATACACACTTATCCAACAATCATTTACCTAACATTGTATCTCACATCGGTATCTGTACTTACTATCCCTCGAACTACGGATAGATTGTCACTTATCAATGTGATAATTGGTCTCCTACCTTCAATCATCACGAGATTAATCCATAATAATCTCAGTTTCGAATCTAATATACCTCAAACACTTAACTTAAACCCTTAAGGTATTCCACCATTGGTATAATCCTCATCTAACAACACTAGGTCCGCTGACCCTTGGCGCGCGACGCACTTTGACTCCAATACAAGTTGCCCCAATGATTATCCAATCATTGTAAATAAATCCAACTGACATCTCTGCATGCTCCACCATTCTACAATGGTTGCATCCTCTTGACAACTGAATGACTTCATCAAGTCTCGTCCGAACTCACCAGAACGGATATCCAGCACCTTCTTCCAAAGGTATCCAAATCTGATCCTTACTTGCGATCCTTTATCAGTCGACGTCCACACGTCCGTACTCAACACCTCCGGGTGACAACGACCCATGCCACTTCCAAGAATCCCTTGTGGTTCTCGTTCGCCTCAAGTCCATCCTCCTCGGACCACTTTGTCTAAGGAATTCAGAGACACTCGTCGACTAAATTCGACCAAGGCTCGGGGTTTCACAATTCCACTTACTGAAGCCTCACTCCCTGCATTACTTCAGTAAGACACAAACCAGTGTCTAAGCATATCTCATGCTAGACTCAAAACAACCAACCACATAACCCACAACACAACAAAAAAAAAACAACCGCTAGAACTAACACAACTCAAGCTATGTTCTAACCGACTCTGGACTAACGACTCAAGTATACACTTTCCCTTTGAAGATTTAAAGCCGTGCTCTGATACCAATTGTAACACCCCGTTTTTCATAAGCCAAAAAGGGCATTATTTTTTTTTTTCTTTTTCAACTAACACTCAGAGTGCGCATATAATATTTTTCAATGAGCCGGCATTCAAATATACAAAAGACTCATTACCATAGGTGCTTCGACAAGCAAAGTGTATTCCTGAATAATTACAATCCAAGTCTAAGTATTCAAATACTTACAACAAAACAAGTTAGAAAACCCTATGCTAACCAAAATGCACGGTGCACAAAACACACCGGCGCATAGTCTAACTAAGCTAAACTTCAACACAAGCTCACTATGGCCTAGAGCTGCCAACACCATCCTCTCGACCTACACCGTCATCTGGGGTGGGATGAGCCCGCAAATGAAAGAAAGGGTCACCACAAAATAAAAGTATATATATATATAACCAGTGCGAAAGATGTACACATAACAAGTTTCCACATACACAAAAGAAAGCTCTTTAACACAAAAGCAATTCCCACCAACGGGTTTATATATATAATGCACATCAAGCCTAATGCAGACTTCTACAATGAGTGTGGTACTGCCAGAGCTACCACATGCAAATGAATTCCGGAATTACTAATCATAACCAATAAAACCGCAAAGGGTTAAGGTGGATCCACTCACGCAATCACACCCCGTGGTCCACTCACGCAACCACCTATTGTACTCAAAAAGATCCCGTAGGATTTTGGGTGGGTCCACTCACGCAACCAACACCCCGTAGTCCACTCACGCAACTACGCACCATGAATGCATGAGCATACGATTCCCTACATATGCTAATGCCACACATACATACCTCTCAAGCATATGTAACTAAATCATAGCAATTCATACATATATTTTCCAAATCATATGTAAATTGCACAAGTAATGTAAACACGTTCTCATCAACGAGCATACATAACACAAACATGTCAACACACAAACAATTGCGTACACAGCAAAACAAAGCATGTTTACCAAAACCGTTTGAAAAGACGGAAATAAAGTGGAGCCCTTACCTCGGCAAGCTTCCGTCAACAACACACGCTCAAACAACACAACGCGCTTCCTAAAACAAGCAGCGTAACAATCAATACATTGTTCTCTAACCAATCGTATTGAAACTACACCAAAACCCCAAAAACCTAATGGTTCCTAAGGAAAAACCACTCTTTCGAACATCGAACCAAAAACTACCGTATTGATCAACCCCCATGAGTTATTTGTACTATTTTTAGGACCCAAAACAATTGCCAAAAGTCTTAAATAATTTGAATTGCAAAATGGCTATTTTCTTGCGTTATAAGTTACGTACTTTCCGAGTACCCGAAAAACTCGTTTCCAATCCCCACCACTTCCATAAATTAATAAAAAGGGATTAGAATGTTAAAAACCAAGTTTAGAAATCAAAATCCAAAATCTCAACTCCCAGAGCTCGCCCTGGCGAGTTGGTGGCGAGTGAAGGCAGGGAGTACTGGTCTTACTCGCCCTGGAGCTCGCCCTGGCGTGTTGTCATGACCTGTGACACTCGCCCTGGCGAGTAACCACTCGCCCGGCGAGTTGCACCTGTCATGACAGCACAAGACAGCAACTCACACCACCTTTTTCCACCCAAACCTAGTTTGATCCTATTAGTTCCCAACACTTTTTCAAAGCATAAAAGCAAACCATTTTCATAAGCAAGCAATTCATTTTCGAAAGCATGTTGGTTGCTTCGAGTGCAAGTTATTTGATTTTCATTTCCAAAATCAAAACCAAATCCAAGCACAAGTTTTATTACGGGCCTCAACCGTCCGGTAATCATTTTCAAACATGTTTTCAAGGTAAAAAGCGACGCCACATGTCACAATAGTTTTAAACCACTTTGACCCCAAAATACTACCCAAAAACTCTTAGAAAATATTTTCATAAACCTCAAAATATTTTTCATCGGATTTTCCAAAACAAAACCATACAACGCATTTCCCTTTCGCCCAAAGGTTCAAAGACAACTTTTCTTTTCAAAACCTTACAACATAACCTCATGTAATTGATCAATACTCTAAACTTTCAAAACCCTAACTTTTCTCATGAGATTTTTCACCAACTCATGGAAAACAAACATAACAAAGCCTACACATGCTTACTAACCCTCATGAACAACATTCATGGAACAAGAATCAATTTATGAGCAACCTCTCACAAATTTCTCTCAAGAATCATAATCATAAAACCCTTAACATAAGATGTTTTAAACCAACAAAGAAAGGAGAAGGTTTACTACCTCAAGTGGAGATGAATTCCTTTCAATCTCTATGATCCAACAAGCCAAAAATCCAAGCTTTTGGTGAAGAATTGCAAAATCTCTCAAGTTGGAAAGGTGAAAAGAAGGCCACGGCCAAGAGAGAAGAAGAGTGAAGTTTTGTGAATTTTTCTCATGACTACAAGTGACTAAAAGTCTCCCTTAAGACTTGGTCTTGTTCCATAATAGCCTTTGGATCAAATAGGATAAAGCTTCAAGACAAAATCCTAGCCCTTGGATCAATCCGAGTCTATCCTCCCAAGATATTTCTCACAACCTCTTACAACGAAACGCACGCTCAGTTCTCGCGCATCGCGACGAACGAAACTCGCAAAAACAGAAAACCTACAGAAAGAACGTCTATCGTTTTTTCCATTCCAAAACTTATCGCCGAATCTTTTTCCGCGACTGTAATTTTCTTCCATACCTTAGAAAATTAATCTCAGGACATATCCTAACTCACGCAGATATATAAAACTCCCATCCGAAACCTCACTTAAAACAGACGCAGTAAAATTTTACAACGACGGGTAAAATCCTACTCGTTTTTCCAAAAACAAGAATAATCCAAAACTCGTCATTCTGACTTCACAGAAATCTCCTCATACTTAAAAGAGGACCACGACCCGAAAGTCTGTGCCTTTCCAACGCACGAGCACAAAACAGGCTCCGTTTCAGCAAAAATCTCATTAATGCGACGATACTCACAAAACCGCTTCACCAAAAACCCTAAAACTCATAGCCATTACTAGAGTTCCTTAGAAAAACTGTACAGTGGAATCTTGGGTCTTACAAGTCCTCTTGCACTTCCAAGAGAGTTCACTATAATCACA
Organism: Trifolium repens; assembly: GCA_030408175.1. Classification (NCBI taxonomy): domain Eukaryota; kingdom Viridiplantae; phylum Streptophyta; class Magnoliopsida; order Fabales; family Fabaceae; genus Trifolium; species Trifolium repens. The sequence goes on along the minus strand of CP125846.1, from coordinate 24,774,385 downwards.
CAAGATTACAAATGCTCAAGCACAAAAGCAAGAGACTTCCAAATGCTCAAGTACACAGACGAGAGACTTCCTATTGCTCAAGCACGCAGGCAAGAGACTTCCAAACACTAGAATAAGTAAAAACAGAGTCTGAACAAAGATATACAAATCAATGTTCAGAAATAATAAATACAACTTTTGATACAAGACTTAACTTAGAATCTAAACAAAGAATTCTAAGGCTCAACTAATGAATTAACAGTAGCTGAAGCTGGCCCAACTTGAACTACTTTTAAAAATTTTATAGTCACACAACAAACCTTAATTTAGAAACACTCTCTCAGACAAACTTTCTCATTTCAAAGCCTCAAACAACATTGTGTTTGAGTAGTGGTTGAAGTATTATACCACATAAGAATAATGGCGAGAAAGAGAAGTTAAAGAGCATATCGTCTGCAAATAAACAAATAATTTCTCTTTCCATCGATTGTTGGACATCAGTACAAAATATGAATTACATCGGTGTAACTTGTCATTACATTGATGAGAGGTGAATGTTGAATAAAAAATATTGAGTTTAAATCTGATTTCGGATCACAAGCGAAAACAATTGGTAAGAATTTATAGTCATGTTTGAAAGAATGAGAGATTAAAAAAGTTTGTTGTGTAACCATAGATAATGCAAGTGTTAATAATGTTGCATTCACCTATATAATTAGAGGAACGAGTGATATCCAGAAAAAATAATAGCATGAAATACATCGGGAAAAAACCGATTAAAGTATCCGAACCAAACCGATTAGTTTGGTTCGGATTCATTTTTGAAAAACACAAAAAACCGAACCAATTGAGCGTTTATTGGTTCGGATATTGGATTCACCCAAAAGCGATCCAAACCGGTCCAATTACACCCCTACTGATACATATTCTTAAAACTGTTATAGAGCTCTGGATTTTTTATTTATTTTTATAATCGGGCTCTGGATTATATGATTTTACAGTACAAATCCTTGTTAATATGGTCTGTCATGTAACAGAGTGTTGGAAGAATCAGAAGTGTGTATGATCCCTGCACAGAGAAGCACAGCACTATATACTTCAATCGACCTGAGGTCCAAAGGATTTTACATGTTGATCCAGATCATAAGCCTGCTAAATGGGAGACCTGCAAAGTAATGCTCTTAAGTTATTTTTACAAATTTGGATATATTGCTTCATTCAATGTGGTTCTTGCAATACATTTTTTGTTCACTGCTGGACAAGATCAAACACCAAACAAAATGAGGTTTATCGTTTTGTTCTGTTTAATTAGTGGAAGAAAAATTACCGCAACATTTTGTTGCTGTACTTCGTTTTCATTTGATATTATTAACAAATGAAGAATCCTTGCAACTAAATCGTTTGATAATTGATAGGGACATCAGGGATTGTACGAACAGCATAAAGTGCATCACTATATTTCTTTACATGTTTTTAACAAATATTTAATATCAGAATCCACTTATTCTCATTCGTTGCAGTGATGTGGTAGCTATTAACTGGAAGGATTCTCCTAGAACTGTTCTCGATATATATCGTGAACTTATTCCTACTGGACTGCGAATATGGTTTTTCAGGTTACTCCCTTTTTCTAATATCTACACATGCCTTAAATATGTGCTTACTCATTCATCCACGGTGAATCATATATCATTTTTCTTTAACAATTTTAGCCGCCAAGTAGCTTACTTTTTGTTGTTGTTGTTGTTGTTGTTGTTGTTGTTGTTGTGTTTCTTCGATTCGTCAATGTCATTTCCAGTGGTAATACAGATGCTGTAATCCCAGTAACATCTACTCGCTATACCATAGCCGCTCTAAAGCTTCCAACTGTGAGCCCCTGGCGTGCATGGTATGATGACGGAGAGGTAAGTCGGTAATAGTTTATTTTCTATTTTCTCCTTTGCTAGCAACTATTGTTCACATCACAATCACTTCACCACATTGATATTGACGTATAAGCGAAACAAACAGGTAGGAGGTTGGACTCAAGAGTATGACGGACTTACGTTTGTAAACGTAAGGGGTGCAGGGCATGAAGTTCCTTTGCATAGACCAAAACTTGCTCTAACATTGTTCAAAGCCTTCTTAGCAGGAACCTCCATGCCAACTCTTGAACCACTCTCACACACCGCTGCCTATTGAAACGATTCATTCAAGTTTATGGTTGTTAACTTTCTGTTTTGTGTCCGTTTTCTATCGAACGTTCATTAATAACAGTGTTCCGATCCATGCTATGGAGCACAAGTTATTCTTACAGGAAATGCACGAGCGCTGATATGTCTTGTTTCTAAAGAAACATGAAGTGGTTATCTTATCTCCTACATCTGACAGAAATCAGGTGTCATGGAGTATGAAATAGCCAATCAAAATGTTTCGTTCACTTCTTCAATACATTTCGTAATAATAAGTATTTCTCTATTTATCGATTTTTACTCATCCTAGAATTGTATTCTAAAGAGAGTTTATTTAACGATGAAATCGACTTGATTGATTAGTCTCACAGTTCTACTTACACAGACACAATTGAAGTGTGGGAACATTATAGTCTAGTTTGTGTATCTTAGTGTGTGGAGGCTTATATATAGTTCAAAAGTTCAAACCAATTGTTATCAACAAAAAAAATAACATTGAAGCCAATAGATTCAAACTCTCCACCACCTATAAACACTTAATTATTTTTTTTACCATTGAGGAACTTCTTAATTTTCAAAAAATATACTACAAAAAATTAATAAAAATATTGAAGATATCTTCTCACAAACTTTATGTCAATTACTGTGAATATATAAAAACTAGTTAATACTTGATTTATCACAATACAAAATCAACTAGATTTATTTCTAATTTGCAAGAAAAATATAATTTTTTTATTAAGATTAGTTTTATAAATAATTTGTGTGAACTTATATTTATGATCCATTGAACTAATAAATCAATGATATTAAACTTCCTATTGATATTTAACATGATATTTTAGAGAATTTGACTATATATGATATCATATTTCAATTTTAGTTTATAATAATACATTTGTATATGTGAAAATTTAATGTAGATTAATAAACTTAAACTACTGAAAAAGTTAATAAATTTATAATTTAACAAAAATACAAATTTTAATATATAAATCATAATAGTATTAAAAATATTATTCATATTAACTTAAGTAGGCCGGCCTAATAGGCTAAAAGACTTTTTCAATGGCCTGCAGTCTGGCCTATTTACTTAAATAAGCTTATAAAAAAGCTTTGGCCTGCTTTATTTAAAGAAATAGGTCGACCTAACCCGAGCTTATGTATGCTAGGCCTTAAGGCCTTGTAGGCCGACCTGACCTATTCCCACATCTATGCACACACATCGACCAACAATGCACTTGGGAATTAAAGAAGAGACGCACAAACTTCTTTGACAATCATAGTTTTTCTTGCATGGAATATAATCTGCAATTTCAACTAAAAATAAATAAAAATTACTAAAAGGTGTTGAAAATATTGCGTATAAGATACTTTAGAAATTTTAAAATGGTATGGAAAACCACTTACCGCAGTTAGTTACCACAAGAAAAAGAGAAATAAAAAAGATCAAAGTATAAAAAAATCTTGGTATTCGAGCCATATTTTCCTTCTTAACAAATCAATAGAAAATTGTTTGATCAATTTATAAGGAAAAAGAATGCATGCTTCGTTATCTTTAGTAAAATAATGATGATGATTTTAACCCTTCAAAGTTGCAAAATATCCAATCATAAAATGTCTCTACGATACATCAATGTGTCAAATTTAACTCTTTCATTCACTCAATTGATCACTTAACAGTATAAAGTTCTCACATAAAAATCGTGATGATAATCTATAAGGTTATTCTTCTATTTTACTAATCTTCTTTTTTAGTTCTATTTTAGCCTTTCATAATAGAACACTTAAACATATAAAAAATAAAATATGTTTTTTCTAATTTACCTTTTTATAATTTGAGGGCACGGTTCCCACAACTTTGTTACAAGTTAGTTGTTGGACCACATACAAATTTACTTATGTGATTTGTACTTATTGGTTGAAGGGTAAATACCTCCAAATTATGAAGCAGTAACAAAATTATGAAGAAATAAAACTAGCTAGTTGTAAAATAATGCATCAAAGATGTAACAACACATTTACATAGCAAATTAAAATTACCATAGAATTATGTTTTTTTATTGACAAAATTTTCGGATCAAAATTAATACATATCAATCACATGTGCAATTACTTTTGTAAGTGCTCTTTGAACTCTAAGGTCTTTCCTGCCTTGGACTGGGACACCAACCCCTCACCCTAAATTTTTGTAACCAAAAAAACCACATGTGCAATTAAATTTCATAAGTTGAACAAATAAACGTATTTCTTCCCTCCTTGTACCAAATAATTCAACGCCTTAACCCAGTCATTATTATTTTATTTTTTTTGAATGGCTAAATTTTATTAAAATCACAATTGCGCGCAAGATGAGCACAATGCGTAATACGAACACATACAAGCATATCACAAGAAAGAAAATAACTAAAACAACACCTAAATCCAACGACACCCATAGAGGGGCCCTTACACCAAATACCATCAATCCCGCCCATCCAATACAAACTCCATCTAGCCAATAACAATTCAAATGACAGCTCCTAGGTCAAACAAAAATCACTGCAGCTAACGCCAACACCAACACCAATGCTATTCAGGAAACACAACCAAAGCAACTGGCACAGTAGAGACCACTAAGCACCACAAGCCAAAACTCAATTGGATATCAAACCCAAGTCCGCTGAAAAGAGAACCACCATCCAACAGCAGTGCAAAACCACGCCGAAACACCAAAACCAAACTCAATGAACAATCAAAACCAAACTCCAAAAACAAAAAAAAACACGAAGTAAAGGGCTAAAATCGCGGAGAAGATATGTTTTGGAGAGAGGTTGAGACTCCGCGGTGGTTTTCTTAAATGGGAGAGGGAAGATAAACAGCGCAACAACAGAACCACAACCGGACTTTGGAGTTGTAACAAAAACACAAGTAGTGAAATAACACAAATACATCAAACCCATCACCTGACTAAGTAATACAGCCCCATCACCTGCACAACACCACCGCCAAAGGCACCAAAATCCAAACCGTCGACACCAAGAGTACAGCCGCCAAGCACAACACAAATTTGTCACCACCACCACCAAAACAAAACCAGATCCGTCACCACCACCATCGAAACCGAAGAAAATCCGACACCACCACCAAACCGAGACCATCAAAACGCACCAAATCTGAGGCCAAAAACGATGAACCTGATCTCCGGGACCCCAAACTTCTTATAAACTGCTCACTAAAGCAACTTAGTACAATCTAGAAGTCCAAGCTCAACTGGCAAATGCTGAAATTGCTAGGCCGGACGTCATGATCCGGGTTCAAACCCGGAACCTCACAGTTGTGTGTGAGTTTAATTTCAGTGGATTACCACTTCATCTACAAAAAACTTAGTATAGATGGATATGTCCAAACTTCTTATTTCTAAAAATGCTTCATTACATATCAAATACATATCGGCAGGACCTAATCCAGTCCGCTTGATGCTCGGGGTGGACCTAAATTTTAATTAACCCTAAATTTGTTAAACTTAAAAAATATCCCAAATTCAATTAAATGAGAAAGGGGTTAATTTAGGTGCATCAAAGAGAATAAATTGTATTGCGTAGGCTAGCTAGGAATAAGTTGCATCGGAGGGTTAATTTAACTTTAATCTCAAATTCAATTGAAGTTACTAGTTGTTAGAATTAGATTAGATTGGGTAGGCAACTACAAATAAGTTGTACCGTAGTTTAATTTAATCCCTTTTTTATTTTCGGAATTTTTGTGTTGAATTTTTTTTTTATTTTTTTAAGAAAGAAGATAAAGTTATTGATGAATATGATGAACAATGTTCATTAAAATTTTGATTTGTTGAATTTTAATAAAAAGGTATTTAAAAAATAACATTTAAGCATTTTTTAATAAAAAAAATAAGAAAAAAGGGTTTATACGTGCATATTATAAAAGATAAAGGACCTAAATGAAAAAACAAAAATATAAAGGACTAAAGTGTTACAAATAAATAATATAAGGGATATAAATGTTAAAAAAAAAGATAAAGGACCAAAATGTTACAAAAAAAGAAGATAAAGGACAATTAGTGTAATTTTGCCTAAAATGTAATATTCATAAATTTGGTTCAAACTATATAAATTACCCACCAAATCATCAAAGTGACATCCAAAAATCAAACGAGTTTTTTAAATTTTGCAAGAAAAAAATAAGGTAAAATCGTGTCAAAAAGTAATAACCAACGATTTTATTTTAGTTTGTAAAATAACATTTGTCTGTCCCAGAATATTTCGCTGCTTAGGATGCGAACATCCCCCATAATAGTTCGCTTCCCAGGCAGCGAACTACACCAATGACTAAAACAGAACATGCATTAAATGTGTAGACATGCATTAAATGCATATAACTAGTTGCATAATAATAAAAATAACACATATATAACTAAGCATATATTGTTAACATTAGTAGAAAAATAAAGTTATTATACGTAAAACTTCCCATTCTAGCATGAGGGATAAATCCGCATCTTCGTCCTTGAATAAATTAGTGGTGTCAAATTTCAATCTCTTCCAATGACTATGAATGTCAGCCAATCTTATTGGTTTGCCTTCTTTCACGGTTTTGGCAAGTGTGCAGCAAACCCATTGTTGATATTAGCAAACATTCATACTTCGCCTTATCCGTTCCAATCACGTCAGCTCGACGAACCTCATCCACTAAGTGACCCAATGCTTCTCTTGAAACATTTCCTTGCAATTCTGACCACAACACGATTCCCTTCCATCTCTCATCTCTAAATATGATGCTTCGCTGAAAGTCCTCATGTAGCTCACCAAACATGTTTGACAACATCATATCGATCTCTCCCCAATCTTTTTAATCTCGCATCAGCTGACTATTAGTTAAAGAGAAATTTGGAAAGAAATTGCATCTATTATTAGTTGATAATGTTTTAGTTAGTGTAGACAACAATTTGGAATCTTTTTGCAATATATAGTTATTGTTGACACCAGTGAGTCTTTAAATTTTTAAAGTATATAAAATATCATGGCTTTATAGCAAACAAAATAGTGTTTTAATAATTTGAACACAAGCACAAACACAAACACAAACACAAACATGTCAAGAGACATAATAATCTTCAAGGACAAAATCTATATTTCAGTTGCTTGTACACAAATACTACAATAAAATAAATTCCTACAATCATGCTTCAGAGTCTCCTGTCTTCATTTTTCTAATATTACTTGTTCATCCTCTCCACAATTAATATCAATGGTTATCTATGAAATACAATCATGCAAATATTAGTTTTTTTTCTTTGTCAATTGTTAAACTCAATGAAATACGTAAATAGATATGATTTTATTAATTGAATGAATGAGTACAATTACTGAAGAGTTTAAATAGACTAAACTATACCTAATGGGCCTAACTAATAGACTAAGTAAACTTGGATAAATTCAATAATAATAATTATACAATATTTACAACACTCCCCCTCAAGCTGATGAATGGATATCAATCATTCGAAGCTTGCAAGTAAGTTGGTTGAATTGTTCTATTGGTAATCCCGTCTTCACCACTTATGTCGGTAAAGGCCGGTTGATTATCATAACATAACTTCATAGGATCTTCATATTGTGATGAAAGTTGTTTAGAAGAGACAAAATTAGAAGTAGGACGTCTATATATGGAGGGACATGATCTCTTTTTTCTTCCCAAAGCAAGGGGTACATCATTCGAGTTAGTATAAAAAATATGAGAATTATCGTTAGGATGATCATTTTCATTACTTACCACTGATTCAGACAATTGAATTTGTTGTTGGAGCAGAACGAGTTTACTTCTTCTCTTATACTCCTGAATTGGTGCTGAAGGTGTTGATTCCTCTAAAACAGAAGTGGGTGCATGAACATGTGTTCTAGGAAGGCTAGGACCCATGACTAGAAACTCGGACTCAGACTCTAAGTCATTTACGTTCTCCCCCTGAGACTGAGGACGAGTAAAATAAGACACATTCTCATGAAAAGTGACATCTTTGGAGACAAAAAATTTCCGACTGGGAGGATGATAACATTTGTACCCTCTTTTGTTAGGTGCATAACCTAGAAAGATACACCTGATTGCACGATGATCCAACTTGTTGCGATATTGTTTATGAACATGGACAAAAACAACACAACCAAAAACACGGGTCTTAAGATTCTGTAATATAGGAGCAGAAGGAAAATGTGAGAGCATAGATTTAATAGGACTAGTATTACCTAAAACACGAGATATGACTCGATTAATGAGATAGACAACAGTAAGAACTGCCTCTCCCCAATATGAATTGGGAACAGACATTTGAAACATAAGGCATCTAACAACTTCAAGTAAATGACGATTTTTTCTTTCTGCGACTCCATTTTGTTGAGGTGTGTCGACACATGTGAATTCATGGATTATGCCATGTTTACTGGTGAAGATAGAAAAAGTATGATTGACATATTCTGTACCATTGTCTGAACGAAGTCTTTTTATACCTTTTCCAAATTCTGTTTTGACCATATTATAAAATTGGATAAATAGTTGTGGTACTTCAGATTTAGTGTTCATAAAAAAAACCCAAGTTAATCGAGTGCAATCATAAATAAAAGAAACAAACCATTTTGCACCAGAAACGTTAGTAGTAGGGGCAGGTCCCCAAACATCAGAGTGAATAATATTAAATGGTTCAACACTTTTATTAAAAATAGGATGAAAAGAAACACGACGATGTTTTGCTAACTCGCAAACATCACATTTAAATGACTCAACAGAATGTCGTAAAAACAACTCAGGATACATAGACTTAATTAAAGAAAATGGGGGATGACCAAGACGCTTGTGTTGAAGCCAAATTTGTGAGGCAGAAGAGGAAGATTCAGACCGGAGAGAGGATGACAATACCCTTGGACCATCTAGCTCATCAGAGAAGTAGTATAACCCTTCCTTTTCTTTAGCAATTCCAATCGTCTGTCCCGAGGTCAAGTCCTGAAAAACACAATGAGAAGAAAAAAAAGTTACTTTACAATTTCGATCACGAGTAAGCTGATGGATGGAAATTAAATTGTTGGAAAGTGTAGGAACATGAAGCACAGATTGCAACTTCAATGAAGGTTGTAGGTCAATATTTCCAATGCCAACAACACGAGCATGAGAGCCATCAGCAACAGTGATATAAGGAATACTCGAAGGTGATGTATAGGAGGACAATAAAGCCGGATCAAATGTCATATGATTAGTAGCCCCAGAGTCAAGGATCCAAGCATTTTTAAGGATAACATCACAAACAGTAAAGGATCGAGAGTACATATTCTTACCAGTAATTGCTAAAGACCCGGATCCAGAAGGCTTACTAATGGAGGCAAGAAGAGACTGTAGACGTTCCACATCATCCTGGCTAAAAGAGGATGAGTCAGTTCCTCTTGTTGCAACATGTGCCTGATTCTACTGCAGACTCCGAGGACCTCCTCCTCGGCTAAGAACCTGTTCTTTTCCATGTAGTTTGAAACAATTTTTCTTGTTATGCCAAGGCTTGTTGCAGTGCTCACAAAAGAATATGGATGAAGATGGTTGTGGTCCTTTGCCGGCGGCGAGTGCTGACACATCAGGAGGATGCTCGCTAAGCATAGCATGACGGCGAGTTTCTTCACTGCGAACAGTGTAAAAGACCTCAGTAAGAGTGGGAAGTTTTTTCTTTCCCAAAATTTGTACTCGAATGGGGTCAAACTCCACATTTAGACCTGCCAAAAAAATCAAATATTATATCTCTTTCAATTACAACATTTAGAATGACAGTGTCTTGACTGCACTCTATCTTAAAATTTTGATATTGATCAAGTTCAATCCAAAGAGAATTGAGAACCCCAAAATATTCGGTGACCGGCAGATTTCCTTGCTTGGTGTTGAAAATTTCCCTCTTTAAGTCACAGCAAGCAGACATGTCTTGTTTCATTGAATAACTGCTACTGAGGTAGTTCCAAATTGCTCGTGCGGTAGAGAGAAACATGAAATTTCTACTAATTTCAGGAGATATGGAGTTCCAAAGCCACGTAATAATAACAGAATCGTCTTTATCCCAAGAAGAGAAATTAGGAGCAGTGACCAGAGGAGGATCACCATCAAGATGGTCAATCATATCACAACCTTTCAGTGTCTGACGAATTAATTGAGACCATTGAAAATAATTTTTTTCGCCATTAAGCCAATAACCTTTTTGAATGACGAAATCCTTAGCATTAAAAGGAGGTGGTATAACCAGAGGTTGAGGTGGGGGTGGAGGAGGGGGTGGAGGATCGTTTCCTGCCATTGAAGCAAAATAACCTGAGCAACGAAATAAGGTTAATTATCGACAGGTAACAAAAAAATACCCAAATTTCGAGTATTTTAGAAAATTGTTTTGAACACACCAACGAAAAGAGGAGATCGAGACGAAAAAACTGACACCAAATTTGTCAGAAACGGAGGTCCAGAGGGCGGCGCGTGCACAACACGTGCGTGATACGACGCTGCGAGTGGGCGTCACGCGCCGATGAAGGAACGGCGCGTGAGGGCGCGTGACGGTTGTGTTGACGGCGGTGTTTTCGTCGTTGGACTCGGAATTTTGAGGCGGTTACTATGGTATATTGGAAGTTTTGATACGTTTACTGCAAGTATGAAAACTAATACGGACCGATTGATGTAGGTTGACGGTAAAAAAGTTTCAAGGGAAAAATTGAGAAGAGAAAGAGTTGAAAGAAAAAAATTGAATCTATGGCGGTTAGGATTTATGCGGAAGCGTATCCCAAAAATTGGGAGCTCATGATATCATGTTAAACTCAATGAAATATGTAAATATATATGATTTTATAAATTAATTGAATGAATGAGTACAATTATTGAAGAGTTTAAATAGACTAAACTATACCTAATGAACCTAACTAATAAGCTAAGTAAACTTGGATAAATTCAATAATAATAACTATACAATATTTACAACATCAATCTATAAGTATTGAAATGTTCGACGTTTACAATTTTATTAAGTATCGAAATGCTGATTTGTTCATTATTTATTATACAATTAACATGAATATATGAAAAGATTGTAATGGCGAGAAAGTAGGTCTTTCTGGCATGTCCCTTATGCTTAGTTTATTAAAAGCTATTGCAGATCATCTAGCAGTTCTTCAAAGCATGCATAATCAATAACTTGAACTAATTTCTTTTCATCATTAGCATTTTGAAAGCAATTTCTTTCCTTAGCATCAAGAACAACCTTTCTCCACAGAGTTACTATTAGTTAAAGTTGTAGCATTTCCTACAATCCAAAGGCGGAATATCAGATTAATTAGAACCTACATCACATTTGGTGTGCCAACCGCGATTATTAAATTTGCTTATATGTTCACAGACCATATATACCTAGCCCTAGTAGTGATTGCAACATTAGCTCTTTGTCTATTAGAAAGAAAACCAACTTTTCCACTCAAATTTGATCTAACAGTGGATATTATTATAATATCTTCTTCACCACCTTGAAAGCCATCAACAGAACAAACATTAACCGAAAATTTAGGATCTGAAACCATGCACTGCTTTACATTCTCTAGGATTTCATACACTTGTGCCTATGGAGATATGATCCCTATGCTAACTTTGTTCTTTGTCCTCACAAACTCTGCCAACAGTGCTTATAAGAGTGGGAGATAAGCGCTTATCATATAAGAGTGCTTATATATTCAAATATTTATGGGCTTGCTTGGATTAACTTATTTTATTTTATCTTTAAACATAAATATTTGTGAGATGTCCAGAAGTCGGTTTCAGCTTACTTTCATAAGCTCATCAAGATAGCTTATGAAATTTGCTTATAGCTAGGTTGAAAAAAACTTAAAAATAAGCACTTATATGATAAGTATTCAAGTAATAAGAGCTTAATAAAATCCTTTATAAAAAGGGGCTTATATCATACTCTATTGCTAAAAAAAATTATTAGCAAACTTATCGACAGAAGATAAAGCGAAAGCAACCTTTTTTAAGTCTTCCAATAATCTCACAGATAGCAGCAGATTCATTCACATTCTTTGTAAGACCCAAGATTTCTTTGTATAATTGGTTTAAGGAATTATTAGGGTTTCGATGTGTTCGTGTGATGAAACATCGTGTAACTTATTAAGTTTTGCTGTAATTGAGTCGGTTTTGTGCTCGTGCACTGTAATTGTACAGACTTTGGTTCTGTGATCCTGTTTCTTGTATAAGAAGTTATATGTGGTTGTAGAATAATAAGTTTTGGATTATTCTTGTTTTTGGAAAAACGAGTAGGATTTTACCCGTCGTTGTAAAATCTTATTGCGTCTGTTTTAAGTGAGTTTTCGGATGGGAGTTTTATATATCTGCGCGAGTTAAGATATATTCTGAGATTAATTTTCTGAGTTATGGAAGAAAATTACAGTCGCGGAAAAAGATTCGGCGATAAGTTTTGGAATGGAAAAACGTTAGACGTTCTTTCCGTAGGTTTTATGTTTTTGTGATTTACGTTCGTCGCGGCGCGCGAGAACTGAACGTGTGAGCGTCTCTATGAGGTATTGAGTGTTACCTCAAGTGGATTTGGTTTGGTTTGATCCAATGGCTATGGTTTGGTCTTGGCATTGTGTTTTTGATCCAATGGTCATGAGTTAGCAAGAGCTTTGTCATAGTAAGGAGGTTTAGTGGCTTGGTCACTTAGAAAAACATCACCAAATCATCTCATTCTTTCTCTCTTTCACGTGAAACTCCATTTCATTTCCAACCTTCACTAGATTTTCATTTCTTCACCAATTCACTCCATTTCAAGCTTTGGAGCTTTGAAGAAAGTTGTAGAGAATCACTTTCTTGAGGTAACCCTCTCTTCTTATCTCCTAGGTTGGTAGATTTTTAGAGTTGTGAGGTTTTTGGGTTTATGTTCTTAAGAGGGTTTGATGAGAAAGGTTGTTCTTGCTAGTTCTTGTTTCATGAAAGTTGTTCATGAGAGTTTAGTAAGCATGCTAGGCTTTGTTGTTTCAATTTTTCCATGAGTTGTGAGAATCTCATGAGAAAAAGTTAGGGTTTTGAGTTGGTTATGTATTGATCAATTACATGAGGTTATGTTGTAAGGTTTTGAAAAGAAAAGTTGTCTTTGAACCTTTGAGCAAAAGGGAAATGCGTTGTATGGTTTTGTTTTAGAAAAATCCGATGAAAAATATTTGGTGGTTTATGAAAATATTCCTAAGTGTTTTTGGGTAGTATTTTGGGGTCAAAGTGGTTTGAAACTATTGTGACATGTGGTGTTACTTTTTACTTTGAAAACATGTTTGAAAATGATTACCGGACGGTTAAGGCCCGTAATAAAACTTGTGCTTGGATTTGGTTTTGATTTTGGAAATGAAAATCAAATAACTTGCACTCGAAGCAACCAACATGCTTTCGGAAATGTGTTGCTTGCTTATGAAAATAGTTTGCTTTTATGCCTTGAAAAGATGTTGGGAATTAATAGAATCAAACTAGGCTTGGGGTGGAAAAGGTGGTGTGAGTTGCTGTCTTGTGCTGTCATGACAGGTGCAACTCGCTGAGCGAGTAGTTACTCGCCAGGGCGAGTGTCACAGGTCCTGACAACACGCCAGGGCGAGCTCCAGAGCGAGTAAGACCAGTATTCTCTGCCTCCACTCGCTGCCAACTCGCCAGGGCGAGCTCTGGGAGTTGAGATTTTGGATTCTGATTTCTAAACTTGGTTTTAGCTTTCTAATCCCTTTTTATTAATTTATGGAAGTGGTTGGGATTGGAAACGAGTTTTTCGGGTACTCGGAAAGTACGTAGCTTATAACGCAAGAAAACGGCCATTTTGCATTTCAAATTATTTAAGACTTTTGGCAATTGTTTTGGGTCCTAAAAATAGTACAAATAACTCATGGGGGTTGATCAATACGGTAGTTTTTGGTAGAGAATCCGAAAGAGGGATTTTACCTTAGAGAACCTGTGAGTTTTGGGGTTCTAGAGTCCAGATCATTAAGGATTGATTGGTTATGGTTTTGATTGAATACTTTGCTTGTTTTAGGAAGCGAGTAAGTGTTGTGTGATCGTGTGATAGTTGAGTGCTTGACGAGGTAAGGGCTCCACTTTATTTCTGTCTTTAAAACGGTTACGACATGCTTTGTTTTGCTGTGTGTGCAATTGCTGTGTGCTTTAGCATGTTTGTACTTATGTATTCTCGTTGATGAGAAGGTGGTTATAAATATGTGTACAATTTACATATGATTGAGAAAATGTATGTATGTTGTGATGCTTGTACATAGGCTTTAGGCTATGTGTTTGTTTGCATGAGCATATATGAATGCGTGCGTCTGATGGGACTACGCGAGGATTTTGTCTTGTGTGACTATCCCGTATATGCCGAAGAGAATATATGCCATGCATTTCATAGTTGCGTGCCTAGGTGTATGTCTGTGTGACTTTGCCTACGTACCGTGTAAGACCCAAGATTTCACTGTACAGTTTTTCTAAGGAGCTCTAGTGTCGGCTGCGAGTTTTAGGGTTTTTGGTGAGGCGGTTTTGTGAAGATCGTCACGTTAATGAGATTTTTGCTGAAACGGAGCCTGTTTTGTGCTCGTGCGCTGGAAAGGCACAGACTTTTGGGTCGTAGTCCTCTTTTAAGTATGAGGAGATTTCTGTGGTCTTAGAATATCGAGTTTTGGATTATTCTTGTTTTTGGAAAAACGAGTAGGATTTTACCCGCGGATGTAAAATCGTACTGTGTCTGTTTTAAGTGAGGTTTCGGATGGAAGTTTTATATATCTGCGTGAGTTAGGATATGTCCTGAGATTAATTTTCTAAGGTATGGAAGAAAATTACAGTCGCGGAAAAAGATTCGGCGATAAGTTTTGGAATGGAAAAACGATAGACGTTCTTTCCGTAGGTTTTACGTTTTTGTGATTTACGTTCGTCGCGATGCGCGAGAACTGAGCGTGCGTTTAGTTGTAAGAGGTTGTGAGAAATATCTTGGGAGGATAGACTCGGATTGATCCAAGGGCTAGGGATTAGTCTTGGAAGCTTTCACTATTTGATCCAATGGCCATAAGCTAGCAAGACTTTTATAAGTGGTGGACTTGGAAAAATCAGAATTTCACTCATTCTTCTTCTTGCTTTGCCGTGGCATTTCCACCCTTGTTCTTCATCCAAGAACTTTTCCATTTGTTCACCAAAGCACTTGATCTTAAGCTTGTTGGAAAGCTTGGAGTTGTGAGATTCTTCTTCCTAAGGTAATTAGAACTTCTTTCATCTCTTAGTTGGCTAAACTCTTAGGGAGTTAGGATTTTTATGATTATGTTCTTGGGAGAAATTTCATAAGAATTGGTTGTGAATGGTTTTTGTTCCATGAAAGTTGTTCATGAGGGTTTAGTAAGCATGTGTAGGCTTTGTTATTTCAATTTTCCATGAGTTTGTGAGAATCTCATGAGAAAAGTTAGGGTTTTGAGTTGTTTAAGTATTGATCAATTACATGAGGTTATGTTGTAAGGTTTTGAAAAGAAAAGTTGTCTTTGAACCTTTGGGCGAAAGGGAAATGCGTTGTATGGTTTTGTTTTAGAAAATCCGATGAAAAATATTTTGAGGTTTGTGAAAATTTTTCCTAAGTGTTTTGGGTAGTGTTTTGGGGTCAAAATGGTTTAAAACTATTGTGACATGTGGTGTCGCTTTGTACTTTGAAAACGTGTTTGAAAATGATTACCGGACGGTTAAGGCCCGTAATAAAACTTGTGCTTGGGTTTGGTTTTGATTTTGGAAATGAAAATCAAATAACTTGCACTCGAAGCAACCAACATGCTTTCGGAAATGTGTTGCTTGCTTATGAAAATGGTTTGCTTTTATGCCTTGAAAAGATGTTGGGAACTAATAGAATCAAATTAGGCTTGGGGTGGAAAAAGGTGGTGTGAGTTGCTGTCTTGTGCTGTCATGACAGGTGCAACTCGCTGAGCGAGTTGTTACTCGCCAGGGCGAGTGTCACAGGTCCTGACAACACGCCAGGGCGATCTCCAGAGCGAGTAAGACCAGTACTCTCTGCCTTCACTCGCCATCAACTCGCCAGGGCGAGCTCTGAGAGTTGAAATGTTGGATTCTGATTTCTAAACTTGGGTTTTAACTTTCTAATCCCTTTTTATTAATTTATGGAAGTGGTTGGGATTGGAAACATGTTTTTCGGGTACTCGGAAAGTACGTAGCTTGTAACGCAAGAAAACGACCATTTTGCATTTCAAATTATTTAAGACTTTTGATTATTGTTTTGGGTCCTAAAAATAGTACAGATAACTCATGGTGGTCGATCAATACGGTAGCTTTTGGTATGGTATCCGAAAGAGTGGATTTTCCTTAGAAACCTTTAGGTTTTTGGGGTATTGGTGTAGTTTCAATACTATCGGTTAGAGAACAATGTATTGATTGTTGCGCTGCTTGTTTTAGGAAGCGCGTTGTGTTGTTTGAGCGTGTGTTGTTGACGGAAGCTTGCCGAGGTAAGGGCATCACTTTATTTCTGTCTTTTCACTGGTTAATAACATGCTTGGTTATTTTCTGTGATGTGCTGTGGTGTGCTTGGCATGTATGTGTTATGTATTCTCGTGATGAGAAAGTGTTATAATACTTGCGCTGTTTACATATGATTATGAGAATATATGTATGAACAGGTGTTTGGAATACATATGATGAGAAATGTATGTATGTTGTTATGTTTGGTTTACATATGTTAGAGAGGTATGTATTCATTGCATTAGCATATATGGGGAAGCGTATGCTCGTGCATTTGTTAGTTGCGTGTACGGTGTGGTGATCGGGAGAGCCACCTTTTTATTCGTAGTGATCGGGAGAGCTACGATATTTTTGTTGAGATCGATACGTAGTGTCCGTGATGGGCTACGGGGTGTGATTGACAGAGATTGGGTCCACCCTAATCTTCGTAGTGTCCGTGATGGGCTACGGGATTTTATTGATGTTCACGGTGTTTATGTGGTTTATAATACGTAGTGTCCGTGATGGGCTGCGGGGTGTGATTGACAGAGATTGGGTCCACTCTAATCTTCGTAGTGTCCGAGATGGGCTACGGGATTTTATTATTATTCTACGGTGTTTTATCAGGTTCGTAGTGACCGTGATGGGCTACGGGTTTTCGTTGGTGTTTAGTAGGGGTTGGACCTACAGTTTCCGGAACTCATGCATCGTGGTAGCTAGGGTTAGTACCACGCATTGTAGAGGTTGCATTATAGGCTATGTGTGCATTGCTTATATGAACCCGTTGGTGGGAATTGCTTTGATGTTTAAGAGCTTTCTCTTGTGTTTTGTGGAATTATTGTTATGTGTACAATCTTTCGCACCGGTTATATATATACATACTATATATTTTGTGGTGACCCTTGCTTTCATTTGCGGGCTCATCCCACCCAGGTGATGGGTTAGGTCGTGGTGACGACGGTGGCAGTTCTAGGCTATAGTGAGCACGTGGCGAAGCTTAGTATAGTTAGACTATGCGCCGGTGTGTTTTGTGCACCGTGCTTTTTGGTTAGCATAGGGTTGTCTAACTTGTTTTGTTGTAAGTATTTGATTACTTAGACTTGGATTGTAATTATTCAGGAATACACTTTGCTTGTCGAAGCACCTTTTAGTAATGAGTTCTTTGTATATTTGAATGCCGGCTCATTGAAAAATATTCTATGCGCACTCTGAGTGTTAGAAAAAAAAAAAGGAAAAAAAAAATTAATAGTGCCGTTTTGGCCTTTGAAAAACGGGCTGTTACATACCGGGCGTTTGACTGTGTGGCTTCGCCAAATCCCTCTGGATTTATATTGAGTTGGTGTTTGTCTGTGTGACTTCGCCTGGTGTTTGTCTGTGTGACTTCACCTGCCTTGTGTGGCATTTTTAGTGCGGGTACGTATATTTCTGTGTGGCTTTGCCTACCCCACGACTCTTCGAGGAGAGGTTAATTTTCCGGAAAATCATGCATGTGACGAACCAGTGATTGGTGTCACACTCATTGTAGAAGTCTGCATTAGGATTGGTGATTTATTTATATAAACCCGTTGGTGGGAATTACCTTTGAGTTAAAGAGCTTTCTCTTGTGTTTCGTGGAAATTTGTTATGTGTACATCTTTCGCACCGATTATATATATACATACTTGTATTTTGTGGTGACCCTTTCTTTCATTTGCGGGCTCATCCCACCCAGACGATAGGTTAGGTCGTGGCGACGACGGTGGCTGTTCCAGACCCTAGTGAGCGGTTGGAGTTGTAGCCTAGAATAGTTAGACTATGCGCCGGTGTGTTTGTGCACCGTGCTTTTTGGTTAGCATAGGATTTCTAACTTGTTCGAATACTTAGACTTGGGTTGTAATTATTCAGGAAATACACTTTGCTTGTCGAAGCACCTTTAGTAATGAGTTCCTTGTATATTTGAATGCCGGTTCATTTGAAATCTTTTATGCGCACTTTGAGTGTTAGTAGAAAAAAAAAATAATGCCCTTTTTGGCTGTTGAAAAACGGGGTGTTACATATTTGGTATCAGAGCCCGGCTTTAAATCTTCAAAGGGAAAGTGTATACTTGAGTCGTTAGTCCAGAGTCGGTTAGAACGTAACCAGTGTTGAGTTAGTTCTAGTGGTTGTCCGGTGTCGGGTTATGTGTTAATAACCGTTGAGTGAGACTTTCTGTTGAGATTCAGAATTGTTTGATTAAGGATCTAATCAGAATTGGTACTGTGCAGAATAGAATGCCGCCAAGAAGGGCGAATCCAGCTCCTATGGTACCCGAGGTTGATATTAACCAGATGGCTTATGCCATGCATACGATGGCAGCGGCTGTGACTGCTCAGAGCCATGCTAAGGCGCAGAGAGATCTGGAAAAGCGCGAAAGGGAAATACTTGCTGCCGGGTCTAGACTTCTTTCGAATTTCAACCACCAGACTCCTCCTAAGTTTAATGGGGAGGGAGGTCCGGAAACTGCTGATTTATGGCTCCAATCTGTGGAGAGGATATTCGGGGCAATTCATTGTCCAGAAGGGGAGAAGGTAGTCTTAGCTACCTATCAGTTGCTAGGGGGTTCAGAGTATTGGTGGAGGAACACCCGTATCATCATGGAGAATGGCCATGAAGAGTTGAATTGGGAGAACTTCAAGAGGAGGTTCTTGGCCAAATACTTCCCTGAGACAGCTAGGGAAAGGTATGGGGAAGAGTTTTTGAGACTGAGGCAAGCAGGCATGAATGTTGAAGCATATGCCAAGAAGTTCGAATCACTATCCCGTTTCTTCCGCTTCTTTAGGGATGGGATAGATGAGGATTATATGTGCCGTAGATTCCAAGCTGGGCTGAGGTACGAACTGCAGGATGCGGTTGTGCCATTGGGTATTCGACAATTCCAGGTCTTGGTTGAAAAGTGCCAAGAGGTGGAAGACATGAGGAATAAGCGGGTGAACCGCCAAGGGAATTCTAATGCCGGAGGACCAAGTCGCACCAATGATCGTGGTTCGACCCAGAATAGTGGGAGGCAAGGGAGTAAGCCTTATAACCGTCCTCAGCACAGCAAAGGACCGGGCCGATCGGTGAATCAGGGAACCCGGGGAAAGTCAGAGGGTAGTAAGGGGACTTGCTACAACTGTGGAGAAGCGGGGCATTTTTCTAATGAGTGCACGCAACCGAAGGTGGGGAAACACCTGCTACAATTGCAAGAAGCCGGGACACTTTGCTAGAGATTGCAAAGCCCCGAAGGCTGGGCCGTCGGCAAATGTGGCACAAGGCTCACAAGGTACCCGACCTGCGGCAAAGGCACGTGCTTACTGTATGGGCACAGAAGTGAGTGGGCAGGCTAGCAATGCCATTCACGAGAGCTGTCACATTGCAGGTAATTCTTTAACTGCTTTGATTGACACGGGGGCAACCCACTCATTCATATCTTTGGCTTGTGCAAATCGTTTGAGTTTGAATGTTTCTGTGCTTCCGTTTGATTTGAATGTTTTGACTCCTGCTAAGGATTTGGTAGTGAATACTGCATGTTTGCATTGTCTGGTAGTAATTCAGAATAGGGATTTTCTGGTAAATTTGGTTTGTCTACTGCTTACATCTCTCGAGATCATCCTCGGGATGGATTGGTTGTCTTATCATTATGTGATTCTAGACTGCGCTCGGAAATTGGTTTTCTTTCCCGAGCCAGGTGTGCGAAGGTACTTGTCTGCGAATCGACTTTCTGTGGTTATGTGTAATGGAGAGCCAGAGATAGTTTCACTTGCTAGGTTAGGGGTGACGTCGGAGATCCGAATTGAGGAAATTCGAGTGGTTCAGGGTTTCCAAGATGTGTTTCCATCGGAGATTCCAGCTTTTCCTCCGTGTAGAGAGGTGGAATTCTTCATTGTTTTGCAACCGGGTACGGGTCCGATTTCGGAATCAGCTTATCGGATGGCTCCAGCCGAGTTGGTAGAGTTGAAAGGTCAGATTGAGGACTTGTTAGGTAAAGGTTTCATAAGGCCTAGTGTGTCGCCTTGGGGAGCACCGGTCTTGTTGGTTAAAAAGAAGGATGGGAAATCTCGTCTGTGTGTGGATTATCGGAAGCTTAATAAGGTGACTATCAAGAACCGATATCCATTGCCGCGTATTGATGATTTGATGGATCAGTTGAGGGGAGCCTCAGTGTTTTCAAAGATTGACTTGAAATCTGGTTATCACCAGATAAGAGTACGAGATGAGGATATTCAGAAAACGGCGTTTAGGACGCGGTATGGGCATTATGAGTTTTTGGTGATGCCGTTTGGAGTGACGAATGCACCTGCTATCTTTATGGCTTACATGAATCGGATATTCAATTCATTTTTGGACAAGTTTGTAGTGGTGTTCATTGATGACATTTTGGTGTATTCGAAAAGTGAAGAGGAGCATGAAGAGCATCTTCGCTTGGTTTTGCAAGTTTTGCGGGAGAAAAGGTTGTATGCTAACCCGTCAAAGTGTGATTTTTGGTTAGAAGAGGTGAATTTCCTGGGTCATGTTATATCAAAAGAGGGAATAGCCGTGGATCCAGCCAAGATTGATACGGTACTTTCATGGAAGCAGCCTCAAACAGTGACTGATGTGAGGAGTTTTGTGGGTTTGGCCGGTTATTACCGAAGGTTCATCGAAGGTTTCGCTAAAATTGTGGCGCCAATGACACAACTTACACGAAAAGATCAACCGTTTGCGTGGACAGAGAAGTGTGAGTTGAGTTTTCAGTTGTTGAAGGAGCGTTTGACGACTTCACCAGTTTTGATGTTACCACAGTCGGATGAACCGTATGAGGTTTATTGTGATGCTTCTCATCAAGGGTTGGGATGTGTGTTGATGCAACACAAGAGAGCAGTGGCTTATGCGTCAAGACAGTTGAAAGTGCATGAAAAGAATTATCCTACGCACGATTTAGAGCTTGCGGCCGTTGTTTTCGCATTGAAGATTTGGAGACATCATCTTTATGGTTGCACTTTTGTCGTGTTTAGTGACCATAAAAGTCTTAAGTATCTGTTCGATCAGAAGGAGTTGAATATGAGGCAAAGGAGGTGGATGGAAACATTGAAAGACTTTGATTTCACGTTAGAATACCATCCGGGGAAGGCTAATGTGGTAGCCGATGCTTTGAGTAGAAAGAGTGTGTCAGCGTGTTCGGCACAAATGGCTAGTCAACAAGAGTTGTTGAAAGAATTTCGAGATTTGCACCTAGAGGTAGAGTTTGCTTTGGGGAATATGAGACTGGGTATGATTACCATCTCGAACGGTTTGTTGGAGGATATTGCTAATTGTCAAGATGACAAGCTTCTTATGGAGAAAAGAGCTTTGATTATTCGAGGAACCAACCGAGATTTCAAGGTGGGATCGGACAACATCTTGAGGTGTCAAGGGAGAGTGTGTGTACCCGATGCTATGAATTTGAGAAACGTCATTCTAGGGGAGGCACACAAGAGTAAACTTAGTATACATCCAGGAGCAACAAAGATGTATCAAGACCTGAGGCATGATTTCTGGTGGCCGGGTATGAAAAAGGATGTGGCTGAGTATGTGGCGTCGTGTCTGACTTGTCAGAAGGCGAAGATTGAGCATCAGAGACCGGCAGGGATGCTGCAGTCGTTAGATATCCCCGAGTGGAAGTGGGATAGCATTTCTATGGATTTCATCACTGGTTTACCTAAGACCAGGAGGAAGCATGATTCCATTTGGGTGATAGTGGATCGTTTGACTAAGTCGGCTCATTTTCTACCGGTAAGGATTACGGATACGGCGGCAAAGTTGACTGATGTTTACATTGCTGAGATTGTGAGGTTACATGGGATTCCGTCAAGTATAGTGTCGGATCGAGACCCAAAGTTTACTTCACACTTTTGGAGGACTTTGCATGAGGCGTTGGGGACGAAACTGAGGTTGAGTTCTGCCTATCATCCCCAGACCGATGGGCAAACTGAGAGAACAAATCAGTCCCTAGAGGATTTATTGAGAGCATGTGTGCTGGATGATCGTGGGAGTTGGGACGACGTGTTGCCGTTGATAGAGTTCACGTACAACAATAGTTACCATTCGACTATCGGAATGGCACCATATGAGGCTTTGTATGGGAGAAGGTGTCAGACTCCTTTGTGTTGGTACCAAGATGGGGAAAGTATGATAGTAGGACCAGAAATGGTACAACAGACGACGGACAAGGTCCGAAAGATAAGGGCAATGATGAAGGTTGCTCAAGATCGACAGAAAAGTTATGCGGATAGGCGTCGGAGGCCTTTAGAGTTTGGAGAGGGGGATCACGTATTTCTCCGTGTTACTCCAACAACTGGTGTCGGGAGGGCTTTGAAAGCCAAGAAGTTGACTCCGAAGTTTATAGGGCCTTATCAGATTTTGGAACGGGTTGGGAAGGTAGCATATCGGATCGCGTTGCCACCCGTACTATCTTTGATTCATGACGTGTTCCATGTGTCGCAATTGCGGAAATATACACCGGATCCATCACATGTGATCACACCAGATGATATCCAGTTGAGGGATAACTTGTCATTTGAGGTTCCGCCGATCAAGATTGCGGATAGGAAGATGAAGCGTCTGAGGACGAAAGAAATACCTTTGGTGAAGGTAATATGGAACGAAGCTACAGGAGATACTACCTGGGAGCTCGAGAGTAAGATGAAGGAATTATACCCCAGATTGTTTGACGATGTCTAAGTTTCGAGGACGAAACTTCTTTTAGGGGGGTAGTATTGTAAGACCCAAGATTTCTTTGTATAATTGGTTTAAGGAATTATTAGGGTTTCGATGTGTTCGTGTGATGAAACATCGTGTAACTTATTAAGTTTTGCTGTAATTGAGTCGGTTTTGTGCTCGTGCACTGTAATTGTACAGACTTTGGTTCTGTGATCCTGTTTCTTGTATAAGAAGTTATATGTGGTTGTAGAATAATAAGTTTTGGATTATTCTTGTTTTTGGAAAAACGAGTAGGATTTTACCCGTCGTTGTAAAATCTTATTGCGTCTGTTTTAAGTGAGTTTTCGGATGGGAGTTTTATATATCTGCGCGAGTTAAGATATATTCTGAGATTAATTTTCTGAGTTATGGAAGAAAATTACAGTCGCGGAAAAAGATTCGGCGATAAGTTTTGGAATGGAAAAACGTTAGACGTTCTTTCCGTAGGTTTTATGTTTTTGTGATTTACGTTCGTCGCGGCGCGCGAGAACTGAACGTGTGAGCGTCTCTATGAGGTATTGAGTGTTACCTTAAGTGGATTTGGTTTGGTTTGATCCAATGGCTATGGTTTGGTCTTGGCATTGTGTTTTTGATCCAATGGTCATGAGTTAGCAAGAGCTTTGTCATAGTAAGGAGGTTTAGTGGCTTGGTCACTTAGAAAAACATCACCAAATCATCTCATTCTTTCTCTCTTTCACGTGAAACTCCATTTCATTTCCAACCTTCACTAGATTTTCATTTCTTCACCAATTCACTCCATTTCAAGCTTTGGAGCTTTGAAGAAAGTTGTAGAGAATCACTTTCTTGAGGTAACCCTCTCTTCTTATCTCCTAGGTTGGTAGATTTTTAGAGTTGTGAGGTTTTTGGGTTTATGTTCTTAAGAGGGTTTGATGAGAAAGGTTGTTCTTGCTAGTTCTTGTTTCATGAAAGTTGTTCATGAGAGTTTAGTAAGCATGCTAGGCTTTGTTGTTTCAATTTTTCCATGAGTTGTGAGAATCTCATGAGAAAAAGTTAGGGTTTTGAGTTGGTTATGTATTGATCAATTACATGAGGTTATGTTGTAAGGTTTTGAAAAGAAAAGTTGTCTTTGAACCTTTGAGCAAAAGGGAAATGCGTTGTATGGTTTTGTTTTAGAAAAATCCGATGAAAAATATTTGGTGGTTTATGAAAATATTCCTAAGTGTTTTTGGGTAGTATTTTGGGGTCAAAGTGGTTTGAAACTATTGTGACATGTGGTGTTACTTTTTACTTTGAAAACATGTTTGAAAATGATTACCGGACGGTTAAGGCCCGTAATAAAACTTGTGCTTGGATTTGGTTTTGATTTTGGAAATGAAAATCAAATAACTTGCACTCGAAGCAACCAACATGCTTTCGGAAATGTGTTGCTTGCTTATGAAAATAGTTTGCTTTTATGCCTTGAAAAGATGTTGGGAATTAATAGAATCAAACTAGGCTTGGGGTGGAAAAGGTGGTGTGAGTTGCTGTCTTGTGCTGTCATGACAGGTGCAACTCGCTGAGCGAGTAGTTACTCGCCAGGGCGAGTGTCACAGGTCCTGACAACACGCCAGGGCGAGCTCTAGAGCGAGTAAGACCAGTATTCTCTGCCTCCACTCGCTGCCAACTCGCCAGGGCGAGCTCTGGGAGTTGAGATTTTGGATTCTGATTTCTAAACTTGGTTTTAGCTTTCTAATCCCTTTTTATTAATTTATGGAAGTGGTTGGGATTGGAAACGAGTTTTTCGGGTACTCGGAAAGTACGTAGCTTATAACGCAAGAAAACGGCCATTTTGCATTTCAAATTATTTAAGACTTTTGGCAATTGTTTTGGGTCCTAAAAATAGTACAAATAACTCATGGGGGTTGATCAATACGGTAGTTTTTGGTAGAGAATCCGAAAGAGGGATTTTACCTTAGAGAACCTGTGAGTTTTGGGGTTCTAGAGTCCAGATCATTAAGGATTGATTGGTTATGGTTTTGATTGAATACTTTGCTTGTTTTAGGAAGCGAGTAAGTGTTGTGTGATCGTGTGATAGTTGAGTGCTTGACGAGGTAAGGGCTCCACTTTATTTCTGTCTTTAAAACGGTTACGACATGCTTTGTTTTGCTGTGTGTGCAATTGCTGTGTGCTTTAGCATGTTTGTACTTATGTATTCTCGTTGATGAGAAGGTGGTTATAAATATGTGTACAATTTACATATGATTGAGAAAATGTATGTATGTTGTGATGCTTGTACATAGGCTTTAGGCTATGTGTTTGTTTGCATGAGCATATATGAATGCGTGCGTCTGATGGGACTACGCGAGGATTTTGTCTTGTGTGACTATCCCGTATATGCCGAAGAGAATATATGCCATGCATTTCATAGTTGCGTGCCTAGGTGTATGTCTGTGTGACTTTGCCTACGTACCGGGCGTTTGACTGTGTGGCTTCGCCAAATCCCTCTGGATTTATATTGAGTTGGTGTTTGTCTGTGTGACTTCGCCTGGTGTTTGTCTGTGTGACTTCACCTGCCTTGTGTGGCATTTTTAGTGCGGGTACGTATATTTCTGTGTGGCTTTGCCTACCCCACGACTCTTCGAGGAGAGGTTAATTTTCCGGAAAATCATGCATGTGACGAACCAGTGATTGGTGTCACACTCATTGTAGAAGTCTGCATTAGGATTGGTGATTTATTTATATAAACCCGTTGGTGGGAATTACCTTTGAGTTAAAGAGCTTTCTCTTGTGTTTCGTGGAAATTTGTTATGTGTACATCTTTCGCACCGATTATATATATACATACTTGTATTTTGTGGTGACCCTTTCTTTCATTTGCGGGCTCATCCCACCCAGACGATAGGTTAGGTCGTGGCGACGACGGTGGCTGTTCCAGACCCCAGTGAGCGGTTGGAGTTGTAGCCTAGAATAGTTAGACTATGCGCCGGTGTGTTTGTGCACCGTGCTTTTTGGTTAGCATAGGATTTCTAACTTGTTCGAATACTTAGACTTGGGTTGTAATTATTCAGGAAATACACTTTGCTTGTCGAAGCACCTTTAGTAATGAGTTCCTTGTATATTTGAATGCCGGTTCATTTGAAATCTTTTATGCGCACTTTGAGTGTTAGTAGAAAAAAAAAATAATGCCCTTTTTGGCTGTTGAAAAACGGGGTGTTACATTCTTCAACATGCATTGTTCCTTCAAGGAAATGTTTGTTATAGCTTATTTCTGTTACAGTCTGAGCATCAGAAAGTTGGTTATCATAGAACTCTTCACTTGGGAATATGCTTATAGATGGATGCATTCTATATTGAACATTAAGCATATGTTTCTTGTATCCCAACATCACTAGCATATGTCTTCTTTAAACGTGTATTATATAAGTGCTTATGTACGAACTATTTCTATAATAAAAAATCACTCGTCAAACAATTTCCGTATAAGCTATAGGTTGTTTTCAAAAGTTTCTCGTATAGCTTATGAAAATAAGTTGAAAATACCTTATGCACATGTTATAATGTGTTTTCAATTTCATAAGCTCTTCCAAATGGTTTCGCAAGTGCTTATATCAGTAGGAAAGCTCAAATAAGGAATTTGAGCCGTGTGCAGTCACAATTTTCGACGTACCTTGCTTTTAACCATAGCAGGAAGTTAAGTTGTCTCTCATCACCGATGAGAATACAACGTTTGAGACCATTTAATTGCAATGGAATGGCTGATTCACATTCTTTAAGTTGAGCAGCTTCATCAACCACTAAAAAAACTGCACTTGTTTCATTCCTTCTGTGTACAACTTAGAAGAACTTGATGCAGTACGAAAAAGAAGACATGCATTCTTCAAGCAAAATTGTGAAATGCCAAATTTAGATGGTATATGTTAAGAATATAGATATAGTTAACTAGATATTTCATTAATTAGTTACATTTACCATTAGGTGATTAGTTAATTAGAATTGGTTAATCCTCTCATTGTTCTATATAAGAGCTAATATTGTACCAAAATCTATTATCTTTTATTAAAATGAATCCTTATGATTTCTATTCTGTTGATGATTTTCTAGAGTTTTCTCCACTTTCTCCAAATTATGCAAATCTTAACATGGTATCAGCGCCTCGGTTTCGATCACCGAGAATTCGTTCCGCTTTCGCCATTGTTCCGGTACCGGAGGATTCCTCCATTGCTTATCACAAAGAAATTTACAGGTACTTTTTGATCCTCCATCTTTTCTCATGGTTTACTCAATTGTTTGTCATATATGGAAGAAATCAAAGATTGAGAAGAAATTTTTGCCACTTCCACCACTTCCAAAATCACAGCCAGCATCAATTGATTTTCAAGAACTTACGATTGATTCAATTTCAGAGCTGGCTAAGGGGGAGATTTCATCATCATCATCATCTATCTTTGTTCTTGAATCAGTTACTGCATATGTTCACTACAATTTCAGTTTTGGTAATTTTCATCGCTCAATTCTTGATTCCAAACCTTTGATTCCAATAATTCATCCAGAAATTGATGGTTCCACCATCAAGATTGGAGAAATCATATGTTGTATTGTATCGGAAATTGTTGGAATATTTTATCATATTCCAATAATATTAGGTGGGCAAATATCTTTACTAATTATATTAGTTATTTATCAATTCGGAGACTCAATTGATTAGTGATCAAATTAAGTAAAAAGGCTAATTAGATTTCTATTTAATTAAGTGATATGAGCTCAATATGAGTGGATGTCAGGATGACTCATTTGGGAATAATGGGAACTCTAATTGGTCATCACATTATATATAGGCTATGGTCCCCAATATACCGGACACACCGCAAATAATCTCTTCTCCCCATCTGAAGAGAATTCAGGACATAAGGAGTCCCGGTTGAGAAAGAACCACAAGCCAACGGATGTTCGTCATCCATCTCTCATGTTTCAGAATTGCTATCGGAGAGACTACGGTTAGTTCATATTCTTCTATCGAGGAATTCCTAAAATTTTATGATCTTAATAAATCAACATGATGTAGATCCAGTTTATATATACATGCTCATATACTATAGTTTTGGCTTCCGCACTAAAGTATGATTATAGATTTAATCTTTATTATTGAGAGCATGTTTATGATTAAGTTTATGTTAATTACAACAATTAGTATTAGAGCGGTTCTCATGTTTGATTTATTAGGATTGCTTGACTTATACCATGGCTGCCATGGGTTTTATGTTTGATCCCAATTTATTATTTACTTTCTATGAACCTATTTTGAGTTTGAACTTTCGGTTATATTAAGCAATACTTTTACGAATCCTAAAAATCGTCTTTGGATTTATATTACTGGGGAATTGTTAAGGTCTCCTGATTGAAAGGTATATTTATTTTTACTTTACGTATTACAGTAGTTATTACTTTTCAAATCTATGGACTAGTTCTTTTGGAACAAATTGATGGAATTGGTTTAACACTGATTATGTATACATGATATCATCTTGAAGTGGATTTTGATCTATTAATTTGGCTTTCACTTTGTATTCATGTTGGTGGGTTTTCCGTTTGCATAATTCATATGTATGTGAATGCTGTGAAAATTAAGTGTTTTAATTCACTTTGTATTCATTTTGATTTATAAAGAAAGAATTTTATAAGAGTAACTTTTGTTCAAATGTTTGATGATCTTAATTTTTGGATATTGATTGAGATCAATTATGAGACTGTTTAGGGGACTATTTGAAAAATAAAGGTCCTGTAATTTTCGGCTAATTTGTTCTTAAGTTAAATATTTGGTTTTACTTATTCATCAAAGTTGTTTTCCAAAGTAAGAATTTTGATTTGATATTTTATTTGAAAATAAAATAAATATTTGGATTTGGTTTAATTGTGCAATTTGATTTGTTTTGAAGTTAAAGATATTCTGAAATCAAATATTTGATTTGGAATTTGAATTGATTCCCTTTAGTTTTGTACTTAAAGTTTATTTTGAGAAATAAAACACATAAAGATTTTGGTATATATATTTGGTTATTATATATATTTTTATAGAAGGTCAATTGCAATCAAATAGCAATTAATAACGATTCTCAAAATATTTTGATTCAATTTGGCATGTACAAAATTAAAGTCTTGATTCTTTAAATTTTGGGAAAATATAGATTCCATAATTATTTGTTTAATTACGGATATATAAAGTTTTTGGTTTCCTTCTATTTTGGAAAATACAATTATAGAATTTTATTATTTAAAGAATCATTGGGTATATGTGAATCAATTGTGGCATGAATATTCTTTGGTATGATTATAAAGGGACATCATAAAGGAATACGGCCTACATTTGTGAGTAGTGCCTTGTAAATTTAAGACTTTTCTCATTTGATTGTTGGACTTGGGAATAAGAATAATAGTATTAGAGTTGAAGCTAGGCATAATCCAACCAGAAGTAAAAAATTGCAGCACAGCATTAATGACATCCTCATGAATGATGTCCCAATAGGATTGAAAGAAAAAAGCTCCAAAACCATCTGGACCTGGAGCGCTTTCCTTATTAAGACTAAAGACTGCATTTTTAATTTCCTCATGCGAAGGAAGCATAGTTAACAGAGAATTGATATTGTCATTGATCATATGAGGGATAACTTCTTCAACAAGTAACTGATCCTGCAAAATAGAGTTAGTACAAAAAACATTTTTAAAGTAGTCTACCACATGACCTGCTAACTGATCAGGGTCAGAAATCACTTCATTATTATGTTTGAGAGATGAGATGAGCTTTTTTGTGTTTTTGATCTTTGCAATTCTATGAAAATAGGCTGTGTTTCTGTCACCTTCTAAATACCAATTTAGTCTTGCCTTTTCTTTCCAAAATTCTTCTTGTATGTTTAAGGCTTTGTCTAAGTTGATTTGAGCTATCTTTTCCATGGACATAAGGTTATCAGAGTGACCAACGTTCTGAATCTGATTCTGAATGTTGTTAAGGGCTTGCTCAGCTTCATGCACATAAGAGTGAACATTACCAAACACATCTCTATTCCAAGTTTTGAGCTTATCTTTTAATCTTTTTAACTTAGAATTTAGAATAAACATAGGACAACCGATGACCCTTTCATTCCAAGAATTTGCTATAACATCGTGGCAGCCATCATGAAGAGACCACATTCTCATAAACTTAAAACTAGATTTGAAACTAAGATTATGAGTGTTAAAATCAAAGAGCAAAGGAAAATGATCAGATCTATTTCTAATTAGAGTGGAGCAATTCAAAGATGTACAAGCATCTAACCATGCTTGATTACAAATGGTCCTGTCAAGTGTAACACCCCGTTTTTCAACAGCCAAAAAGGGCATTATTTTTTTTTATTTTTTTATTTTTTTATTTTTTTTTTTTCTTTTTCAACTAACACTCAAGTGCGCATAATAGTTTTATAAATGAACCGGCATTCAAATATACAAAAGAACTCATTACCAAAAGGTGCTTCGACAAGCAAAGTGTATTTCCTGAATAATTACAATCCAAGTCTAAGTATCAAACAAGTTAGAAATCCTATGCTAACCATAAAAACACGGTGCACAAAACACACCGGTGCATAGTCTAACTATTCTAGGCTACAACTCCAACCGCTCACTGGGGTCTGGAACAGCCACCGTCGTCGCCACGACCTAACCCATCATCTGGGTGGGATGAGCCCGCAAATGAAAGAAAGGGTCACCACAAAATACAAGTATATATATATAAATAACCGGTGCGAAAGATGTACACATAACAAATTTCCACATACACAAGAGAAAGCTCTTTAACACAAAAGCAAATCCCACCAACGGGCTTATATATATAATGCACACATAGCCTACCAATGCAGACTCTACATGATCGTGACACCAATCACTGGCTGCCACATGCATGAATTTTAATTCCGGAATTCAACCTCTCTATAGAAGGCGTAGGTCTCTGGTGGGATAACACCTCCTACTATTGGTGGGATAACACCAGGTAGAGTCACACAAGACAATACCAAAACAATCACGGTGGGATAACACCGGGTGAGTCACACAAGACAACCACCAACTCAATAAAATCCAGTGGGATTTGGCGAAGTCGCACAGACAACCGCCTGGTACGAAGGCAAGTCACACAAGACATACACTTAGGCACGCAACTATGAAATGCATGGCATATATTCTCTTCGGCATATACGGGATAGTCACACAAGACACAATCCTCGCGTAGTCCTATCTGACGCACGCATTCACATATGCTCATGCAAACAAACACATAGCCTAAAGCCTATGTACAAAGCATCTCAGCATACATACATTTTCTCAATCATATGTAAATTGCACACATTTTTATAAACACGTTCTCATCAACGAGAATACATAAATACAAACATGCTGAAGCACACAGCAATTGCACACACAGCAAAACAAAGCATGTCGTAACCGCGCTTCCTAAAACAAGCAGCGTACCATCAATACATTGTTTCCCAACCAATCGTATTGAAACTAAACCATAAACCCCAAAAACACTACCCAAAAACACTTAGGAAATATTTTCATAAACCTCCAAATATTTTTCATCGGATTTTCCAAAACAAAACCATACAACGCATTTCCCTTTCGCCCAAAGGTTCAAAGACAACTTTTCTTTTCAAAACCTTACAACATAACCTCATGTAATTGATCAATACATAAACCAACCAAAACCCTAACTTTTCTCATGAGATTTTTCACCAACTCATGGAAAACAAACAACAAAGCCTAAACATGCTTCTCTAGACCTCATGAACAACTTTCATGAAACAAGAACTAGCAAGAACAACCTTTCTCACCAAACCCTCTTAAGAACATCAACCCAAAAACCTCACAACTCTAAAAATCTACCAACCTAGGAGATAAGAAGAGAGGGTTACCTTAAGAAAGTGATTCTCTACAACTTTCTTCAAAGCTCCAAAGCTTGAAATGTAGTGAAAAGGTGAAGAATGGAAAATTTAGTGAAGGTTGGAAAGTAATGGAGCTTCTCACGTGAAAGAGAGAAAGAATGAGATGTTTGGTGATGTTTTTCTAAGTGACCAAGTCACTAAACCTCCTTACTATTAAGAGCTCTTGTTAACTCACCACCCTTGGATCAAAAACAACTGCCAAGACAAAACCCTAGCCATTGGATCAAACCAAACCAAATCCACTTGAGATAAACGCAACACTTCATAGAAACACTCACACGTTCAGCTCTCGCGCGTCGCGACGAACGTAACTCACCAAAACAGAAACCTACAGAAAGAACGTCTAACGTTTCACATTTCCGAAACTTATCGCCGAATCTTTTTCCGCGACTGTAATTTTCTTCCATACCTAAGAAAATTAATCTCAGAATATATCCTAACTCGCGCAGATATATAAAACTTCCATCCGAAACCTCACTCAAAACAGACGCAATAAGATTTTACAACGACGGGTAAAATCCTACTCGTTTTTCCAAAAACAAGAATAATCCAAAACTTATTATTCTGAAACCACAAATAACTTCTTATACAAGAAACAGGATCACAAGACAAAAGTCTGTACAATTGCAGTGCACGAGCACAAAACGAACTCGATTACAGCAAAACCTAACAATTACACGATGTTTCGTCACACGAACCCATCGAAACCCTAATAATTCCTTAAACCAACTATACAATGAAATCTTGGGTCTTACAATACTACCCCCCTAAAAGAAGTTTCGTCCTCGAAACTTAGACGTCGTCAAACAAACCGGGGTATAATTCCTTCATCTTACTCTCGAGCTCCCAGGTGGTATCTCCCGTAGCTTCGTTCCATATTACCTTCACCAAAGGTATCTCTTTCGTCCTCAGACGTTTCATCTTCCTATCCGCAATCTTGATCGGCGGAACCTCGAATGACAAATTATCCCTCAACTGGATGTCAACTGGTGTGATCACATGTGATGGATCCGGTGTATATTTCCGCAATTGCGACACATGGAACACGTCATGAATCAAAGATAGTACCGGTGGCAACGCGATCCGATATGCTACCTTCCCAATCCGCTCCGTAATCTGATAAGGCCCTATAAACCTCGGAGTCAACTTTTTCGCTTTCAAAGCCCTTCCAACACCAGTTGTTGGGGTAACACGGAGAAATACATGATCTCCCTCCTCAAACTCTAAAGGCCTCCGACGCCTATCCGCATAACTTTTCTGTCGATCTTGAGCAACCTTCATCATTGCCCTTATCTTTCGGACCTTGTCCGTCGTCTGTTGTACCATTTCCGGTCCTACTATCATACTCTCCCCATCTTGGTACCAACACAAAGGAGTCTGACATCTCCTCCCATACAAAGCCTCGTATGGTGCCATTCCAATACTCGCGTGGAAACTGTTGTTGTATGTGAATTCTATCAAAGGTAATACATCATCCCAACTTCCACGATCATCCAACACACATGCCCTCAACAAATCTTCCAACGATTGATTTGTTCTCTCAGTCTGCCCATCTGTCTGAGGATGGTAGGCGGAACTCAATCTCAGTTTCGTCCCCAACGCCTCATGCAAAGTCTTCCAAAAGTGCGAAGTAAACTTTGGGTCTCGATCCGACACTATACTCGACGGAATCCCATGTAACCTCACAATCTCAGCAATGTAAACATCGGTCAACTTCGCCGCTGTATCCGTAGTTCTTACCGGTAGAAAATGAGCGGACTTAGTCAAACGATCTACTATCACCCAAATGGAATCATGCTTCCTCCTGGTCTTAGGTAAACCAGTGATGAAATCCATAGAAATGCTATCCCACTTCCACTCGGGGATATCTAAAGACTGCAGCATCCCTGCTGGTCTCTGATGCTCAACCTTCGCCTTCTGACAAGTCAGACACGACGCCACATACTCAGCCACATCCGTTTTCATACCTGGCCACCAGAAATCATGCCTCAGGTCTTGATACATCTTTGTCGCTCCAGGATGTATACTAAGTTTACTCTTGTGTGCCTCCCCTAGAATGATGTTTCTCAAGTCCATAGCTTCGGGTACACACACTCTCCCTTGACACCTCAAGATATTGTCCGATCCCACCTTGAAATCTCGGTTGGTTCCTCGAACAATCAAAGCCCTTTTCTCCATAAGGAACTTGTCATCTTGACAATTAGCAATATCCTCCAACAAACCGCTTGAGATGGTAATCAT
Organism: Trifolium repens; assembly: GCA_030408175.1. Lineage (NCBI taxonomy): Eukaryota > Viridiplantae > Streptophyta > Magnoliopsida > Fabales > Fabaceae > Trifolium > Trifolium repens. The sequence goes on along the minus strand of CP125846.1, from coordinate 24,739,893 downwards.
ATCCAGTCTCATATTCCCTAAGGCAAACTCTACCTCTAGGTGCAAGTCACGAAACTCTCTCAACAACTCTTGTTGACTAGCCATTTGTGCCGAACAAACCGACACACTCTTCCTACTCAAAGCATCGGCTACAACATTAGCCTTTCCAGGATGGTATTCTAAAGTGAAATCAAAATCTTTCAAAGTTTCCATCCATCTCCTCTGCCTCATATTAAGCTCTTTCTGATCGAACAGATACTTCAGACTCTTATGGTCACTAAACACGACAAAAGTGCAACCATAAAGATGATGTCTCCAAATCTTCAATGCGAAAACAACGGCCGCAAGCTCTAGATCGTGCGTAGGATAATTCTTTTCATGCACTTTCAACTGTCTTGACGCATAAGCCACTGCTCTCTTGTGTTGCATCAACACACATCCCAACCCCTGATGAGAAGCATCACAATAAACCTCATACGGTTCCTCCGACTGTGGTAACATCAAAACTGGTGAAGTCGTCAACCGTTCTTCAACAATTGGAAACTCAACTCACACTTCTCTGTCCACGCAAAAGGTTGATCTTTTCGCGTAAGTTGTGTCATCGGTGCCACAATCTTAGCGAAACCTTCAATGAACCTTCGGTAATAACCGGCCAAACCAACAAAACTTCTCACATCAGTCACTGTTTGAGGTTGCTTCCATGAAAGTATCGTATCAATCTTGGCTGGATCCACGGCTATTCCCTCTTTTGATATAACATGACCCAGGAAATTCACCTCTTCCAACCAAAAATCACACTTTGACGGGTTAGCATACAACCTTTTCTCCCGCAAAACTTGCAAAACCAAGCGAAGATGCTCTTCATGCTCTTCTTCACTTTTCGAATACACCAAAACGTCATCAATGAACACCACTACAAACTTGTCCAAAAATGAATTGAATATCCGATTCATGTAAGCCATAAAGATAGCAGGTGCATTCGTCACTCCAAACGGCATCACTAAGAACTCATAATGCCCATAACGCGTCCTAAACGCCGTTTTCTGAATATCCTCATCTCGTACTCTTATCTGGTGATAACCAGATTTCAAGTCAATCTTGGAAAACACTGAGGCTCCCCTCAACTGATCCATCAAATCATCAATACGCGGCAATGGATATCGGTTCTTGATAGTCACCTTATTAAGCTTCCGATAATCCACACATAAACGAGACTTCCCATCCTTCTTTTTAACCAACAAGACCGGTGCTCCCCAAGGCGAGACACTAGGCCTTATGAAACCTTTACCTAACAAGTCCTCAATCTGACCTTTCAACTCTACCAACTCGGCTGGAGCCATCCGATAAGCTGATTCTGAAATCGGACCCGTACCCGGTTGCAAGTCAATGAAGAATTCCACCTCTCTACACGGAGGAAAAGCTGGAATCTCCGATGGAAACACATCTTGGAAATCCTGAACCACTCGAATTTCCCCAATTCGGATCTCTGACATCACTCCTAAGCTAGCAAGTGAGACTATCTCCGGTTCTCCGTTACACATAACCACAGAAAGCCGATTCGCAGACAAGTACCTTCGCACACCTGGCTCGGGAAAGAAAACCAATTTCCGAGCGCAGTCTAGAATCACATAATGATAAGACAACCAATCCATCCCGAGGATGATCTCGAGAGATGTAAGCGGTAGACAAACCAAATTTACCAGAAAATCCCTATTCTGAATTACTACCAAACAATGCAAACATGCAGTATTCACTACCAAATCCTTAGCAGGAGTCAAAACATTCAAATCAAAAGGAAGAACAGAAACATTCAAACTCAAACGATTTGCACATGCCAAAGATATGAATGAGTGGGTTTCCCCCGTGTCAATCAAAGCAGTTAAAGAATTACCTGCGATGTGACAGCTCTCGTGGATGGCATTGCTAGCCTGCCCACTCAACTCAGTGCCCATACAGTAAGCACGTGCCTTTGCCGCAGGTCTGGCACCCTGTGAGCCTTGTGCCACATTTGCCGACGGCCCAGTCTTCGGGGCTCTGCAATCTCTAGCAAAGTGTCCCGGCTTCTTGCAGTTGAAGCAAGTGTTTCCCCCCTTTGGTTGCGTGCATTCATTAGAAAAATGCCCCGCTTCTCCACAGTTGTAGCAAGCCCCCTTACTACCCTCTGATTTTCCCCGGTTTCCCTGATTCACCGATCGGCCCGGTCCTTTACTGTGCTGAGGACGGTTATAAGGCTTACTCCCTTGCCTCCCACTATTCTGAGTCGAACCACGATCATTGGTACGACTTGGTCCTCCGGCACTAGAATTCCCTTGGCGGTTCACCCGCTTATTCCTCATGTCCTCTACCTCTTGGCACTTTTCAACCAAGACCTGGAACTGTCGGATACCTAATGGCACAACCGCATCCTGCAGTTCGTACCTCAGCCCATCTTGAAATCTACGGCACATATAAACCTCATCTATCCCATCCCTAAAGAAGCGGAAGAAACGGGATAGTGATTCAAACTTCTTGGCATATGATTCAACATTCATACTTGGCCAAAAACCTCCTCTTGAAGTTCCCCCAATTCAATTCCTCATGGCCATTCTCCATGATCAGACGGGTGTTCCTCCACCAATACTCAGAACCCCCGAGTAATTGATAGGTAGCTAAGACCACCTTCTCTCCTTCTGGACAATGAATTGCCCCGAATATCCTCTCCACAGATTGGAGCCACAAATCAGCAGTTTCCGGACCTCCCTCCCCATTAAACTTTGGAGGAGTCTGGTGGTTGAAATTTGAAAGAAGTCTAGAACCAGCAGCAAGTATTTCCCTTTCGCGCTTTTCCAGATCTCTCTGCGCCTTAGCATGGCTCTGCGCTGTCACAGCCGCTGCCATTGTATGCATGGCATAAGCCATCTGATTCACATCCACATTGTCCGCCATAGGTACAGTAGGTGCCCTTCTTGGAGGCATTCGATTTCTGCACAATACCAATTCTGATTAGATCCTTAGTCATACAATTCTGAATCCTAACCGAATATCTCACTCCACGGATTACTAACTCGAAACCCGACACAGAACAAACACTAGAACTAACTCCACCCTAGTTACGTTCTAACCGACTCTGGACTAACGACTCAAGTATACACTTTCCCTTTGAAGATTTAAAGCCGTGCTCTGATACCAAAATGTAACACCCCGTTTTTCAACAGCCAAAAAGGGCAATCACTATGTAACACCCCGTTTTTCAACAGCCAAAAAGGGCATTATTTTTTTATTTTTTTTTTCAACTAACACTCAAGTGCGCATAATAGTTTTATAAATGAACCGGCATTCAAATATACAAAAGAACTCATTACCAAAAGGTGCTTCGACAAGCAAAGTGTATTTCCTGAATAATTACAATCCAAGTCTAAGTATCAAACAAGTTAGAAATCCTATGCTAACCATAAAAACACGGTGCACAAAACACACCGGTGCATAGTCTAACTATTCTAGGCTACAACTCCAACCGCTCACTGGGGTCTGGAACAGCCACCGTCGTCGCCACGACCTAACCCATCATCTGGGTGGGATGAGCCCGCAAATGAAAGAAAGGGTCACCACAAAATACAAGTATATATATATAAATAACCGGTGCGAAAGATGTACACATAACAAATTTCCACATACACAAGAGAAAGCTCTTTAACACAAAAGCAAATCCCACCAACGGGCTTATATATATAATGCACACATAGCCTACCAATGCAGACTCTACATGATCGTGACACCAATCACTGGCTGCCACATGCATGAATTTTAATTCCGGAATTCAACCTCTCTATAGAAGGCGTAGGTCTCTGGTGGGATAACACCTCCTACTATTGGTGGGATAACACCAGGTAGAGTCACACAAGACAATACCAAAACAATCACGGTGGGATAACACCGGGTGAGTCACACAAGACAACCACCAACTCAATAAAATCCAGTGGGATTTGGCGAAGTCGCACAGACAACCGCCTGGTACGAAGGCAAGTCACACAAGACATACACTTAGGCACGCAACTATGAAATGCATGGCATATATTCTCTTCGGCATATACGGGATAGTCACACAAGACACAATCCTCGCGTAGTCCTATCTGACGCACGCATTCACATATGCTCATGCAAACAATCACATAGCCTAAAGCCTATGTACAAAGCATCTCAGCATACATACATTTTCTCAATCATATGTAAATTGCACACATTTTTATAAACACGTTCTCATCAACGAGAATACATAAATACGAACATGCTGAAGCACACAGCAATTGCACACACAGCAAAACAAAGCATGTCGTAACCGTTTTAAAGACAGAAATAAAGTGGAGCCCTTACCTCGGCAAACTTCCGTCAACAACACACGTCCAAACAACACAACGCGCTTCCTAAAACAAGCAGCGTACCATCAATACATTGTTTCCCAACCAATCGTATTGAAACTAAACCATAAACCCCAAAAACACTACCCAAAAACACTTAGGAAATATTTTCATAAACCTCCAAATATTTTTCATCGGATTTTCCAAAACAAAACCATACAACGCATTTCCCTTTCGCCCAAAGGTTCAAAGACAACTTTTCTTTTCAAAACCTTACAACATAACCTCATGTAATTGATCAATACATAAACCAACCAAAACCCTAACTTTTCTCATGAGATTTTTCACCAACTCATGGAAAACAAACAACAAAGCCTAAACATGCTTCTCTAGACCTCATGAACAACTTTCATGAAACAAGAACTAGCAAGAACAACCTTTCTCACCAAACCCTCTTAAGAACATAAACCCAAAAACCTCACAACTCTAAAAATCTACCAACCTAGGAGATAAGAAGAGAGGGTTACCTTAAGAAAGTGATTCTCTACAACTTTCTTCAAAGCTCCAAAGCTTGAAATGGAGTGAAAAGGTGAAGAATGGAAAATTTAGTGAAGGTTGGAAAGTAATGGAGCTTCTCACGTGAAAGAGAGAAAGAATGAGATGTTTGGTGATGTTTTTCTAAGTGACCAAGTCACTAAACCTCCTTACTATTAAGAGCTCTTGTTAACTCACCACCCTTGGATCAAAAACAACTGCCAAGACAAAACCCTAGCCATTGGATCAAACCAAACCAAATCCACTTGAGATAAACGCAACACTTCATAGAAACACTCACACGTTCAGCTCTCGCGCGTCGCGACGAACGTAACTCACCAAAACAGAAACCTACAGAAAGAACGTCTAACGTTTCACATTTCCGAAACTTATCGCCGAATCTTTTTCCGCGACTGTAATTTTCTTCCATACCTCAGAAAATTAATCTCAGAATATATCCTAACTCGCGCAGATATATAAAACTTCCATCCGAAACCTCACTCAAAACAGACGCAATAAGATTTTACAACGACGGGTAAAATCCTACTCGTTTTTCCAAAAACAAGAATAATCCAAAACTTATTATTCTGAAACCACAAATAACTTCTTATACAAGAAACAGGATCACAAGACAAAAGTCTGTACAATTGCAGTGCACGAGCACAAAACGAACTCGATTACAGCAAAACCTAACAATTACACGATGTTTCGTCACACGAACCCATCGAAACCCTAATAAATCCTTAAACCAACTATACAATGAAATCTTGGGTCTTACATCAAGCCTTCTTTCAGTGTGTCTTGAACCACCTCTACCATTGGTCCAAGTGAAAAAAGCACCGGTAGTGGGCAGATGCATTAAGAGATTAGAATCAGACCAAGACTGAAAATCATCAATTGAATTCCTAGCTGGTATAGCGGCACCATTATGTTCATGAGCTCCAAGAATTGTATTAAAGTCTCCTATGAAGCACCAAGGATGTATAAATTGTTGCTGAAGATTACTTAGGCACTGCCAAAGAGTTCTTCTTTTAATATAACAAGTAGCAGCATAAATTGCAGCAATGCAGAAAGTGATATTGTTTTCAGAGAAAGAGAAGGAAATTTGTTGATCATCACAAGAAATAATAGTAGGATTGAGACTATCCTTACAAATACACCAAAGATTTGATTGCAATTGACCTCTATCATTCACACTAAATAACTTAAACCCTAATCTAGCTAACCAACCTCTAGGGAAATCCAGAAAATCCATCCAAGGCTCAGCAATGAAAATAAAATCAGGATTGTTTTTTAATACTAACCTTTTTAAAGCCAATCTTGAAGGGGAATTGGCCACACCCCTTATATTCCAATATAAGCACTTCATTTAAAAGGTTTGGAAGCACCAACCTTTGATCTGGTTCCATAAGGTTTTTTAGGAGATTTTGACTTCTGTTGTGACCTTTTTGACGCTTTGGCTTGAACAATTGTGAAGGGTGGCTGCAGAGGCTCCTTCAAAGCCATGGTCTCTTCTAATTCTTCATCCTCTTCCATCATATTAGCCCAGGACTGCTTTAGAAATACTGTATTATTGATAGCAATAGCTTGATCTGAACTCTCAGGGCTCTTATTACTATCTTTTGTGTCACCTGGTTGAGAATCTTCTACAAAATCTGTATCTTGAGAGTTGGGAGTGTCCTCAATTGTTGCCACATTCACTCCTTCATTTTGATCTTGATCATTTTCTTTGTCTTTCTCACCCTCAATGTCCAGTTCAGCAAGAGTTGCAAATCTATTCTTATTAGAAACCTGAGCCTGGTTCAAATCATCGTTTTGTGCCAAAACCAATGGAGGTGTTTTCAAAATTTGCTCGTTGTCCTGAAACTTTGATTTATCCTGAATCTCGGTGCTTGTTCTTTCTTCGACAATAATCACATCCTCTGTTTCCTCTTGAGCTTTGTCACTGTTCACAATACCAGCATCCAAATCCTTTGAAGTGCCCTGATCAACTCTACCATCTCTGGTCTGCACAAAGGTTTTCTTAACTTCTCTTGTTTGTTTTCTAGCTATAAAATGCTCCTTGATTGTTTGGTTTTCTTTGCTAGACTGAAGTCTCTTACAGTTGTTCAAATGGTGCCCAATAATATTGCAATTGGTGCAAAAATCTGGGAGATTTTCATAATCCAATTCCACGTAGAAAGCAAAACCTTGCCTCTCAACCAATACTTTGTGTCTAATAGTTTGTGTAAGGTCCATATCGACTAAGACCCTAACAAAATGACCAAAAGTTCTCTCGAAAAGCGGCTTGGCTGTGGCTGCATCCGTACATATTGGTGTCCCTATACTGCTAGCAATTGCAAAATGAATATTTTGACGCCAATATTCTTGAGCTAAACCATAGAAGCGAACCCAAACTTGTGCTGAATAGTTTTGCTGTGTTCTAGGGTTGAATTCTTTTGACCAAGCAAACAGTTTTAACATTCCAGGGTTTAACGACCATGATGCAATAGATCTAACTCTTCTAACATCTTCTAAGGAAGAGAAAGTGAATTCATAGTAACCCTTACCAAGTGAGAGTACTCCCCATCTGCCTAGTTCTTTCCACATCGGTGCAAGCTTATTCTTCAACGCAACAACAGTTAAAGGAGTTGCACCCTTTGGCCATACGATTCTTTCGTGAAGATTGTGTTTACATGCTTCCATTCCTGCCAGATAATCTTTTTCTGGTATTGAGATGGCAAGCTCGTCGCCTTTAACACATGGTTGCGGGAACTGCGAAACCGGAATCTCACAAACATTGTTAACCACTTGAGCAAAAGATTTCTGGGTTGTTGGTTTAGTAATTTCTGGACAAGGTTTTTTGGCTGATGGATCTAAGCAAGGCCAAGGAATAGTGAAGGAATCCATGGTGAAAGAAAGAAAGTTGAAGTCGGTGGAGTAGGGAGGTTGAGGATATGATGGCGGTGAGGAGGGAGTAGGTACGGTTAAAAGACAGTGTGTGGCGGTGAGGAGGCTTTGCAATTCTGTGAGGAAAAATTGAAAACGGGATTGGGGATAGGGTTTATCAAATTTTGAAGATGAATTGCAATTTGGAGGATTTGCGAATCTGTTAGGAAATTTTGAGGGTGAATTTGCGAATTGGGTGAGAACAGCATGTGCTTCCGGATGAATTACAAATTGGGTGGAGTATCTTCAATCACTACCAAGGATGTAATGAACAGTGCTCAAAAACCAGAGCTTCTCTCTCATCGTGGAGCTCCTTTGAACTAAATATTGGTATTCATAAAATCAAGTAAATACATTGTAAATAGTTATTCATTTAAACTCTTATAAATTTAAATTTATTTTATGAATACCAATATTTAATCACTCTTAATACCATTAATTTACCTACTTTTAATTTTCCATCTCATAATAAATAAGAATACAAATGAAATTAAACATCCAATATATTTAAAAAGTGGTCAAAATTTCTTATACAAAGAACAAAAAATATTTTCATTTTTGTTCCTAATAAAAAGGATCGGAGAGAGTATTAAAAAACAAATAAAACTAAATAATCTTTGATTAAAAAAAAATCTTATAATTAGGGATTGCGAGTATATATAACATAGCATACCATCAATATCTTCTACCTTACTAAGTCCAAAAAACCTAGCATTTCTGTGTCAAAAATGGTTGATTCAACAATTAAAATTCTCACCTTAGTTTTGTTTCTTGTCCTTGTTTCTCAAGGTAATTTTCTCTTCAAATGGATGGAGCTAATTTTGAAACAGTTGAATATGTAAATCCTTCAATTTTTAATGTGTCAGGCAATGTTTGTCATGTTATTGGTGGTAAGACTATTGCAAAAAATGTTAATGTCACCTTTAATTATGCTTGGCATAATTCATTTTCTTTAAGTCCAAACTCATCTGAGATTATTTGTTAAATAGCAAATGTTGATCTTGTAAGCCTTGATCAGTCTTTAATTAATTGTACTAGAGGTAAACCCGTGCGTTGCACGGGCTCGATTAAAACATATAATTAAAATATCTTTATAATTGAAAAATAATAATTGCAATAAGTATAATCATACATATAATTAAATGGTAGATAACTATATTAAAATATGATTATATTTAATATTAATATATGAATGAAAATAAAATTAAAAAATTGTTTAGAAATATCTGATTTTTTATTGATTTATATCATAGTTTTGTTTATATTTTAATGCAATAGATCTTTTATAATATTTCATAAGTTTGAAAAGATGTATTTTATTTTATTTTTATAGTATAACCGTATAATATCTTTATGTTTTTTATAAGAGTTGTAATTTTATAGTCACATGTTACTTTGCTTTTTTTATTTTTCATATATCCTTTATTTTATTTTTTTCAATAAGAGTTGAAGGCATACATATTTATACTTGCGGACAATATTATTTATGCGAAATGTTAAAATAAACTTTGGTTATAGAATATGATTCATATATGGTGTGGCTTTAACTTTTTTTATCACATTATCTTTTTTTTTTTAATCACATTAGTATAACTGCTTACTACCTTCCATGCAATTTAAGATATCAAATAGCTTATCTACTTATTCCCCTGTCGTTCTCTTGAAGTTTTTTTTCACTTATATTCACTTAGTGAAATTCTATCCCAACCTTATTAGTCCCGATATATTTAGTCTATTGTTTAGCTTACATTTTTTTTGTTTGGTCCTTTTATTTATGGTTTGTTTTTCTTTTTCTAGGTAAGGTTTGTGTCTCTTCAAATTTGTTGTTAGTTTTTATCCCTATTATTTAATAATATTTGCTTCAACATTTATTTTATTTTTGTTATTATATAAAGTTGAATATTTGTTGTTCTCTATATATAAGTTTGTACGAAGATTTTATATATTTGAATTTAGGTTTAGTTATTTTACTTAGGTAAAGAAAGTTTATTATTACAAATGAATTTAACATTGAGAATGTCATCTTCTTATGTGCTTACAAAATGTCATCTTATTTTTATAAATATCTCACTATTTTATTTTGAGCCGTAACTTAAACATTCTTTTAGAATATGTACTTATTTTATCCAAATAGTTACAATATTATTATTTCAATCAAATTAATAATTATGGAATTTTTAGAAAATTTTAATTGCGTGTAAATATGTTTAAATATACATGTGATTATATTTTATAAATATATGTAAATATGTTTTAATATCTATACAATTTTAATAATTATTTCTAAATTTTATTTTGACAAATGAGCATCAACTGATGATTTCGTCTTTTTATCCTTTCATCTTATTCTTGGAAAATTATACATTACATGATATAACTACTTACAATACTCCTCCATACAATTTAAAGTCTCTCATATTTATATATATAAAAAAAAGACGATTCTTGTTCTGATAATAAATTGATTTATTTTGAAGTTTCCTCTCAAACATTTACTTGATAGAATTATATCCTATATTTTATTAGTCAAAATAGTTTTAGGCGGCGGTTTTATTTATCTTATTTTTACTATGCTTAATTCATGGTTTCTTTAATTTTTATTTTTCATCTTTCTCTTTTTTTATGAGGTGTTTCTCCCCTCATTTCTTGTCCTTTTTAATTTAATAATTTTTATTTGGATTTTCAATTTAGTTTAGTAGTGCTTATTAGGATGTGGTGTTTTTTTTTTATAGATGAGTTATTTTTTATAATATGCTACAGTCACATTTTTTATTTATTATAATCAATTTTTAATTTAAATAATCTTTAATTTTTAATTTAAAGAAAATTATGCACCAAAAATTATTGAAATTGTAGTCTTGTAAAATCATATATATATATATATAGGGGAGGGATCAAATTACACCGGTGTAACACTTGAGTAATGTTACACCGCTCAATAACGCTTTAACGAATTCAAATTTTACAAAATCCACCGTTGGATTGGAAGATTATATCATATAGATCATTTATGTTGAGTTTTATAAAAATCTAAAATCGTTTGACATGCTTTTGAAACACATAAAGATTAACGGTATTCAATAAAAATGCATAAACCGTTAATCTTTATGTGTTTCAATAACATATCAAACGATATTAGATTTTTGTAAAACTCAACATAGATGATCTATATGATATAATCTTCCAATCCAACGGTGGATTTTGTAACGCCCCATTTTTCACGAGCCAAAAAGGGCATTATTATTTTTTTTTTTCTTTTTCAACTAACACTCAGAGTGCGCATAAAAGATTTTAAATGAACCGGCATTCAAATATACAAGGAACTCATTGCTAAAAGGTGCTTCGACAAGCAAAGTGTATTCCCTGAATAATTACAATCCAAGTCTAAGTATCAAACAAGTTAGAAATCCTATGCTAACCAAAAAGCACGGTGCACAAAACACACCGGCGCATAGTCTAACTATTCTAGGCTACAACTCCAACCGCTCACTGGGGTCTGGAACAGCCACCGTCGTCGCCACGACCTAACCCATCATCTGGGTGGGATGAGCCCGCAAATGAAAGAAAGGGTCACCACAAAATACAAGTATATATATATATATATCCGGTGCGAAAAATTGTACACATAACAAATATTTCCACAAACACAAGAGAAAGCTCTTAATCTCAAAAGTAGTTCCCACCAACGGGCTTATATATAAATAAATGCACACCAAGCCTAATGCAGACTTCTACAATGAGTGTGACACCAATCACTGGCCGCCACATGCATGATTTTCCGGAAAATTAACCTCTCCTCGAAGAGTCGTGGGGTAGGCAAAGCCACACAGAAATATACGTACCCGCACTAAAATGCCACACAAGGCAGGTGAAGTCACACAGACAAACACCAGGCGAAGTCACACAGACATACACCAACTCAATATAAATCCAGAGGGATTTGGCGAAGCCACACAGTCAAACGCCCGGTACGTAGGCAAAGTCACACAGACATACACCTAGGCACGCAACTATGAAATGCATGGCATATATTCTCTTCGGCATATACGGGATAGTCACACAAGACAAAATCCTCGCGTAGTCCTATCTGACGCACGCATTCATATATGCTCATGCAAACATTCACATAGCCTAAAGCCTATGCACAAGCATCACCACATACATACATTTTCTCAATCATATGTAAATTGCACACATATTTATAACCACGTTCTCATCAATGAGAATACATAAATACAAACATGCCAAGCACACAGCAATTGCACACACAGCAAGACAAAGCATGTCGTAACCATTTAAAGACAGAAATAAAGTGGAGCCCTTACCTCGTCAAGCACTCAACTATCACACGTTCGCACAACACTTACTTGCTTCCTAAAACAAGCAAAGTATTTCAATCAAAACCATAACCAATCAATCCTTAGTGATTTGGACTCTAAAACTCCAAAAACCAAAGGTTTTCTAATGTAAAATCCCTCTTTCGGATACCTTACCAAAATCTATCGTATTGATCGACCACCATGAGTTATTTGTACTATTTTTAGGACCCAAAACAATTGTCAAAAGTCTTAAATAATTTGAAATGCAAAATGGCCGTTTTCTTGCGTTACAAGCTACGCACTTTCCGAGTACCCGAAAAACTCGTTTCCAATCCCAACCACTTCCATAAATTAATAAAAAGGGATTAGAAAGTTAAAAACCAAGTTTAGAAATCAGAATCCAAAATTTTAGTTTCCAGAGCTCGCCCTGGCGAGTTGGTGGCGAGTGAAGGCAGAGAGTTCTGGTCTTACTCGCTCTGGAGCTCGCCCTGGCGTGTAATGACCTGAGACACTCGCCCTGGCGAGTAACAACTCGCTCAGCGAGTTTCAACTGTCATGACAGCAAAAGACAGCAACTCACACCACCTTTTCCACCCAAGCCTAGTTTGATTCTATTAGTTCCCAACACTTTTTCAAAGCATAAAAGCAAACCATTTTCATAAGCAAGCAATTCATTTTCCGAAAGCATGTTGGTTGCTTCGAGTGCAAGTTATTTGATTTTCATTTCCAAAATCAAAACCAAATCCAAGCACAAGTTTTATTACGGGCCTTAACCGTCCGGTAATCATTTTCAAACATGTCTTCAAGGTAAAAAGCGACACCACATGTCACAATAGGTTTAAACCCTTTTGACCCCAAAACACTACTCAAAAACACTTAGGAAAATATTTTCATAAACCTCAAAATATTTTTCATCGGATTTTCCAAAACAAAACCATACAACGCATTTCCCTTTCGCCCAAAGGTTCAAAGACAACTTTTCTTTTCAAAACCTTACAACATAACCTCATGTAATTGATCAATACATAAACAAACCAAAACCCTAACTTTTCTCATGAGATTTTCACCAACTCATGGAAAACAAAACAACAAAGCCTACACATGCTTCTCTAGACCTCATGAACAACATTCATGGAACAAAAACCATGTAAAGTAACATTTTTCTAACAAACCCTCATGAGAACATAAACCCAAAAACTCTTAAACTCTAAAAGTCTACCAACCTAAGAGATGAGAAGAGAGGGTTACCTTTAGAAAGTGATTCTCTACAACTTTCCTCAAAGCTCCAAAGCTTGAAATGGAGTGAAATGGTGAAGAATGGAAAATTTAATGGAGGTTGGAAATAGTAATGGAGTTCCACGTGAAAGAGAGAAAGAATGGATATGTTTGGTGATGTTTTTCTAAGTCCACAAGTCATCAAACCTCCTTACTATTTACAAAGCTCTTGATGGCTTATGGCCATTGGATCAAAAACACAATGCCAAGACCAAACCATAGCCATTGGATCAAACCAAAACAAATCCACTTGAGATAAAACTCAATACCTCATAGAAATACTCACACGTTCAGCTCTCGCGCGCCGCGACGAACGAAACTCACCAAAACAGCAAACCTACGGAAAGAACGTCTAACGTTTAACATTTCCAAAACTTATCGCCGAATCTTTTTCCGCGACTGTAATTTTCTTCCATACCTCAGAAAATTAATCTCAGGATATATCCTAACTCACGCAGATATATAAAACTTCCATCCGAAACCTCACTTAAAACAGACACAGTACGATTTTACATCCGCGGGTAAAATCCTACTCGTTTTTCCAAAAACAAGAATAATCCAAAACTCGTTATTCTGAAACCACAAATAACTTCTTATACAAGAAACAGGATCACAAGACAAAAGTCTGTACAATTACAGTGCACGAGCACTAAACAGGCTCGATTACAGCAAAAGCTTATAATTACACGATGTTTCGTCACACGAACACATCGAAACCCTAATATTCCTTAAACCAACTATACAATGAAAACTTGGGTCTTACAATACTACCCCCCTAAAAGAAGTTTCGTCCTCGAAACTTAGACGTCGTCAAACAAACTGGGGTATAATTCTTTCATCTTACTCTCGAGCTCCCAGGTCGTATCTCCTGTAGCTTCGTTCCATATTACCTTCACTAAAGGTATCTCTTTCGTCCTCAGACGCTTCATCTTCCTATCCGCAATCTTGATCGGCGGAACCTCAAATGACAAGTTATCCCTCAACTGGATATCATCTGGTGTGATCACATGTGATGGATCCGGTGTATATTTCCGCAATTGCGACACATGGAACACGTCATGAATCAAAGATAGTACCGGTGGCAACGCGATCCGATATGCTACCTTCCCAACCCGTTCCAAAATCTGATAAGGCCCTATAAACTTCGGAGTCAACTTCTTTGCTTTCAAAGCCCTTCCGACACCAGTTGTTGGAGTAACACGGAGAAATACGTGATCTCCCTCCTCAAACTCTAAAGGCCTCCGACGCCTATCCGCATAACTCTTTTGTCGATCTTGAGCAACCTTCATCATTGCCCTTATCTTTCGGACCTTGTCCGTCGTCTGTTGTACCATTTCCGGTCCTACTATCATACTCTCCCCATCTTGGTACCAACACAAAGGAGTCTGACATCTTCTCCCATACAAAGCCTCATATGGTGCCATTCCGATAGTCGAATGGTAACTATTGTTGTACGTGAACTCTATCAACGGCAACACGTCGTCCCAACTCCCACGTTCATCCAGCACACATGCTCTCAATAAATCCTCTAGTGACTGATTTGTTCTCTCAGTCTGCCCATCGGTCTGAGGATGATAGGCGGAACTCAACCTCAGTTTCGTCCCCAACGCCTCATGCAAAGTCCTCCAAAAGTGTGAAGTAAACTTTGGGTCTCGATCCGACACTATACTTGACGGAATCCCATGTAACCTCACAATCTCAGCAATGTAAATATCGGTCAACTTCGCCGCTGTATCCGTAGTTCTTACCGGTAGAAAATGAGCGGATTTAGTCAAACGATCCACTATCACCCAAATGGAATCATGCTTCCTCCTGGTCTTAGGTAAACCAGTGATGAAATCCATAGAAATGCTATCCCACTTCCACTCGGGGATATCTAATGACTGCAGCATCCCTGCCGGCCTCTGATGTTCAATCTTCGCCTTCTGACAAGTCAGACACGACGCCACATACTCAGCCACATCCTTTTTCATACCCGGCCACCAGAAATCAAGCCTCAGGTCTTGATACATCTTCGTTGTCCCGGGATGCATACTAAGCTTACTCTTGTGTGCCTCCCCTAGAATGGTGTTTCTCAAGTCCATAACATCGGGTACACACACTCTCCCTTGACACCTCAAAATGTTGTCCGGTCCCACCTTGAAATCTCGGTTGGTTCCTCGAACAATCAAAGCCCTTTTTTCCATAAGAAACTGGTCATCTTGACAATTTGAAATATCCTCCAACAAACCGTTCGAGATGGTAATCATACCTAATCTCATATTCCCAAACGCAAACTCTACCTCTAGGTGCAAGTCTCGAAATTCTTTCAACAACTCTTGTTGACTAGCCATTTGTGCCGAACAAGCCGACACACTCTTTCTACTCAACGCATCGGCTACCACATTAGCCTTCCCCGGATGGTATTCTAAGGTAAAGTCAAAGTCTTTCAAAGTTTCCATCCACCTCCGTTGCCTCATATTAAGCTCTTTCTGATCGAACAGATACTTAAGACTTTTATGGTCACTAAACACGACGAAAGTGCAACCATAAAGATGATGTCTCCAAATCTTCAATGCGAAAACAACGGCCGCAAGCTCTAAATCGTGCGTAGGATAATTCTTTTCATGCACTTTAAGTTGCCTTGACGCATAAGCTACTGCTCTCTTGTGTTGCATCAACACACAACCCAACCCTTGATGAGAAGCATCACAATAAACCTCATACGGTTCCTCCGACTGAGGTAACACCAACACCGGTGAAGTCGTCAACCGCTCCTTCAACAATTGAAAACTAAGTTCACACTGCTCAGTCCACGCAAACGGTTGATCTTTTCGCGTAAGTTGCGTCATTGGCGCCACAATCTTAGCAAAACCTTCAATGAACCTCCGGTAATAACCGGCCAAACCAACAAAACTCCTCACGTCCGTCACCGTCTGCGGTTGTTTCCATGCAAGTACTGTGTCAATCTTGGCTGGATCCACGGCAATTCCCTCTTTTGATATTATATGGCCAAGGAAATTCACCTCTTCCAACCAAAAATCACACTTCGACGGATTCGCATACAACTTTCTTTCCCGCAACACTTGCAAAACCATACGAAGATGCTCTTCATGCTCCTCTTCGCTCTTCGAATACACGAGAATATCATCAATGAACACAACCACGAACTTGTCCAAAAATGAATTGAATATCCGATTCATGTAAGCCATAAAGATAGCAGGTGCATTCGTCACTCCAAACGGCATCACTAAGAACTCATAATGTCCATAACGCGTCCTAAACGCCGTTTTCTGAATATCCTCATCTCGTACCCTTATCTGGTGATAACCAGATTTCAAGTCAATCTTGGAAAACACTGAGGCTCCCCTCAACTGATCCATCAAATCATCAATACGCGGCAATGGATATCGGTTCTTGATAGTCACCTTATTAAGCTTCCGATAGTCCACGCAAAGACGAGACTTCCCATCCTTCTTCTTAACCAATAAGACCGGTGCTCCCCAAGGCGACACACTAGGCCTTATGAAACCCTTCTCCAACAAGTCCTCAATCTGACCTTTCAACTCTACCAACTCGGCTGGAGCCATCCGATAAGCTGATTCTGAAATCGGACCCGTACCCGGTTGCAAGTCAATAAAGAATTCCACCTCTCTACACGGAGGAAAAGCTGGAATCTCCGATGGAAACACATCTTGGAAATCCTGAACCACTCGAATTTCCTCAATTCGGATCTCTGACGTCACTCCTAAGCTAGCAAGTGAGACTATCTCCGGTTCTCCGTTACACATAACCACAGAAAGTCGATTCGCAGACAAGTACTTTCGCACACCTGGCTCGGGAAAGAAAACCAATTTCCGAGCACAGTCTAGAATCACATAATGATAAGACAACCAATCCATCCCGAGGATGATCTCTAGAGATGTAAGCGGTAGACAAACCAAATTAACCAGAAAATCCCTATTCTGAATTACTACCAAACAATGCAAACATGCAGTATTCACTACCAAATCCTTAGCAGGAGTCAAAACATTCAAATCAAACGGAAGCACAGATACATTCAAACTCAAACGATTTGCACATGCCAAAGATATGAATGAGTGGGTTGCCCCCGTGTCAATCAAAGCAGTTAAAGAATTACCTGCGATGTGACAGCTCTCGTGGATGGCATTGCTAGCCTGCCCACTCAGTTCAGTGCCCATACAGTAAGCACGTGCCTTTGCCGCAGGTCTGGCACCCTGTGAGCCTTGTGCCACATTTGCCGATGGCCCAGTCTTCGGGGCTCTGCAATCTCTAGCAAAGTGTCCCGGCTTCTTGCAATTGTAGCAGGTGTTTCCCACCTTCGGTTGCGTGCACTCATTAGAAAAATGCCCCGCTTCTCCACAGTTGTAGCAAGTCCCCTTACTACCCTCTGACTTTCCCCGGGTTCCCTGATTCACCGATCGGCCCGGTCCTTTACTATTCTGAGGACGGTTATAAGGCTTACTCCCTTGCCTCCCACTATTCTGGGTCGAACCACGATTATTGGTGCGACTCGGTCCTCCGGCATTAGAATTCCCTTGGCGGTTCACCCGCTTATTCTTCATGTCTTCTACCTCTTGGCACTTTTCAACCAATACCTGAAATTGTCGGATACCCAACGGCACAACCGCATCCTGCAGCTCGT
Source organism: Trifolium repens (assembly GCA_030408175.1). NCBI lineage: Eukaryota > Viridiplantae > Streptophyta > Magnoliopsida > Fabales > Fabaceae > Trifolium > Trifolium repens. Next base: position 24,721,879 of record CP125846.1, on the reverse strand, counting down.
ACCTCAGCCCATCTTGGAATCTACGACACATATAATCCTCATCTATCCCATCCCTAAAGAAGCGGAAGAAACGGGATAGTGATTCGAACTTCTTGGCATATGCTTCAACATTCATGCCTGCTTGCCTCAGTCTCAAAAACTCTTCCCCATACCTTTCCCTAGCTGTCTCAGGGAAATATTTGGCCAAGAACCTCCTCTTGAAGTTCTCCCAATTCAACTCTTCATGGCCATTCTCCATGATAATACGGGTGTTCCTCCACCAATACTCAGAACCCCCGAGTAATTGATAGGTAGCTAAGACTACCTTCTCTCCCTCCGGACAATGGATCGCCCCGAATATCCTCTCCACAGATTGGAGCCACAAATCAGCAGTTTCCGGACCTCCCTCCCCATTAAACTTTGGAGGTGTCTGGTGGTTGAAATTTGAAAGAAGTCTAGAACCAGCAGCAAGTATTTCCCTTTCGCGCTTTTCCAGATCTCTCTGCGCCTTAGCATGGCTCTGAGCAGTCACAGCCGCTGCCATCGTATGCATGGCATAAGCCATCTGATTCACATCCACATTGTCCGCCATAGGTACAGTAGGTGCCCTTCTTGGAGGCATTCGATTTCTGCACAATACCAATTCTGATTAGATCCTTAGTCACACAATTCTGAATCCTAACAGAATATCTCACTCCACGGATTACTAACTCGAAACCCGACACAGAACAAACACTAGAACTAACTCCACACTAGTTACGTTCTAACCGACTCTGGACTAACGACTCAAGTATACACTTTCCCTTTGAAGATTTAAAGCCGTGCTCTGATACCAAAATGTAACGCCCCATTTTTCACGAGCCAAAAAGGGCATTATTATTTTTTTTTTTCTTTTTCAACTAACACTCAGAGTGCGCATAAAAGATTTTAAATGAACCGGCATTCAAATATACAAGGAACTCATTGCTAAAAGGTGCTTCGACAAGCAAAGTGTATTCCCTGAATAATTACAATCCAAGTCTAAGTATCAAACAAGTTAGAAATCCTATGCTAACCAAAAAGCACGGTGCACAAAACACACCGGCGCATAGTCTAACTATTCTAGGCTACAACTCCAACCGCTCACTGGGGTCTGGAACAGCCACCGTCGTCGCCACGACCTAACCCATCATCTGGGTGGGATGAGCCCGCAAATGAAAGAAAGGGTCACCACAAAATACAAGTATATATATATATATATCCGGTGCGAAAAATTGTACACATAACAAATATTTCCACAAACACAAGAGAAAGCTCTTAATCTCAAAAGTAGTTCCCACCAACGGGCTTATATATAAATAAATGCACACCAAGCCTAATGCAGACTTCTACAATGAGTGTGACACCAATCACTGGCCGCCACATGCATGATTTTCCGGAAAATTAACCTCTCCTCGAAGAGTCGTGGGGTAGGCAAAGCCACACAGAAATATACGTACCCGCACTAAAATGCCACACAAGGCAGGTGAAGTCACACAGACAAACACCAGGCGAAGTCACACAGACATACACCAACTCAATATAAATCCAGAGGGATTTGGCGAAGCCACACAGTCAAACGCCCGGTACGTAGGCAAAGTCACACAGACATACACCTAGGCACGCAACTATGAAATGCATGGCATATATTCTCTTCGGCATATACGGGATAGTCACACAAGACAAAATCCTCGCGTAGTCCTATCTGACGCACGCATTCATATATGCTCATGCAAACATTCACATAGCCTAAAGCCTATGCACAAGCATCACCACATACATACATTTTCTCAATCATATGTAAATTGCACACATATTTATAACCACGTTCTCATCAACGAGAATACATAAATACAAACATGCCAAGCACACAGCAATTGCACACACAGCAAGACAAAGCATGTCGTAACCATTTAAAGACAGAAATAAAGTGGAGCCCTTACCTCGTCAAGCACTCAACTATCACACGTTCGCACAACACTTACTTGCTTCCTAAAACAAGCAAAGTATTTCAATCAAAACCATAACCAATCAATCCTTAGTGATTTGGACTCTAAAACTCCAAAAACCAAAGGTTTTCTAAGGTAAAATCCCTCTTTCGGATACCTTACCAAAATCTATCGTATTGATCGACCACCATGAGTTATTTGTACTATTTTTAGGACCCAAAACAATTGTCAAAAGTCTTAAATAATTTGAAATGCAAAATGGCCGTTTTCTTGCGTTACAAGCTACGCACTTTCCGAGTACCCGAAAAACTCGTTTCCAATCCCAACCACTTCCATAAATTAATAAAAAGGGATTAGAAAGTTAAAAACCAAGTTTAGAAATCAGAATCCAAAATTTTAGTTTCCAGAGCTCGCCCTGGCGAGTTGGTGGCGAGTGAAGGCAGAGAGTTCTGGTCTTACTCGCTCTGGAGCTCGCCCTGGCGTGTAATGACCTGAGACACTCGCCCTGGCGAGTAACAACTCGCTCAGCGAGTTTCAACTGTCATGACAGCAAAAGACAGCAACTCACACCACCTTTTCCACCCAAGCCTAGTTTGATTCTATTAGTTCCCAACACTTTTTCAAAGCATAAAAGCAAACCATTTTCATAAGCAAGCAATTCATTTTCCGAAAGCATGTTGGTTGCTTCGAGTGCAAGTTATTTGATTTTCATTTCCAAAATCAAAACCAAATCCAAGCACAAGTTTTATTACGGGCCTTAACCGTCCGGTAATCATTTTCAAACATGTCTTCAAGGTAAAAAGCGACACCACATGTCACAATAGGTTTAAACCCTTTTGACCCCAAAACACTACTCAAAAACACTTAGGAAAATATTTTCATAAACCTCAAAATATTTTTCATCGGATTTTCCAAAACAAAACCATACAACGCATTTCCCTTTCGCCCAAAGGTTCAAAGACAACTTTTCTTTTCAAAACCTTACAACATAACCTCATGTAATTGATCAATACATAAACAAACCAAAACCCTAACTTTTCTCATGAGATTTTCACCAACTCATGGAAAACAAAACAACAAAGCCTACACATGCTTCTCTAGACCTCATGAACAACATTCATGGAACAAAAACCATGTAAAGTAACATTTTTCTAACAAACCCTCATGAGAACATAAACCCAAAAACTCTTAAACTCTAAAAGTCTACCAACCTAAGAGATGAGAAGAGAGGGTTACCTTTAGAAAGTGATTCTCTACAACTTTCCTCAAAGCTCCAAAGCTTGAAATGGAGTGAAATGGTGAAGAATGGAAAATTTAATGGAGGTTGGAAATAGTAATGGAGTTCCACGTGAAAGAGAGAAAGAATGGATATGTTTGGTGATGTTTTTCTAAGTCCACAAGTCATCAAACCTCCTTACTATTTACAAAGCTCTTGATGGCTTATGGCCATTGGATCAAAAACACAATGCCAAGACCAAACCATAGCCATTGGATCAAACCAAAACAAATCCACTTGAGATAAAACTCAATACCTCATAGAAATACTCACACGTTCAGCTCTCGCGCGCCGCGACGAACGAAACTCACCAAAACAGCAAACCTACGGAAAGAACGTCTAACGTTTAACATTTCCAAAACTTATCGCCGAATCTTTTTCCGCGACTGTAATTTTCTTCCATACCTCAGAAAATTAATCTCAGGATATATCCTAACTCACGCAGATATATAAAACTTCCATCCGAAACCTCACTTAAAACAGACACAGTACGATTTTACATCCGCGGGTAAAATCCTACTCGTTTTTCCAAAAACAAGAATAATCCAAAACTCGTTATTCTGAAACCACAAATAACTTCTTATACAAGAAACAGGATCAGAAGACAAAAGTCTGTACAATTACAGTGCACGAGCACTAAACAGGCTCGATTACAGCAAAAGCTTATAATTACACGATGTTTCGTCACACGAACACATCGAAACCCTAATATTCCTTAAACCAACTATACAATGAAAACTTGGGTCTTACAGATTTTGTAAAATTTGAATTCGTTAAAGCGTTATTGAGCGGTGTAACATTACTCAAGTGTTACACCGGTGTAATTTGATCCCTCCCCATATATATATATATCACTTATCTATTTATTCTCCTATCGTGGAATTTATCCGGACTTTATTAGTTCCTGAATTACAGTCTTGTAAAATCATGAGAGCAATCGAAAAATTACAATTTACAATTTTAGTAACCTAAAAAAGATGTAGGAAAATTATTAGAGTTGATGTCTTAAAAGATTATGAGAAAATATAAAAAGATTATAATTTATAAACAATAAAAGACAAACATATATACTAATTTTTTAATCACTTATTTTTTATACATACATAGAAGTTGCATATAATATGCGTTGTTCAATAGTTGATATTCTCAAGACTAAGGTATTTTCACACACCTAAATTCACAGTGAGGCTTTGTCGATTTAAAGTCTAACTTCCAACTATATGTGATTCGACCTTTTTATCGGAAAGAATATATGTGATTCAAATCTAAAAACATAAAAAAAAATTATAATTGTTCAAATTATCTATGTGATATAATTAAAATGAGAAATGGAGAGAAAGACTTAAAAGAATATTATAAAATTACATACCTTTTTATTCTTTCGAAAACAAATTCAAGCAAATATATTGCCAATTTCCACACACATCCTAGATTAATTTTACTTTCCTTTATTGAGTAACTTGGAAAAATATAAAAGAAAAAAAGAAAAGTAAAGTAAAGTAAAAAAGTATAAACCAATTAGATATCATATAAAAGATAGTGAAAATAAAAATATAAACTTTACTATAATATAAACTTATTTCAAATTTAAATAATCTTTAAAAATAAAAAACTATTAAAATTTACCTATATATCATTAAACAAATTTGCATCATACAAATTCACAAATTTTTAATTTAATTGATGCACATATAAGGGTTAATGACAAATACTTACATGAACCACCATTTTTCATAGGCTTTTCAAGTAGCAAAGATGCATTTATAGTACAAACAAAAGCCTTCCTTACATGAGAATAAGAATATATAGCTATGCACACATCATGTTTGGTTGATAATTTTGATTGTCACAAATTGAAAATGAAGACAAAATGTGAAAGATGTTTGGTTTGCTAATTTTATACGGTAGGTTATATTGAGAGACATTTATAAATTGGTGAATTTGTTCTCTTTTTAATAGCATAATTAATAACTTAGTAACATCCAAAATGAATATATATGAATATGAACAACCAAAATGCATAAATAAAAAGTAGCCAATTTATTTTCACAAAATGTTATAGGTTATTGTAACATATAAATAATTATTATGGAAGATAAATGGTCACATAAAATAAATTGTGAGATAATAATTTTTTAAATTGAGATATTTTTTTAATAGATATAAGAAGTTCTCTAAAGCATGCCACATAGGAAAAATGAAGGTTTATGAGCTATGTAGGAGCTTCCTTTTATTAGTAAATTATCCGGACTTTATTAGTTCCTGAATTATAGTCTTGTAAAATCATGAGAGCAATCGAAAAATTACAATTTACAATTTTAGTAACCTAAAAAAGATGTAGGAAAATTATTAGAGTTGATTTCTTAAAAGATTATGAGAAAATATAAAAAGATTATAATTTATAAACAATAAAAGACAAACATATATACTAATTTTTTAATCACTTATTTTTTATACATACATAGAAGTTGCATATAATATGCGTTGTTCAATAGTTGATATTCTCAAGACTAAGGTATTTTCACACACCTAAATTCACAGCGAGGCTTTGTCGATTTAAAAGTCTAACTTCCAACTATATGTGATTCGACCTTTTTATCGGAAAGAATATATGTGATTCAAATCTAAAAACATAAAAAAAATTATAATTGTTCAAATTATCTATGTGATATAATTAAAATGAGAAATGGAGAGAAAGACTTAAAAGAATATTATAAAATTACATACTTTTTTATTCTTTCGAAAACAAATTCAAGCAAATATATTACCAATTTCCACACACATCCTAGATTAATTTTACTTTCCTTTATTGAGTAACTTGGAAAAATATAAAAGAAAAAAAGAAAAGTAAAGTAAAGTAAAAAAGTATAAACCAATTAGATATCATATAAAAGATAGTGAAAATAAAAATATAAACTTTACTATAATATAAACTTATTTCAAATTTAAATAATCTTTAAAAATAAAAAACTATTAAAATTTACCTATATCATTAAACAAATTTGCATCATACAAATTCACAAATTTTTAATTTAATTGATGCACATATAAGGGTTAATGACAAATACTTACATGAACCACCATTTTTCATAGGCTTTTCAAGTAGCAACGATGCATTTATAGTACAAACAAAAGCCTTCCTTACATGAGAATAAGAATATATAGCTATGCACACATCATGTTTGGTTGATAATTTTGATTGTCACAAATTGAAAATGAAGACAAAATGTGAAAGATGTTTGGTTTGCTAATTTTATACGGTAGGTTATATTGAGAGACATTTATAAATTGGTGAATTTGTTCTCTTTTTAATAACATAATTAATAACTTAGTAACATCCAAAATGCATATATGAATATGAACAACCAAAATGCATAAATAAAAAGTAGCCAATTTATTTTCACAAAATGTTATAGGTTTGTAACATATAAATAATTATTATGGAAGATAAATGGTCACAAAAAATAAATTGTGAGATAATAATTTTTTAAATTGAGATATTTTTTTAATAGATATAAGAAGTTCTCTAAAGCATGCCACATAGGCAAAATGAAGGTTTATGAGCTATGTAGGAGCTTCCTTTTATTAGTAAATAAAAGATGTAGCTTGATTTACAAGCACTAATTAATAAAATTCTTAAGCTTTGTCTAGATTTGTTGACATTGTATTGTATTTTTTTATGGTTTGCATTGTATCTAATAATAATAATATTAATAATAATAATAATAATAATAATAAAATTAATAATAAATTGTAAGGGTAAAATTGGGGGCAGAAGTCCCCTGAGCTTGGACATCGCATTACATATATATTAGGGTTCTAATCTCGGTCATTCCACTTATCCACTTTAAATGTAGAATTTCTAACTACTAAATTACTTTAAAAAAAAAATTGGGGGCATAAAAATAATACACAACATCACAGTGTAAGAATAAAAGTAAGAGAAAAATTGTTTTGTGAAAATATTTTTTTGTTTTTTTTAAAAAATTGTATAAACTCTACTACTTGTTAACAAGTAGTACATAGAGTTGCTATCAAAACAAAAAGGAGTACATAGAGTCTTAAAATGAAAAATTGTATATATTTTTTTAGAAAACAATGGAAATGCCCAAAAAATTGTTTTTATTATTTTCACAAATCAATCATCCATAGCTATTAGTTCTTTTTTTATGTCACAATTTTTCACAGAGAAAGATGTTCTTAGCTTCATTTAAGAAAGGAAAGCATTAGACCAAAATCATATTATTTGTGGTGGAATCAAACCAAGATTTTGAATTGTTTCACGGTCAATTTTTTTTTTCACCATTTGTTTCCCGATCAAACTTTAAACTACAAAGAATTTATTCCCCTGAAAATCAGAAGATTAATACTAAAAATTAATTGGGGGAATCAAAACCTTCTAATCAGAATATTTTGGTCAAATACATAAAAATAAATGGAAAAAAAGTTGCAAAATTACTTTTTTTTAATGAACATTTATGGTGTGTTTGATTTGGAGTCCTGCCACTAGGACTTTGAATCTAGAAAACATAGTTTCTATATTCTCATCATCCTTCATCCTAAAGAGTTCATATTGTTGGATCAGAACAGTAGCATTTGCTTCTTATACTTGCTTATTTCCTTCATAAGTAGAACATAAAGAGTCATAAATACTCTTTGCAGTAGATTTGTCTGTGATCATAACGTATTCATCATGGGTTATACATCCAACCAGAATATCCTTAACTTGATGGTGCTTCTTGTATGTCTTCTTCTCCGTAGTAGTGAACTTCTTTCTTTCTTCAACAGAAAGTTTTCCTCTTTCATCAAGACCTTTGAAAGATACTCCTTCCTCAACCAAATCTCAAAGCTCATCATCTAGTCCAATGAGATGACTATATATTCTATCTTTCCACCATGAAAACGTAGAACCATCACCATTAAACTTATGAGCTTTGTTGTTTGATTCATCATTAGAAACTTCGTAATCATGAGGAACAGTTTTCAAAGAAGGTCCATCAGCCATTGTGTTCTTCAACAAGAAACTGTCTCACTGTTAGGTGATAACAACAGAACCGGGCTCTAGATGCCAATTGAAGGTGTGAAAAACACAAGAAGGGGGGGTTGAATTGTGTTTAGGGTAGTTTAAAAAATTCTTCAAAGTGTAAACACTTGTCAGAGGTTTACAGCGGATCAAAAGCTAAACACAACTAAACTAACTTCTGAAGGAATAAAGGGAAAGAGAGAAAGAGAGAGACAAAGAGTTTTATACTGGTTCCTCTCACAAAACGAGAGTACGTCCAGTCCTCTTGCACTTCCAAGAGAGTTCACTATAATCACACAAGATTACAAATGCTCAAGCACAAAAGCAAGAGACTTCCAAATGCTCAAGTACACAGACGAGAGACTTCCTATTGCTCAAGCACGCAGGCAAGAGACTTCCAAACACTAGAATAAGTAAAAACAGAGTCTGAACAAAGATATACAAATCAATGTTCAGAAATAATAAATACAACTTTTGATACAAGACTTAACTTAGAATCTAAACAAAGAATTCTAAGGCTCAACTAATGAATTAACAGTAGCTGAAGCTGGCCCAACTTGAACTACTTTTAAAAATTTTATAGTCACACAACAAACCTTAATTTAGAAACACTCTCTCAGACAAACTTTCTCATTTCAAAGCCTCAAACAACATTGTGTTTGAGTAGTGGTTGAAGTATTATACCACATAAGAATAATGGCGAGAAAGAGAAGTTAAAGAGCATATCGTCTGCAAATAAACAAATAATTTCTCTTTCCATCGATTGTTGGACATCAGTACAAAATATGAATTACATCGGTGTAACTTGTCATTACATTGATGAGAGGTGAATGTTGAATAAAAAATATTGAGTTTAAATCTGATTTCGGATCACAAGCGAAAACAATTGGTAAGAATTTATAGTCATGTTTGAAAGAATGAGAGATTAAAAAAGTTTGTTGTGTAACCATAGATAATGCAAGTGTTAATAATGTTGCATTCACCTATATAATTAGAGGAACGAGTGATATCCAGAAAAAATAATAGCATGAAATACATCGGGAAAAAACCGATTAAAGTATCCGAACCAAACCGATTAGTTTGGTTCGGATTCATTTTTGAAAAACACAAAAAACCGAACCAATTGAGCGTTTATTGGTTCGGATATTGGATTCACCCAAAAGCGATCCAAACCGGTCCAATTACACCCCTACTGATACATATTCTTAAAACTGTTATAGAGCTCTGGATTTTTTATTTATTTTTATAATCGGGCTCTGGATTATATGATTCTACAGTACAAATCCTTGTTAATATGGTCTGTCATGTAACAGAGTGTTGGAAGAATCAGAAGTGTGTATGATCCCTGCACAGAGAAGCACAGCACTATATACTTCAATCGACCTGAGGTCCAAAGGATTTTACATGTTGATCCAGATCATAAGCCTGCTAAATGGGAGACCTGCAAAGTAATGCTCTTCAGTTATTTTTACAAATTTGGATATATTGCTTCATTCAATGTGGTTCTTGCAATACATTTTTTGTTCACTGCTGGACAAGATCAAACACCAAACAAAATGAGGTTTATCGTTTTGTTCTGTTTAATTAGTGGAAGAAAAATTACCGCAACATTTTGTTGCTGTACTTCGTTTTCATTTGATATTATTAACAAATGAAGAATCCTTGCAACTAAATCGTTTGATAATTGATAGGGACATCAGGGATTGTACGAACAGCATAAAGTGCATCACTATATTTCTTTACATGTTTTTAACAAATATTTAATATCAGAATCCACTTATTCTCATTCGTTGCAGTGATGTGGTAGCTATTAACTGGAAGGATTCTCCTAGAACTGTTCTCGATATATATCGTGAACTTATTCCTACTGGACTGCGAATATGGTTTTTCAGGTTACTCCCTTTTTCTAATATCTACACATGCCTTAAATATGTGCTTACTCATTCATCCACGGTGAATCATATATCATTTTTCTTTAACAATTTTAGCCGCCAAGTAGCTTACTTTTTGTTGTTGTTGTTGTTGTTGTTGTTGTTGTTGTTGTTGTTGTTGTTGTTGTGTTTCTTCGATTCGTCAATGTCATTTCCAGTGGTAATACAGATGCTGTAATCCCAGTAACATCTACTCGCTATACCATAGCCGCTCTAAAGCTTCCAACTGTGAGCCCCTGGCGTGCATGGTATGATGACGGAGAGGTAAGTCGGTAATAGTTTATTTTCTATTTTCTCCTTTGCTAGCAACTATTGTTCACATCACAATCACTTCACCACATTGATATTGACGTATAAGCGAAACAAACAGGTAGGAGGTTGGACTCAAGAGTATGACGGACTTACGTTTGTAAACGTAAGGGGTGCAGGGCATGAAGTTCCTTTGCATAGACCAAAACTTGCTCTAACATTGTTCAAAGCCTTCTTAGCAGGAACCTCCATGCCAACTCTTGAACCACTCTCACACACCGCTGCCTATTGAAACGATTCATTCAAGTTTATGGTTGTTAACTTTCTGTTTTGTGTCCGTTTTCTATCGAACGTTCATTAATAACAGTGTTCCGATCCATGCTATGGAGCACAAGTTATTCTTACAGGAAATGCACGAGCGCTGATATGTCTTGTTTCTAAAGAAACATGAAGTGGTTATCTTATCTCCTACATCTGACAGAAATCAGGTGTCATGGAGTATGAAATAGCCAATCAAAATGTTTCGTTCACTTCTTCAATACATTTCGTAATAATAAGTATTTCTCTATTTATCGATTTTTACTCATCCTAGAATTGTATTCTAAAGAGAGTTTATTTAACGATGAAATCGACTTGATTGATTAGTCTCACAGTTCTACTTACACAGACACAATTGAAGTGTGGGAACATTATAGTCTAGTTTGTGTATCTTAGTGTGTGGAGGCTTATATATAGTTCAAAAGTTCAAACCAATTGTTATCAACAAAAAAAATAACATTGAAGCCAATAGATTCAAACTCTCCACCACCTATAAACACTTAATTATTTTTTTTACCATTGAGGAACTTCTTAATTTTCAAAAAATATACTACAAAAAATTAATAAAAATATTGAAGATATCTTCTCACAAACTTTATGTCAATTACTGTGAATATATAAAAACTAGTTAATACTTGATTTATCACAATACAAAATCAACTAGATTTATTTCTAATTTGCAAGAAAAATATAATTTTTTTATTAAGATTAGTTTTATAAATAATTTGTGTGAACTTATATTTATGATCCATTGAACTAATAAATCAATGATATTAAACTTCCTATTGATATTTAACATGATATTTTAGAGAATTTGACTATATATGATATCATATTTCAATTTTAGTTTATAATAATACATTTGTATATGTGAAAATTTAATGTAGATTAATAAACTTAAACTACTGAAAAAGTTAATAAATTTATAATTTAACAAAAATACAAATTTTAATATATAAATCATAATAGTATTAAAAATATTATTCATATTAACTTAAGTAGGCCGGCCTAATAGGCTAAAAGACTTTTTCAATGGCCTGCAGTCTGGCCTATTTACTTAAATAAGCTTATAAAAAAGCTTTGGCCTGCTTTATTTAAAGAAATAGGTCGACCTAACCCGAGCTTATGTATGCTAGGCCTTAAGGCCTTGTAGGCCGACCTGACCTATTCCCACATCTATGCACACACATCGACCAACAATGCACTTGGGAATTAAAGAAGAGACGCACAAACTTCTTTGACAATCATAGTTTTTCTTGCATGGAATATAATCTGCAATTTCAACTAAAAATAAATAAAAATTACTAAAAGGTGTTGAAAATATTGCGTATAAGATACTTTAGAAATTTTAAAATGGTATGGAAAACCACTTACCGCAGTTAGTTTCCACAAGAAAAAGAGAAATAAAAAAGATCAAAGTATAAAAAAATCTTGGTATTCGAGCCATATTTTCCTTCTTAACAAATCAATAGAAAATTGTTTGATCAATTTATAAGGAAAAAGAATGCATGCTTCGTTATCTTTAGTAAAATAATGATGATGATTTTAACCCTTCAAAGTTGCAAAATATCCAATCATAAAATGTCTCTACGATACATCAATGTGTCAAATTTAACTCTTTCATTCACTCAATTGATCACTTAACAGTATAAAGTTCTCACATAAAAATCCTGATGATAATCTATAAGGTTATTCTTCTATTTTACTAATCTTCTTTTTTAGTTCTATTTTAGCCTTTCATAATAGAACACTTAAACATATAAAAAATAAAATATGTTTTTTCTAATTTACCTTTTTATAATTTGAGGGCACGGTTCCCACAACTTTGTTACAAGTTAGTTGTTGGACCACATACAAATTTACTTATGTGATTTGTACTTATTGGTTGAAGGGTAAATACCTCCAAATTATGAAGCAGTAACAAAATTATGAAGAAATAAAACTAGCTAGTTGTAAAATAATGCATCAAAGATGTAACAACACATTTACATAGCAAATTAAAATTACCATAGAATTATGTTTTTTTATTGACAAAATTTTCGGATCAAAATTAATACATATCAATCACATGTGCAATTACTTTTGTAAGTGCTCTTTGAACTCTAAGGTCTTTCCTGCCTTGGACTGGGACACCAACCCCTCACCCTAAATTTTTGTAACCAAAAAAACCACATGTGCAATTAAATTTCATAAGTTGAACAAATAAACGTATTTCTTCCCTCCTTGTACCAAATAATTCAACGCCTTAACCCAGTCATTATTATTTTATTTTTTTTGAATGGCTAAATTTTATTAAAATCACAATTGCGCGCAAGATGAGCACAATGCGTAATACGAACACATACAAGCATATCACAAGAAAGAAAATAACTAAAACAACACATAAATCCAACGACACCCATAGAGGGGCCCTTACACCAAATACCATCAATCCCGCCCATCCAATACAAACTCCATCTAGCCAATAACAATTCAAATGACAGCTCCTAGGTCAAACAAAAATCACTGCAGCTAACGCCAACACCAACACCAATGCTATTCAGGAAACACAACCAAAGCAACTGGCACAGTAGAGACCACTAAGCACCACAAGCCAAAACTCAATTGGATATCAAACCCAAGTCCGCTGAAAAGAGAACCACCATCCAACAGCAGTGCAAAACCACGCCGAAACACCAAAACCAAACTCAATGAACAATCAAAACCAAACTCCAAAAACAAAAAAAAACACGAAGTAAAGGGCTAAAATCGCGGAGAAGATATGTTTTGGAGAGAGGTTGAGACTCCGCGGTGGTTTTCTTAAATGGGAGAGGGAAGATAAACAGCGCAACAACAGAACCACAACCGGACTTTGGAGTTGTAACAAAAACACAAGTAGTGAAATAACACAAATACATCAAACCCATCACCTGACTATGTAATACAGCCCCATCACCTGCACAACACCACCGCCAAAGGCACCAAAATCCAAACCGTCGACACCAAGAGTACAGCCGCCAAGCACAACACAAATTTGTCACCACCACCACCAAAACAAAACCAGATCCGTCACCACCACCATCGAAACCGAAGAAAATCCGACACCACCACCAAACCGAGACCATCAAAACGCACCAAATCTGAGGCCAAAAACGATGAACCTGATCTCCGGGACCCCAAACTTCTTATAAACTGCTCACTAAAGCAACTTAGTACAATCTAGAAGTCCAAGCTCAACTGGCAAATGCTGAAATTGCTAGGCCGGACGTCATGATCCGGGTTCAAACCCGGAACCTCACAGTTGTGTGTGAGTTTAATTTCAGTGGATTACCACTTCATCTACAAAAAACTTAGTATAGATGGATATGTCCAAACTTCTTATTTCTAAAAATGCTTCATTACATATCAAATACATATCGGCAGGACCTAATCCAGTCCGCTTGATGCTCGGGGTGGACCTAAATTTTAATTAACCCTAAATTTGTTAAACTTAAAAAATATCCCAAATTCAATTAAATGAGAAAGGGGTTAATTTAGGTGCATCAAAGAGAATAAATTGTATTGCGTAGGCTAGCTAGGAATAAGTTGCATCGGAGGGTTAATTTAACTTTAATCTCAAATTCAATTGAAGTTACTAGTTGTTAGAATTAGATTAGATTGGGTAGGCAACTACAAATAAGTTGTACCGTAGTTTAATTTAATCCCTTTTTTATTTTCAGAATTTTTGTGTTGAATTTTTTTTTTATTTTTATAAGAAAGAAGATAAAGTTATTGATGAATATGATGAACAATGTTCATTAAAATTTTGATTTGTTGAATTTTAATAAAAAGGTATTTAAAAAATAACATTTAAGCATTTTTTAATAAAAAAAATAAGAAAAAAGGGTTTATACGTGCATATTATAAAAGATAAAGGACCTAAATGAAAAAACAAAAATATAAAGGACTAAAGTGTTACAAATAAATAATATAAGGGATATAAATGTAAAAAAAAAAGATAAAGGACCAAAATGTTACAAAAAAAGAAGATAAAGGACAATTAGTGTAATTTTGCCTAAAATGTAATATTCATAAATTTGGTTCAAACTATATAAATTACCCACCAAATCATCAAAGTGACATCCAAAAATCAAACGAGTTTTTTAAATTTTGCAAGAAAAAAATAAGGTAAAATCGTGTCAAAAAGTAATAACCAACGATTTTATTTTAGTTTGTAAAATAACATTTGTCTGTCCCAGAATATTTCGCTGCTTAGGATGCGAACATCCCCCATAATAGTTCGCTTCCCAGGCAGCGAACTACACCAATGACTAAAACAGAACATGCATTAAATGTGTAGACATGCATTAAATGCATATAACTAGTTGCATAATAATAAAAATAACACATATATAACTAAGCATATATTGTTAACATTAGTAGAAAAATAAAGTTATTATACGTAAAACTTCCCATTCTAGCATGAGGGATAAATCCGCATCTTCGTCCTTGAATAAATTAGTGGTGTCAAATTTCAATCTCTTCCAATGACTATGAATGTCAGCCAATCTTATTGGTTTGCCTTCTTTCACGGTTTTGGCAAGTGTGCAGCAAACCCATTGTTGATATTAGCAAACATTCATACTTCGCCTTATCCGTTCCAATCACGTCAGCTCGACGAACCTCATCCACTAAGTGACCCAATGCTTCTCTTGAAACATTTCCTTGCAATTCTGACCACAACACGATTCCCTTCCATCTCTCATCTCTAAATATGATGCTTCGCTGAAAGTCCTCATGTAGCTCACCAAACATGTTTGACAACATCATATCGATCTCTCCCCAATCTTTTTAATCTCGCATCAGCTGACTATTAGTTAAAGAGAAATTTGGAAAGAAATTGCATCTATTATTAGTTGATAATGTTTTAGTTAGTGTACACAACAATTTGGAATCTTTTTGCAATATATAGTTATTGTTGACACCAGTGAGTCTTTAAATTTTTAAAGTATATAAAATATCATGGCTTTATAGCAAACAAAATAGTGTTTTAATAATTTGAACACAAGCACAAACACAAACACAAACACAAACATGTCAAGAGACATAATAATCTTCAAGGACAAAATCTATATTTCAGTTGCTTGTACACAAATACTACAATAAAATAAATTCCTACAATCATGCTTCAGAGTCTCCTGTCTTCATTTTTCTAATATTACTTGTTCATCCTCTCCACAATTAATATCAATGGTTATCTATGAAATACAATCATGCAAATATTAGTTTTTTTTCTTTGTCAATTGTTAAACTCAATGAAATACGTAAATTGTAAGACCCAGGATTTCATTGTATAGTTGGTTTGAGGAATATTAGGGTTTCGATGTGTTCGTGTGATGAAACATCGTGTAATTATTAAGATTTGCTGTAATCGGGTCTGTTTTGTGTTCGTGCATTGTAACTGTACAGACTGTTGTCTTGTGATCCTGTTGCTTGAATAAGAAGTTATTTGTGGTTTCAGAATAATAAGTTTTGGATTATTCTTGTTTTTGGAAAAACGAGTAGGATTTTACCCGTCGTTGTAAAATCTTATTGCGTCTGTTTTGAGTGAGGTTTCGGATGGAAGTTTTATATATCTGCGCGAGTTAGGATAATGTAAGACCCAAGATTCCACTGTACAGTTTTTCTAAGGAACTCTAGTAATGGCTATGAGTTTTAGGGTTTTTGGTGAAGCGGTTTTGTGAGTATCGTCGCATTAATGAGATTTTTGCTGAAACGGAGCCTGTTTTGTGCTCGTGCGTTGGAAAGGCACAGACTTTCGGGTCGTGGTCCTCTTTTAAGTATGAGGAGATTTCTGTGAAGTCAGAATGACGAGTTTTGGATTATTCTTGTTTTTGGAAAAACGAGTAGGATTTTACCCGTCGTTGTAAAATTTTACTGCGTCTGTTTTAAGTGAGGTTTCGGATGGGAGTTTTATATATCTGCGTGAGTTAGGATATGTCCTGAGATTAATTTTCTAAGGTATGGAAGAAAATTACAGTCGCGGAAAAAGATTCGGCGATAAGTTTTGGAATGGAAAAAACGATAGACGTTCTTTCTGTAGGTTTTCTGTTTTTGCGAGTTTCGTTCGTCGCGATGCGCGAGAACTGAGCGTGCGTTTCGTTGTAAGAGGTTGTGAGAAATATCTTGGGAGGATAGACTCGGATTGATCCAAGGGCTAGGATTTTGTCTTGAAGCTTTATCCTATTTGATCCAAAGGCTATTATGGAACAAGACCAAGTCTTAAGGGAGACTTTTAGTCACTTGTAGTCATGAGAAAAATTCACAAAACTTCACTCTTCTTCTCTCTTGGCCGTGGCCTTCTTTTCACCTTTCCAACTTGAGAGATTTTGCAATTCTTCACCAAAAGCTTGGATTTTTGGCTTGTTGGATCATAGAGATTGAAAGGAATTCATCTCCACTTGAGGTAGTAAACCTTCTCCTTTCTTTGTTGGTTTAAAACATCTTATGTTAAGGGTTTTATGATTATGATTCTTGAGAGAAATTTGTGAGAGGTTGCTCATAAATTGATTCTTGTTCCATGAATGTTGTTCATGAGGGTTAGTAAGCATGTGTAGGCTTTGTTATGTTTGTTTTCCATGAGTTGGTGAAAAATCTCATGAGAAAAGTTAGGGTTTTGAAAGTTTAGAGTATTGATCAATTACATGAGGTTATGTTGTAAGGTTTTGAAAAGAAAAGTTGTCTTTGAACCTTTGGGCGAAAGGGAAATGCGTTGTATGGTTTTGTTTTGGAAAATCCGATGAAAAATATTTTGAGGTTTATGAAAATATTTTCTAAGAGTTTTTGGGTAGTATTTTGGGGTCAAAGTGGTTTAAAACTATTGTGACACGTGGCGTCGCTTTTTACCTTGAAAACATGTTTGAAAATGATTACCGGACGGTTGAGGCCCGTAATAAAACTTGTGCTTGGATTTGGTTTTGATTTTGGAAATGAAAATCAAATAACTTGCACTCGAAGCAACCAACATGCTTTCGGAAATGTGTTGCTTGCTTATGAAAATGGTTTGCTTTTATGCCTTGAAAAGATGTTGGGAACTAATAGAATCAAACTAGGTTTGGGTGGAAAAAGGTGGTGTGAGTTGCTGTCTTGTGCTGTCATGACAGGTGCAACTCGCCGGGCGAGTGGTTACTCGCCAGGGCGAGTGTCACAGGTCATGACAACACGCCAGGGCGAGCTCCAGGGCGAGTAAGACCAGTACTCCCTGCCTTCACTCGCCACCAACTCGCCAGGGCGAGCTCTGGGAGTTGAGATTTTGGATTTTGATTTCTAAACTTGGTTTTTAACATTCTAATCCCTTTTTATTAATTTATGGAAGTGGTGGGGATTGGAAACGAGTTTTTCGGGTACTCGGAAAGTACGTAACTTATAACGCAAGAAAATAGCCATTTTGCAATTCAAATTATTTAAGACTTTTGGCAATTGTTTTGGGCCCTAAAAATAGTACAAATAACTCATGGGGGTTGATCAATACGGTAGTTTTTGGTTCGATGTCCGAAAGAGTGGTTTTTCCTTAGGAACCATTAGGTTTTTGGGGTTTTGGTGTAGTTTCAATACGATTGGTTAGAGAACAATGTATTGATTGTTACGCTGCTTGTTTTAGGAAGCACGTTGTGTTGTTTGAGCGTGTGTTATTGACGGAAGCTTGCCGAGGTAAGGGCTCCACTTTATTTCCGTCTTTTCAAACGGTTTTGGTAAACATGCTTTGTTTTGCTGTGTACGCAATTGTTTGTGTGTTGACATGTTTGTGTTATGTATGCTCGTTGATGAGAACGTGTTTACATTACTTGTGCAATTTACATATGATTTGGAAAATATATGTATGAATTGCTATGATTTAGTTACATATGCTTGAGAGGTATGTATGTGTGGCATTAGCATATGTAGGGAAACGTATGCTCATGCATTCATTGTGCGTAGTTGCGTGAGTGGACTACGGGGTGTTGGTTGCGTGAGTGGACCCACCCAAAATCCTACGGGATCTTTTTGAGTACAATAAGTGGTTGCGTGAGTGGACCACGGGGTGTGATTGCGTGAGTGGATCCACCTTAACTGTAAGACCTAAGATTTCTTTGTGTAGTTGGTTTAAGGAATATTAGGGTTTCGATGTGTTCGTGTGACGAAACATCGTGTAATTATTAAGTTTTGCTGTAATCGAGTCTGTTTTGTGCTCGTGCACTGTAACTGTACAGACTTTTGTCTTGTGATCCTGTTGCTTGTATAAGAAGTTATTTGTGGTTTCAGAATAATAAGTTTTGGATTATTCGTGTTTTTGGAAAAACGAGTAGGATTTTACCCGTCGTTGTAAAATCTTATTGCGTCTGTTTGGAGTGAGGTTTCGGATGGAAGTTTTATATATCTGCGCGAGTTAGGATATATTCTGAGATTAATTTTCTGAAGTATGGAAGAAAATTACAGTCGCGGAAAAAGATTCGGCGATAAGTTTTGGAATGGAAAAACGTTAGACGTTCTTTCCATAGGTTTTATGTTTTTGTGTTTTACGTTCGTCGCTTCGCGCGAGAACTGAACGTGTGAGTGTTTCTATGAGGTTTTGAGTTTTGCCTCAAGTGGATTGGTTTTGGTTTGATCCAATGGCTATGGTTTGGTCTTGGCATTGTGTTTTTGATCCAATGGCCATGAGCTAGCAAGAGCTTTAGCATAGTAAGGAGGTTTGCTCATTTGTGGACTTAGAAAAACATCACCAAACATCTCATTCTTTCTCTCTTTCACGTGAACTTCATTACTCAACCCTAACCTTCACTAAATTTTCCATTCTTCACCATTTCACTCCATTTCAAGCTTTGGAGCTTTGAAGAAAGTTGTAGAGAATCACTTTCTTGAGGTAACCCTCTCTTCTCATCTCCTAGGTTGGTAGATTTTTAGAGTTGTGAGGTTTTTGGGTTTATGTTCTTAAGAGGGTTTGGTGAGAAATGTTGTTCTTGCTAGTTTTTGTTTCATGAATGTTGTTCATGAGGTCTAGAGAAGCATGTGTAGGCTTTGTTATGTTTGTTTTCCATGAGTTGGTGAAAATCTCATGAGAAAAGTTAGGGTTTTGGTTTGGTTATGTATTGATCAATTACATGAGGTTATGTTGTAAGGTTTTGAAAAGAAAAGTTGTCTTTGAACCCTTGGGCGAAAGGGAAACGCGTTGTATGGTTTTGTTTTAGAAAATCCGATGAAAAATATTTTGAGGTTTATGAAAATATTTTCCTAAGTGTTTTGGGTAGTGTTTTGGGGTCAAAATGGTTTAAAACTATTGTGACATGTGGTGTCGCTATTTACCTTGAAAACATGTTTGAAAATGATTACCGAACGGTTAAGGCCCGTAATAAAACTTGTGCTTAGGTTTGGTTTTGATTTTGTAAATGAAAATCAAATAACTTGCACTCGAAGCAACCAACAAGCTTTCGGAAATGTGTTGCTTGCTTATGAAAATGGTTTGCTTTTATGCTTTGAAAAAGTGTTGGGAACTAATAGAATCAAACTAGGTTTGGGGTGGAAAAAGGTGGTGTGAGTTGCTGTCTTGTGCTGTCATGACAGGTGCAACTCGCCGGGCGAGTGGTTACTCGCCAGGGCGAGTGACATAGGTCCTGACAACACGCCAGGGCGAGCTCCAGAGCGAGTAAGACCAGAACTCTCTGCCTTCACTCGCCACCAACTCGCCAGGGCGAGCTCTGGGAGTTGAGATTTTGGATTTTGATTTCTAAACTTGGTTTTTAACATTCTAATCCCCTTTTATTAATTTATGGAAGTGGTTGGGATTGGAAACGAGTTTTTCGGGTACTCGGAAAGTACGTAACTTATAACGCAAGAAAACGGCCATTTTGCATTTCAAATTATTTAAGACTTTTGGCAATTGTTTTGGGTCCTAAAAATAGTACAAATAACTCATGGGGGTTGATCAATACGGTAGTTTTTGGTTCGATGTCCGAAAGAGTGGTTTTCCTTAGGAACCATTAGGTTTTTGGGGTTTTGGTGTAGTTTCAATACGATTGGTTAGAGAACAATGTATTGATTGTTACGCTGCTTGTTTTAGGGAGCGCGTTGTGTTGTTTGAGCGTGTGTTGTTGACGGAAGCTTGCCGAGGTAAGGGCTCCACTTTATTTCCGTCTTTTAAAACGGTTTTTGGTAAACATGCTTTGTTTTGCTGTGTATGCAATTGTGGTGTGCTTGGCATGTTGTTGTGATGTATTCTCGATATGAGATCGTGATAAATACATGATTCGTTGTCTTACATATGATTGGAGATGTATGTATGAACATGTGATTAAAATACATATGATTAGATATATATGTATGTATTGTTGTGTTGTGGTTACATATGCTTGAGAGGTATGTATGTGTGGCATTAGCATATGTAGAGAATCGTATGCTCATGCATTCATTGTGCGTAGTTGCGTGAGTGGACTACGGGGTGTCGGTTGCGTGAGTGGACCCACCCAAAATCCTACGGGATCTTTTGAGTACAATAAGTGGTTGCGTGAGTGGACCACGAGGTGTGATTGCGTGAGTGGATCCACCTTAACCCTTTGCGGTTTTATTGGTTATGATTAGTAATTCCGGAATTCATTTGCATGTGGTAGCTCTGGTAGTACCACACCCATTGTAGAAGTCTGCATTAGGCTTGTTGTGCATTATATATATAAGCCCGTTGGTGGGAATTGTTGAATGTTTTAAGAGTTTTCTCTTGTGCTTTGTGGAAATATTTGTTATGTGTACAATCTTTCGTACCGGTTATATATATATATACTTTTATTTTGTGGTGACCCTTTCTTTCATTTGCGGGCTCATCCCACCCCAGATGACGATGTAGGTCGAGAGGATGGTGTTGGCAGCTCTAGGCCTTAGTGAGCTCGTGTTGGTGCTGAAGTGGTAGTTTTAGTTAGACTATGCGCCGGTGTGTTTTGTGCACCGTGCTTTTTGATTAGCATAGGACATTCTAACTTCTTTTGGTTAGTTAGTGCTTGTAAGCACATAGACTTATGGATTGTGATTATTCAGGTTTACACTTAGCATTTCCGAATACGATATATATATGGTGTGATATATATATATGGTTCGTTTGTAATATTTAATGTCGGCTCAATTAAAAATGTTTTGCGCACTCTGAGTGTTAGTTGAAAAAGAAAAAAAAAAATAATGCCCCTTTTGCGTTATGAAAACGGGGTGTTACAATTGTGGTATCAGAGCCCGGCTTTAAATCTTCAAAGGGAAAGTGTATACTTGAGTC
The DNA here is from genome assembly GCA_030408175.1 of Trifolium repens. NCBI lineage: Eukaryota > Viridiplantae > Streptophyta > Magnoliopsida > Fabales > Fabaceae > Trifolium > Trifolium repens. The sequence goes on along the minus strand of CP125846.1, from coordinate 24,699,891 downwards.
GTTAGCCCAGAGTCGGTTAGAACGTAACTAGTGTGGAGTTAGTTCTAGTGTTTGTTCTGTGTCGGGTTTCGAGTTAGTAATCCGTGGTGTGAGATATTCTGTTAGGATTCAGAATTATATGACTAAGGATCTAATCAGAATTGGTATTGTGCAGAATAGAATGCCGCCAAGAAGGGCGAATCCAGCTCCTATGGTACCCGAAGTTGATATAAACCAGATGGCTTATGCCATGCATACGATGGCAGCGGCTGTGACTGCCCAGAGCCATGCTAAGGCGCAGAGGGATCTGGAAAAGCGCGAAAGGGAAATACTTGCGGCTGGATCTAGACTCCTTTCGAATTTCAACCACCAGACTCCTCCTAAGTTTAACGGAGAGGGAGGTCCGGAAACTGCTGACTTATGGCTCCAATCTGTGGAGAGGATATTCGGGGCAATTCATTGTCCGGAGGGAGAGAAGGTAGTTCTAGCTACCTATCAGCTGCTTGGGGGTTCCGAATTTTGGTGGAGGAACACCCGTCTGATTATGGAAAATGCATATGAGGAGGTTAACTGGGAGAACTTCAAGAGGAGGTTCCTGGCTAAGTATTTCCCTGAGACTGCAAGGGAAAGGTATGGTGAGGAGTTTCTGAGACTACGTCAGGGGAGTATGAATGTGGAGGCATATTCCAAGAAGTTTGAATCATTATCCCGTTTCTTCCGCTTCTTTAGGGATGGGATAGATGAGGTCTATATGTGTCGTCGCTTCCAAGATGGGCTTAGGTACGAACTGCAGGATGCGGTTGTGCCATTGGGTATTCGGCAATTTCAAGTCTTGGTTGAAAAGTGCCAAGAGGTTGAAGATATGAGAAACAAAAGGGTGAACCGTCAGGGTGGTTTTAGTGCTGGGGGACCAAGTCGTTCTGGTGGTCCGAATCAGAGTCAGAACCGTGGAAAACAAGGCAGTAAGCCATATGACCGTCCACAGTATAACAAGGGACAGAGTCGATCGGTGAATCAGAACAGTCAGAATACCGGGAAACAGGGCTGTTTTAAGTGTGGTGAAGTGGGCCACTATGCGAATGAATGCCGGAATCAGGGGCATGTTTGTTTTAATTGCAAGAAGCCGGGACACTTTGCTAGAGATTGCAAAGCCCCGAAGGCTGGGCCGTCGGCAAATGTGGCACAAGGCTCACAAGGTACCCGACCTGCGGCAAAGGCACGTGCTTACTGTATGGGCACAGAAGTGAGTGGGCAGGCTAGCAATGCCATTCACGAGAGCTGTCACATTGCAGGTAATTCTTTAACTGCTTTGATTGACACGGGGGCAACCCACTCATTCATATCTTTGGCATGTGCAAATCGTTTAAACTTGAATGTTTCTGTTCTTCCGTTTGATTTGAATGTCTTGACTCCTGCTAAGGATTTGGTAGTAAATACTGCATGCTTGCATTGTTTGGTGGTAATTCAGAATAGAGAGTTTCTGGTCAATTTGGTGTGTTTACCGCTTTTATCTCTCGAGATCATCCTTGGGATGGATTGGTTGTCTTATCATTATGTGATTCTAGACTGTGCACGGAAATTGGTTTTCTTTCCCGAGCCAGGTGTGCGAAGGTACTTGTCTACGAATCGACTTTCTGTGGTTATGTGTAATGGAGAGCCGGGGATAGTTTCACTTGCTAGCGTAGGAGTGACTTCGGAGATCCGAATTGAGGAAATTCGAGCAGTTCAAAATTTCCAAGACGTGTTTCCATCGGAGATTCCAGCTTTTCCTCCGTGTAGAGAGGTGGAATTCTTTATTGATTTACAACCGGGTACGGGTCCGATTTCGGAATCGCCCTATCGGATGGCTCCAGCCGAGTTGGTAGAGTTGAAAAGTCAAATTGAGGACTTGTTAGAGAAAGGTTTCATAAGGCCTAGTGTGTCGCCGTGGGGAGCACCGGTCTTATTGGTTAAGAAGAAGGATGGGAAATCTCGTTTGTGTGTGGATTATCGGAAGCTTAATAAGGTGACTATCAAGAACCGATATCCGTTGCCACGGATTGATGATTTGATGGATCAGTTGAGGGGAGCCTCAGTGTTTTCCAAGATTGACTTGAAATCTGGATATCACCAGATAAGAGTGCGAGATGAGGATATTCAGAAAACGGCGTTTAGGACGCGGTATGGGCATTATGAGTACTTGGTGATGCCGTTTGGAGTGACGAATGCACCTGCGATCTTCATGGCTTACATGAATCGGATATTCAATTCATTTTTGGACAAGTTCGTGGTTGTGTTCATTGATGATATTCTCGTGTATTCGAAGAGCGAAGAGGAGCATGAAGAGCATCTTCGTATGGTTTTGCAGGTGTTGCGGGAAAGAAAGTTGTTTGCGAATCCGTCGAAGTGTGATTTTTGGTTGGAAGAGGTGAATTTCCTTGGCCATATAATATCAAAAGAGGGAATTGCCGTGGATCCAGCCAAGATTGACACAGTACTTGCATGGAAGCAACCGCAGACGGTGACGGACGTGAGGAGTTTTGTTGGTTTGGCCGGTTATTACCGGAGGTTCATTGAAGGTTTTGCTAAGATTGTGGCACCAATGACGCAACTTACGCGAAAAGATCAACCGTTTGCGTGGACTGAGCAGTGTGAACTTAGTTTTCAATTGTTGAAGGAGCGGTTGACGACTTCACCGGTGTTGGTGTTACCTCAGTCAGATGAACCTTATGAGGTTTATTGTGATGCGTCTCATCAAGGTTTGGGTTGTGTGTTGATGCAGCACAAGAGAGCAGTGGCTTATGCATCACGGCAGCTGAAGGTGCATGAGAAGAATTATCCGACGCACGATTTGGAGCTTGCGGCCGTGGTTTTTGCATTGAAGATCTGGAGACATTATCTTTATGGTTGCACTTTCGTTGTGTTTAGTGACCATAAAAGCCTCAAGTATCTGTTCGACCAGAAGGAGTTGAATATGAGGCAAAGGAGGTGGATGGAAACATTGAAAGACTTTGACTTTACCTTAGAATACCATCCGGGAAAGGCTAATGTGGTGGCCGATGCTTTGAGTAGGAAGAGTGTGTCGGTTTGTTCGGCACAAATGGCTAGTCAACAGGAGTTGTTGAGAGAGTTTCGTGATTTGCATCTCGAGGTAGAGTTTGCTTTAGGGAATATGAGGTTGGGTATGATTACCATCTCAAGCGGATTATTGGAGGACATTGCAAATTGTCAAGATGACAAGTTTCTCATGGAGAAAAGGGCGTTGATTGTTCGAGGAACCAACCGAGATTTCAAGGTGGGACCGGACAACATTTTGAGATGTAATGGTAGGGTGTGTGTGCCCGATGCGATGGACTTGAGAAACACCATTCTAAGGGAGGCACACAAGAGTAAGCTTAGTATACATCCCGGAGCGACAAAAATGTATCAGGACCTGAGGCAAGATTTCTGGTGGCCGGGTATGAAGAGGGATGTGGCCGAGTTTGTGGCGTCGTGTCTGACTTGTCAGAAGGCGAAGATTGAACATCAGAGACCAGCAGGGATGCTGCAGTCATTAGATATCCCCGAGTGGAAGTGGGATAGCATTTCTATGGATTTCATCACTGGTTTACCCAAGACCAGGAGGAAGCATGATTCCATTTGGGTGATAGTGGATCGTTTGACGAAGTCCGCTCATTTTCTACCGGTAAGGATTACGGATACGGCGGCAAAGTTGACCGATGTGTATATTGCTGAGATTGTGAGGTTACATGGGATTCCGTCAAGTATAGTGTCGGATAGAGATCCAAAGTTCACTTCACATTTTTGGAAGACTTTGCACGAGGCGTTGGGGACGAAACTGAGGTTGAGTTCTGCCTATCATCCCCAGACCGATGGGCAAACTGAGAGAACGAATCAGTCTTTAGAGGATTTGTTGAGAGCATGTGTGTTGGATGATCGTGGGAGTTGGGACGACGTGTTGCCATTGATAGAGTTCACGTACAACAATAGTTACCATTCGACTATCGGAATGGCACCATATGAGGCTTTGTATGGGAGGAGGTGTCAGACTCCTTTGTGTTGGTACCAAGATGGGGAAGGTTTGATAGTAGGACCGGAAATGGTACAACAGACGACGGACAAGGTCCGAAGGATAAGGGCAACGATGAAGGTTGCTCAAGATCGACAAAAGAGTTATGCGGATAGGCGTCGGAGGCCTTTAGAGTTTGAGGAGGGAGATCACGTATTCCTCCGTGTTACTCCAACAACGGGTGTTGGAAGGGCTTTGAAAGCAAAGAAGTTGACTCCGAAGTTTATAGGACCTTATCAGATTTTGGAACGGATTGGGAAGGTAGCATACCGGATCGCGTTGCCACCGGTACTATCTTTGATTCATGACGTGTTCCATGTGTCGCAATTGCGGAAGTATACGCCGGACCCATCACATGTGATCACACCAGATGACATCCAGTTGAGGGATAACTTGTCATTTGAGGTTCCGCCGATCAAGATTGCGGATAGGAAGATGAAACGTTTGAGGACAAAAGAGATACCTTTGGTGAAGGTAATATGGAACGAAGCTACAGGAGATACCACCTGGGAGCTCGAGAGTAAGATGAAGGAATTATACCCCGGTTTGTTCGACGATGTTTAAGTTTCGAGGACGAAACTTCTTTTAGGGGGGTAGTATTGTAAGACCTAAGATTTCTTTGTGTAGTTGGTTTAAGGAATATTAGGGTTTCGATGTGTTCGTGTGACGAAACATCGTGTAATTATTAAGTTTTGCTGTAATCGAGTCTGTTTTGTGCTCGTGCACTGTAACTGTACAGACTTTTGTCTTGTGATCCTGTTGCTTGTATAAGAAGTTATTTGTGGTTTCAGAATAATAAGTTTTGGATTATTCGTGTTTTTGGAAAAACGAGTAGGATTTTACCCGTCGTTGTAAAATCTTATTGCGTCTGTTTGGAGTGAGGTTTCGGATGGAAGTTTTATATATCTGCGCGAGTTAGGATATATTCTGAGATTAATTTTCTGAAGTATGGAAGAAAATTACAGTCGCGGAAAAAGATTCGGCGATAAGTTTTGGAATGGAAAAACGTTAGACGTTCTTTCCATAGGTTTTATGTTTTTGTGTTTTACGTTCGTCGCTTCGCGCGAGAACTGAACGTGTGAGTGTTTCTATGAGGTTTTGAGTTTTGCCTCAAGTGGATTGGTTTTGGTTTGATCCAATGGCTATGGTTTGGTCTTGGCATTGTGTTTTTGATCCAATGGCCATGAGCTAGCAAGAGCTTTAGCATAGTAAGGAGGTTTGCTCATTTGTGGACTTAGAAAAACATCACCAAACATCTCATTCTTTCTCTCTTTCACGTGAACTTCATTACTCAACCCTAACCTTCACTAAATTTTCCATTCTTCACCATTTCACTCCATTTCAAGCTTTGGAGCTTTGAAGAAAGTTGTAGAGAATCACTTTCTTGAGGTAACCCTCTCTTCTCATCTCCTAGGTTGGTAGATTTTTAGAGTTGTGAGGTTTTTGGGTTTATGTTCTTAAGAGGGTTTGGTGAGAAATGTTGTTCTTGCTAGTTTTTGTTTCATGAATGTTGTTCATGAGGTCTAGAGAAGCATGTGTAGGCTTTGTTATGTTTGTTTTCCATGAGTTGGTGAAAATCTCATGAGAAAAGTTAGGGTTTTGGTTTGGTTATGTATTGATCAATTACATGAGGTTATGTTGTAAGGTTTTGAAAAGAAAAGTTGTCTTTGAACCCTTGGGCGAAAGGGAAACGCGTTGTATGGTTTTGTTTTAGAAAATCCGATGAAAAATATTTTGAGGTTTATGAAAATATTTTCCTAAGTGTTTTGGGTAGTGTTTTGGGGTCAAAATGGTTTAAAACTATTGTGACATGTGGTGTCGCTATTTACCTTGAAAACATGTTTGAAAATGATTACCGAACGGTTAAGGCCCGTAATAAAACTTGTGCTTAGGTTTGGTTTTGATTTTGTAAATGAAAATCAAATAACTTGCACTCGAAGCAACCAACAAGCTTTCGGAAATGTGTTGCTTGCTTATGAAAATGGTTTGCTTTTATGCTTTGAAAAAGTGTTGGGAACTAATAGAATCAAACTAGGTTTGGGGTGGAAAAAGGTGGTGTGAGTTGCTGTCTTGTGCTGTCATGACAGGTGCAACTCGCCGGGCGAGTGGTTACTCGCCAGGGCGAGTGACATAGGTCCTGACAACACGCCAGGGCGAGCTCCAGAGCGAGTAAGACCAGAACTCTCTGCCTTCACTCGCCACCAACTCGCCAGGGCGAGCTCTGGGAGTTGAGATTTTGGATTTTGATTTCTAAACTTGGTTTTTAACATTCTAATCCCCTTTTATTAATTTATGGAAGTGGTTGGGATTGGAAACGAGTTTTTCGGGTACTCGGAAAGTACGTAACTTATAACGCAAGAAAACGGCCATTTTGCATTTCAAATTATTTAAGACTTTTGGCAATTGTTTTGGGTCCTAAAAATAGTACAAATAACTCATGGGGGTTGATCAATACGGTAGTTTTTGGTTCGATGTCCGAAAGAGTGGTTTTCCTTAGGAACCATTAGGTTTTTGGGGTTTTGGTGTAGTTTCAATACGATTGGTTAGAGAACAATGTATTGATTGTTACGCTGCTTGTTTTAGGGAGCGCGTTGTGTTGTTTGAGCGTGTGTTGTTGACGGAAGCTTGCCGAGGTAAGGGCTCCACTTTATTTCCGTCTTTTAAAACGGTTTTTGGTAAACATGCTTTGTTTTGCTGTGTATGCAATTGTGGTGTGCTTGGCATGTTGTTGTGATGTATTCTCGATATGAGATCGTGATAAATACATGATTCGTTGTCTTACATATGATTGGAGATGTATGTATGAACATGTGATTAAAATACATATGATTAGATATATATGTATGTATTGTTGTGTTGTGGTTACATATGCTTGAGAGGTATGTATGTGTGGCATTAGCATATGTAGAGAATCGTATGCTCATGCATTCATTGTGCGTAGTTGCGTGAGTGGACTACGGGGTGTCGGTTGCGTGAGTGGACCCACCCAAAATCCTACGGGATCTTTTGAGTACAATAAGTGGTTGCGTGAGTGGACCACGAGGTGTGATTGCGTGAGTGGATCCACCTTAACCCTTTGCGGTTTTATTGGTTATGATTAGTAATTCCGGAATTCATTTGCATGTGGTAGCTCTGGTAGTACCACACCCATTGTAGAAGTCTGCATTAGGCTTGTTGTGCATTATATATATAAGCCCGTTGGTGGGAATTGTTGAATGTTTTAAGAGTTTTCTCTTGTGCTTTGTGGAAATATTTGTTATGTGTACAATCTTTCGTACCGGTTATATATATATATACTTTTATTTTGTGGTGACCCTTTCTTTCATTTGCGGGCTCATCCCACCCCAGATGACGATGTAGGTCGAGAGGATGGTGTTGGCAGCTCTAGGCCTTAGTGAGCTCGTGTTGGTGCTGAAGTGGTAGTTTTAGTTAGACTATGCGCCGGTGTGTTTTGTGCACCGTGCTTTTTGATTAGCATAGGACATTCTAACTTCTTTTGGTTAGTTAGTGCTTGTAAGCACATAGACTTATGGATTGTGATTATTCAGGTTTACACTTAGCATTTCCGAATACGATATATATATGGTGTGATATATATATATGGTTCGTTTGTAATATTTAATGTCGGCTCAATTAAAAATGTTTTGCGCACTCTGAGTGTTAGTTGAAAAAGAAAAAAAAAAATAATGCCCCTTTTGCGTTATGAAAACGGGGTGTTACAATAGCTCAATTGGTAGTGGTGATTGCATGGACTAGTACTTATCCCCAAGGTACTAGGTTCGAATCCCACGGGAGGCAAAAACACTACAAGGGGGGTAGTGATTAAGCTGGTAACGAGCAGCGGGGCTTCAGGTCGCCGGGCTGTTACATTAAAAGGCGCCTTTTAATGTAACAGCCCGGCGACCTGAAGCCCCGCTGCTCGTTACCAGCTTAATCACTACCCCCCTTGTAGTGTTTTTGCCTCCGTAGTGATTCGAACCATGCACCCTGGGGATAAATGCATGTTCAATGCAATCACTACTACCAATTGAGCTAGTAGCTCAATTGGTAGTAGTGATTGCATTGAACATGCATTTATCCCCAGGGTGCATGGTTCGAATCACTACGGAGGCAAAAACACTACAAGGGGGGTAGTGATTAAGCTGGTAACGAGCAGCGGGGCTTCAGGTCGCCGGGCTGTTACATTAACCCTTTGCGGTTTTATTGGTTATGATTAGTAATTCCGGAATTCATTTGCATGTGGTAGCTCTGGCAGTACCACACTCATTGTAGAAGTCTGCATTAGGCTTGATGTGCATTATATATATAAACCCGTTGGTGGGAATTGCTTTTGTGTTAAAGAGCTTTCTTTTGTGTATGTGGAAACTTGTTATGTGTACATCTTTCGCACTGGTTATATATATATATACTTTTATTTTGTGGTGACCCTTTCTTTCATTTGCGGGCTCATCCCACCCCAGATGACGGTGTAGGTCGAGAGGATGGTGTTGGCAGCTCTAGGCCATAGTGAGCTTGTGTTGAAGTTTAGCTTAGTTAGACTATGCGCCGGTGTGTTTTGTGCACCGTGCATTTTGGTTAGCATAGGGTTTTCTAACTTGTTTTGTTGTAAGTATTTGAATACTTAGACTTGGATTGTAATTATTCAGGAATACACTTTGCTTGTCGAAGCACCTATGGTAATGAGTCTTTTGTATATTTGAATGCCGGCTCATTGAAAAATATTATATGCGCACTCTGAGTGTTAGTTGAAAAAGAAAAAAAAAAAATAATGCCCTTTTTGGCTTATGAAAAACGGGGTGTTACAATTGGTATCAGAGCACGGCTTTAAATCTTCAAAGGGAAAGTGTATACTTGAGTCGTTAGTCCAGAGTCGGTTAGAACATAGCTTGAGTTGTGTTAGTTCTAGCGGTTGTTTTTTTTGTTGTGTTGTGGGTTATGTGGTTGGTTGTTTTGAGTCTAGCATGAGATATGCTTAGACACTGGTTGTGTCTTACTGAAGTAATGCAGGGAGTGAGGCTTCAGTAAGTGGAATTGTGAAACCCCGAGCCTTGGTCGAATTTAGTCGACGAGTGTCTCTGAATTCCTTAGACAAAGTGGTCCGAGGAGGATGGACTTGAGGCGAACGAGAACCACAAAGGATTCTTGGAAGTGGCATGGGTCGTTGTCACCCGGAGGTGTTGAGTACGGACGTGTGGACGTCGACTGATAAAGGATCGCAAGTAAGGATCAGATTTGGATACCTTTGGAAGAAGGTGCTGGATATCCGTTCTGGTGAGTTCGGACGAGACTTGATGAAGTCATTCAGTTGTCAAGAGGATGCAACCATTGTAGAATGGTGGAGCATGCAGAGATGTCAGTTGGATTTATTTACAATGATTGGATAATCATTGGGGCAACTTGTATTGGAGTCAAAGTGCGTCGCGCGCCAAGGGTCAGCGGACCTGTAACACCCCGTTTTTCAACAGCCAAAAAGGGCATTATTATTTTTTTTTTTCTACTAACACTCAAAGTGCGCATAAAAGATTTCAAATGAACCGGCATTCAAATATACAAGGAACTCATTACTAAAGGTGCTTCGACAAGCAAAGTGTATTTCCTGAATAATTACAACCCAAGTCTAAGTATTCGAACAAGTTAGAAATCCTATGCTAACCAAAAAGCACGGTGCACAAACACACCGGCGCATAGTCTAACTATTCTAGGCTACAACTCCAACCGCTCACTGGGGTCTGGAACAGCCACCGTCGTCGCCACGACCTAACCTATCGTCTGGGTGGGATGAGCCCGCAAATGAAAGAAAGGGTCACCACAAAATACAAGTATGTATATATATAATCGGTGCGAAAGATGTACACATAACAAATTTCCACGAAACACAAGAGAAAGCTCTTTAACTCAAAGGTAATTCCCACCAACGGGTTTATATAAATAAATCACCAATCCTAATGCAGACTTCTACAATGAGTGTGACACCAATCACTGGTTCGTCACATGCATGATTTTCCGGAAAATTAACCTCTCCTCGAAGAGTCGTGGGGTAGGCAAAGCCACACAGAAATATACGTACCCGCACTAAAAATGCCACACAAGGCAGGTGAAGTCACACAGACAAACACCAGGCGAAGTCACACAGACAAACACCAACTCAATATAAATCCAGAGGGATTTGGCGAAGCCACACAGTCAAACGCCCGGTACGTAGGCAAAGTCACACAGACATACACCTAGGCACGCAACTATGAAATGCATGGCATATATTCTCTTCGGCATATACGGGATAGTCACACAAGACAAAATCCTCGCGTAGTCCCATCAGACGCACGCATTCATATATGCTCATGCAAACAAACACATAGCCTAAAGCCTATGTACAAGCATCACAACATACATACATTTTCTCAATCATATGTAAATTGTACACATATTTATAACCACCTTCTCATCAACGAGAATACATAAGTACAAACATGCTAAAGCACACAGCAATTGCACACACAGCAAAACAAAGCATGTCGTAACCGTTTTAAAGACAGAAATAAAGTGGAGCCCTTACCTCGTCAAGCACTCAACTATCACACGATCACACAACACTTACTCGCTTCCTAAAACAAGCAAAGTATTCAATCAAAACCATAACCAATCAATCCTTAATGATCTGGACTCTAGAACCCCAAAACTCACAGGTTCTCTAAGGTAAAATCCCTCTTTCGGATTCTCTACCAAAAACTACCGTATTGATCAACCCCCATGAGTTATTTGTACTATTTTTAGGACCCAAAACAATTGCCAAAAGTCTTAAATAATTTGAAATGCAAAATGGCCGTTTTCTTGCGTTATAAGCTACGTACTTTCCGAGTACCCGAAAAACTCGTTTCCAATCCCAACCACTTCCATAAATTAATAAAAAGGGATTAGAAAGCTAAAACCAAGTTTAGAAATCAGAATCCAAAATCTCAACTCCCAGAGCTCGCCCTGGCGAGTTGGCAGCGAGTGGAGGCAGAGAATACTGGTCTTACTCGCTCTGGAGCTCGCCCTGGCGTGTTGTCAGGACCTGTGACACTCGCCTTGGCGAGTAACTACTCGCTCAGCGAGTTGCACCTGTCATGACAGCACAAGACAGCAACTCACACCACCTTTTCCACCCCAAGCCTAGTTTGATTCTATTAATTCCCAACATCTTTTCAAGGCATAAAAGCAAACTATTTTCATAAGCAAGCAACACATTTCCGAAAGCATGTTGGTTGCTTCGAGTGCAAGTTATTTGATTTTCATTTCCAAAATCAAAACCAAATCCAAGCACAAGTTTTATTACGGGCCTTAACCGTCCGGTAATCATTTTCAAACATGTTTTCAAAGTAAAAAGTAACACCACATGTCACAATAGTTTCAAACCACTTTGACCCCAAAATACTACCCAAAAACACTTAGGAATATTTTCATAAACCACCAAATATTTTTCATCGGATTTTTCTAAAACAAAACCATACAACGCATTTCCCTTTTGCTCAAAGGTTCAAAGACAACTTTTCTTTTCAAAACCTTACAACATAACCTCATGTAATTGATCAATACATAACCAACTCAAAACCCTAACTTTTTCTCATGAGATTCTCACAACTCATGGAAAAATTGAAACAACAAAGCCTAGCATGCTTACTAAACTCTCATGAACAACTTTCATGAAACAAGAACTAGCAAGAACAACCTTTCTCATCAAACCCTCTTAAGAACATAAACCCAAAAACCTCACAACTCTAAAAATCTACCAACCTAGGAGATAAGAAGAGAGGGTTACCTCAAGAAAGTGATTCTCTACAACTTTCTTCAAAGCTCCAAAGCTTGAAATGGAGTGAATTGGTGAAGAAATGAAAATCTAGTGAAGGTTGGAAATGAAATGGAGTTTCACGTGAAAGAGAGAAAGAATGAGATGATTTGGTGATGTTTTTCTAAGTGACCAAGCCACTAAACCTCCTTACTATGACAAAGCTCTTGCTAACTCATGACCATTGGATCAAAAACACAATGCCAAGACCAAACCATAGCCATTGGATCAAACCAAACCAAATCCACTTGAGGTAACACTCAATACCTCATAGAGACGCTCACACGTTCAGTTCTCGCGCGCCGCGACGAACGTAAATCACAAAAACATAAAACCTACGGAAAGAACGTCTAACGTTTTTCCATTCCAAAACTTATCGCCGAATCTTTTTCCGCGACTGTAATTTTCTTCCATAACTCAGAAAATTAATCTCAGAATATATCTTAACTCGCGCAGATATATAAAACTCCCATCTGAAAACTCACTTAAAACAGACGCAATAAGATTTTACAACGACGGGTAAAATCCTACTCGTTTTTCCAAAAACAAGAATAATCCAAAACTTATTATTCTACAACCACATATAACTTCTTATACAAGAAACAGGATCACAGAACCAAAGTCTGTACAATTACAGTGCACGAGCACAAAACCGACTCAATTACAGCAAAACTTAATAAGTTACACGATGTTTCATCACACGAACACATCGAAACCCTAATAATTCCTTAAACCAATTATACAAAGAAATCTTGGGTCTTACAATACTACCCCCCTAAAAGAAGTTTCGTCCTCGAAACTTAGACATCGTCAAACAATCTGGGGTATAATTCCTTCATCTTACTCTCGAGCTCCCAGGTAGTATCTCCTGTAGCTTCGTTCCATATTACCTTCACCAAAGGTATTTCTTTCGTCCTCAGACGCTTCATCTTCCTATCCGCAATCTTGATCGGCGGAACCTCAAATGACAAGTTATCCCTCAACTGGATATCATCTGGTGTGATCACATGTGATGGATCCGGTGTATATTTCCGCAATTGCGACACATGGAACACGTCATGAATCAAAGATAGTACCGGTGGCAACGCGATCCGATATGCTACCTTCCCAACCCGTTCCAAAATCTGATAAGGCCCTATAAACTTCGGAGTCAACTTCTTGGCTTTCAAAGCCCTCCCGACACCAGTTGTTGGAGTAACACGGAGAAATACGTGATCCCCCTCTCCAAACTCTAAAGGCCTCCGACGCCTATCCGCATAACTTTTCTGTCGATCTTGAGCAACCTTCATCATTGCCCTTATCTTTCGGACCTTGTCCGTCGTCTGTTGTACCATTTCTGGTCCTACTATCATACTTTCCCCATCTTGGTACCAACACAAAGGAGTCTGACACCTTCTCCCATACAAAGCCTCATATGGTGCCATTCCGATAGTCGAATGGTAACTATTGTTGTACGTGAACTCTATCAACGGCAACACGTCGTCCCAACTCCCACGATCATCCAGCACACATGCTCTCAATAAATCCTCTAGGGACTGATTTGTTCTCTCAGTTTGCCCATCGGTCTGGGGATGATAGGCAGAACTCAACCTCAGTTTCGTCCCCAACGCCTCATGCAAAGTCCTCCAAAAGTGTGAAGTAAACTTTGGGTCTCGATCCGACACTATACTTGACGGAATCCCATGTAACCTCACAATCTCAGCAATGTAAACATCAGTCAACTTTGCCGCCGTATCCGTAATCCTTACCGGTAGAAAATGAGCGGACTTAGTCAAACGATCCACTATCACCCAAATGGAATCATGCTTCCTCCTGGTCTTAGGTAAACCAGTGATGAAATCCATAGAAATGCTATCCCACTTCCACTCGGGGATATCTAACGACTGCAGCATCCCTGCCGGTCTCTGATGCTCAATCTTCGCCTTCTGACAAGTCAGACACGACGCCACATACTCAGCCACATCCTTTTTCATACCCGGCCACCAGAAATCATGCCTCAGGTCTTGATACATCTTTGTTGCTCCTGGATGTATACTAAGTTTACTCTTGTGTGCCTCCCCTAGAATGACGTTTCTCAAATTCATAGCATCGGGTACACACACTCTCCCTTGACACCTCAAGATGTTGTCCGATCCCACCTTGAAATCTCGGTTGGTTCCTCGAATAATCAAAGCTCTTTTCTCCATAAGAAGCTTGTCATCTTGACAATTAGCAATATCCTCCAACAAACCGTTCGAGATGGTAATCATACCCAGTCTCATATTCCCCAAAGCAAACTCTACCTCTAGGTGCAAATCTCGAAATTCTTTCAACAACTCTTGTTGACTAGCCATTTGTGCCGAACACGCTGACACACTCTTTCTACTCAAAGCATCGGCTACCACATTAGCCTTCCCCGGATGGTATTCTAACGTGAAATCAAAGTCTTTCAATGTTTCCATCCACCTCCTTTGCCTCATATTCAACTCCTTCTGATCGAACAGATACTTAAGACTTTTATGGTCACTAAACACGACAAAAGTGCAACCATAAAGATGATGTCTCCAAATCTTCAATGCGAAAACAACGGCCGCAAGCTCTAAATCGTGCGTAGGATAATTCTTTTCATGCACTTTCAACTGTCTTGACGCATAAGCCACTGCTCTCTTGTGTTGCATCAACACACATCCCAACCCTTGATGAGAAGCATCACAATAAACCTCATACGGTTCATCCGACTGTGGTAACATCAAAACTGGTGAAGTCGTCAAACGCTCCTTCAACAACTGAAAACTCAACTCACACTTCTCTGTCCACGCAAACGGTTGATCTTTTCGTGTAAGTTGTGTCATTGGCGCCACAATTTTAGCGAAACCTTCGATGAACCTTCGGTAATAACCGGCCAAACCCACAAAACTCCTCACATCAGTCACTGTTTGAGGCTGCTTCCATGAAAGTACCTTATCAATCTTGGCTGGATCCACGGCTATTCCCTCTTTTGATATAACATGACCCAGGAAATTCACCTCTTCTAACCAAAAATCACACTTTGACGGGTTAGCATACAACCTTTTCTCCCGCAAAACTTGCAAAACCAAGCGAAGATGCTCTTCATGCTCCTCTTCACTTTTCGAATACACCAAAATGTCATCAATGAACACCACTACAAACTTGTCCAAAAATGAATTGAATATCCGATTCATGTAAGCCATAAAGATAGCAGGTGCATTCGTCACTCCAAACGGCATCACCAAAAACTCATAATGCCCATACCGCGTCCTAAACGCCGTTTTCTGAATATCCTCATCTCGTACTCTTATCTGGTGATAACCAGATTTCAAGTCAATCTTTGAAAACACTGAGGCTCCCCTCAACTGATCCATCAAATCATCAATACGCGGCAATGGATATCGGTTCTTGATAGTCACCTTATTAAGCTTCCGATAATCCACACACAGACGAGATTTCCCATCCTTCTTTTTAACCAACAAGACCGGTGCTCCCCAAGGCGACACACTAGGCCTTATGAAACCTTTACCTAACAAGTCCTCAATCTGACCTTTCAACTCTACCAACTCGGCTGGAGCCATCCGATAAGCTGATTCCGAAATCGGACCCGTACCCGGTTGCAAAACAATGAAGAATTCCACCTCTCTACACGGAGGAAAAGCTGGAATCTCCGATGGAAACACATCTTGGAAACCCTGAACCACTCGAATTTCCTCAATTCGGATCTCCGACGTCACCCCTAACCTAGCAAGTGAAACTATCTCTGGCTCTCCATTACACATAACCACAGAAAGTCGATTCGCAGACAAGTACCTTCGCACACCTGGCTCGGGAAAGAAAACCAATTTCCGAGCGCAGTCTAGAATCACATAATGATAAGACAACCAATCCATCCCGAGGATGATCTCGAGAGATGTAAGCGGTAGACAAACCAAATTTACCAGAAAATCCCTATTCTGAATTACTACCAGACAATGCAAACATGCAGTATTCACTACCAAATCCTTAGCAGGAGTCAAAACATTCAAATCAAACGGAAGCACAGAAACATTCAAACTCAAACGATTTGCACAAGCCAAAGATATGAATGAGTGGGTTGCCCCCGTGTCAATCAAAGCAGTTAAAGAATTACCTGCGATGTGACAGCTCTCGTGGATGGCATTGCTAGCCTGCCCACTCAGTTCAGTGCCCATACAGTAAGCACGTGCCTTTGCCGCAGGTCTGGCACCCTGTGAACCTTGTGCCACATTTGCCGACGGCCCAGTCTTCGGGGCTCTGCAATCTCTAGCAAAGTGTCCCGGCTTCTTGCAATTGTAGCAGGTGTTTCCCACCTTCGGTTGCGTGCACTCATTAGAAAAATGCCCCGCTTCTCCACAGTTGTAGCAAGTCCCCTTACTACCCTCTGACTTTCCCCGGGTTCCCTGATTCACCGATCGGCCCGGTCCTTTGCTGTGCTGAGGACGGTTATAAGGCTTACTCCCTTGCCTCCCACTATTCTGGGTCGAACCACGATCATTGGTGCGACTTGGTCCTCCGACATTAGAATTCCCTTGGCGGTTCACCCGCTTATTCCTCATGTCTTCCACCTCTTGGCACTTTTCAACCAAGACCTGGAATTGTCGAATACCCAATGGCACAACCGCATCCTGCAGTTCGTACCTCAGCCCATCTTGGAATCTACGGCACATATAATCCTCATCTATCCCATCCCTAAAGAAGCGGAAGAAACGGGATAGTGATTCGAACTTCTTGGCATATGCTTCAACATTCATGCCTGCTTGCCTCAGTCTCAAAAACTCTTCCCCATATCTTTCCCTAGCTGTCTCAGGGAAATATTTGGCCAAGAACCTCCTCTTGAAGTTCTCCCAATTCAATTCTTCATGGCCATTCTCCATGATAATACGGGTGTTCCTCCACCAATACTCAGAACCCCCGAGTAATTGATAGGTAGCTAAGACCACCTTCTCTCCCTCCGGACAATGGATTGCCCCGAATATCCTCTCCACAGATTGGAGCCATAAATCAGCAGTTTCCGGACCTCCCTCCCCATTAAACTTCGGAGGAGTCTGGTGGTTGAAATTTGAAAGAAGTCTAGAACCAGCAGCAAGTATTTCCCTTTCGCGCTTTTCCAGATCTCTCTGCGCCTTAGCATGGCTCTGAGCAGTCACAGCCGCTGCCATGGTATGCATGGCATAAGCCATCTGATTCACATCCACATTGTCCGCCATAGGTACAGTAGGTGCCCTTCTTGGAGGCATTCGATTTCTGCACAATACCAATTCTGATTAGATCCTTAGTCATACAATTCTGAATCCTAACAGAATATCTCACTCCACGGATTACTAACTCGAAACTCGACACAGAACAAACACTAGAACTAACTCCACACTAGTTACGTTCTAACCGACTCTGGACTAACGACTCAAGTATACACTTTCCCTTTGAAGATTTAAAGCCGGGCTCTGATACCAAATTGTAACACCCCGTTTTTCAACAGCCAAAAAGGGCATTATTATTATTTTTTTCTACTAACACTCAAAGTGCGCATAAAAGATTTCAAATGAACCGGCATTCAAATATACAAGGAACTCATTACTAAAGGTGCTTCGACAAGCAAAGTGTATTTCCTGAATAATTACAACCCAAGTCTAAGTATTCGAACAAATTAGAAATCCTATGCTAACCAAAAAGCACGGTGCACAAACACACCGGCGCATAGTCTAACTATTCTAGGCTACAACTCCAACCGCTCACTGGGGTCTGGAACAGCCACCGTCGTCGCCACGACCTAACCTATCGTCTGGGTGGGATGAGCCCGCAAATGAAAGAAAGGGTCACCACAAAATACAAGTATGTATATATATAATCGGTGCGAAAGATGTACACATAACAAATTTCCACGAAACACAAGAGAAAGCTCTTTAACTCAAAGGTAATTCCCACCAACGGGTTTATATAAATAAATCACCAATCCTAATGCAGACTTCTACAATGAGTGTGACACCAATCACTGGTTCGTCACATGCATGATTTTCCGGAAAATTAACCTCTCCTCGAAGAGTCGTGGGGTAGGCAAAGCCACACAGAAATATACGTACCCGCACTAAAAATGCCACACAAGGCAGGTGAAGTCACACAGACAAACACCAGGCGAAGTCACACAGACAAACACCAACTCAATATAAATCCAGAGGGATTTGGCGAAGCCACACAGTCAAACGCCCGGTACGTAGGCAAAGTCACACAGACATACACCTAGGCACGCAACTATGAAATGCATGGCATATATTCTCTTCGGCATATACGGGATAGTCACACAAGACAAAATCCTCGCGTAGTCCCATCAGACGCACGCATTCATATATGCTCATGCAAACAAACACATAGCCTAAAGCCTATGTACAAGCATCACAACATACATACATTTTCTCAACCACCTTCTCATCAACGAGAATACATAAGTACAAACATGCTAAAGCACACAGCAATTGCACACACAGCAAAACAAAGCATGTCGTAACCGTTTTAAAGACAGAAATAAAGTGGAGCCCTTACCTCGTCAAGCACTCAACTATCACACGATCACACAACACTTACTCGCTTCCTAAAACAAGCAAAGTATTCAATCAAAACCATAACCAATCAATCCTTAATGATCTGGACTCTAGAACCCCAAAACTCACAGGTTCTCTAAGGTAAAATCCCTCTTTCGGATTCTCTACCCAAAACTACCGTATTGATCAACCCCCATGAGTTATTTGTACTATTTTTAGGACCCAAAACAATTGCCAAAAGTCTTAAATAATTTGAAATGCAAAATGGCCGTTTTCTTGCGTTATAAGCTACGTACTTTCCGAGTACCCGAAAAACTCGTTTCCAATCCCAACCACTTCCATAAATTAATAAAAAGGGATTAGAAAGCTAAAACCAAGTTTAGAAATCAGAATCCAAAATCTCAACTCCCAGAGCTCGCCCTGGCGAGTTGGCAGCGAGTGGAGGCAGAGAATACTGGTCTTACTCGCTCTGGAGCTCGCCCTGGCGTGTTGTCAGGACCTGTGACACTCGCCCTGGCGAGTAACTACTCGCTCAGCGAGTTGCACCTGTCATGACAGCACAAGACAGCAACTCACACCACCTTTTCCACCCCAAGCCTAGTTTGATTCTATTAATTCCCAACATCTTTTCAAGGCATAAAAGCAAACTATTTTCATAAGCAAGCAACACATTTCCGAAAGCATGTTGGTTGCTTCGAGTGCAAGTTATTTGATTTTCATTTCCAAAATCAAAACCAAATCCAAGCACAAGTTTTATTACGGGCCTTAACCGTCCGGTAATCATTTTCAAACATGTTTTCAAAGTAAAAAGTAACACCACATGTCACAATAGTTTCAAACCACTTTGACCCCAAAATACTACCCAAAAACACTTAGGAATATTTTCATAAACCACCAAATATTTTTCATCGGATTTTTCTAAAACAAAACCATACAACGCATTTCCCTTTTGCTCAAAGGTTCAAAGACAACTTTTCTTTTCAAAACCTTACAACATAACCTCATGTAATTGATCAATACATAACCAACTCAAAACCCTAACTTTTTCTCATGAGATTCTCACAACTCATGGAAAAATTGAAACAACAAAGCCTAGCATGCTTACTAAACTCTCATGAACAACTTTCATGAAACAAGAACTAGCAAGAACAACCTTTCTCATCAAACCCTCTTAAGAACATAAACCCAAAAACCTCACAACTCTAAAAATCTACCAACCTAGGAGATAAGAAGAGAGGGTTACCTCAAGAAAGTGATTCTCTACAACTTTCTTCAAAGCTCCAAAGCTTGAAATGGAGTGAATTGGTGAAGAAATGAAAATCTAGTGAAGGTTGGAAATGAAATGGAGTTTCACGTGAAAGAGAGAAAGAATGAGATGATTTGGTGATGTTTTTCTAAGTGACCAAGCCACTAAACCTCCTTACTATGACAAAGCTCTTGCTAACTCATGACCATTGGATCAAAAACACAATGCCAAGACCAAACCATAGCCATTGGATCAAACCAAACCAAATCCACTTGAGGTAACACTCAATACCTCATAGAGACGCTCACACGTTCAGTTCTCGCGCGCCGCGACGAACGTAAATCACAAAAACATAAAACCTACGGAAAGAACGTCTAACGTTTTTCCATTCCAAAACTTATCGCCGAATCTTTTTCCGCGACTGTAATTTTCTTCCATAACTCAGAAAATTAATCTCAGAATATATCTTAACTCGCGCAGATATATAAAACTCCCATCCGAAAACTCACTTAAAACAGACGCAATAAGATTTTACAACGACGGGTAAAATCCTACTCGTTTTTCCAAAAACAAGAATAATCCAAAACTTATTATTCTACAACCACATATAACTTCTTATACAAGAAACAGGATCACAGAACCAAAGTCTGTACAATTACAGTGCACGAGCACAAAACCGACTCAATTACAGCAAAACTTAATAAGTTACACGATGTTTCATCACACGAACACATCGAAACCCTAATAATTCCTTAAACCAATTATACAAAGAAATCTTGGGTCTTACAGGACCTAGTGTTGTTAGATGAGGATTATACCAATGGTGGAATACCTTAAGGGTTTAAGTTAAGTGTTTGAGGTATATTAGATTCGAAACTGAGATTATTATGGATTAATCTCGTGATGATTGAAGGTAGGAGACCAATTATCACATTGATAAGTGACAATCTATCCGTAGTTCGAGGGATAGTAAGTACAGATACCGATGTGAGATACAATGTTAGGTAAATGATTGTTGGATAAGTGTGTATATTGAGAGATATTAAGGTAAAGAACGAGGAGTTCAACCATGAAAAGTGAGTTGCATATCACAGATAGGTGATAATAGGTGTGTGTAGTATGGAAATACCTAGAGAATTGTAGCAGTATAAGCTAGAATTGGTAGTTACCGGCAGGTAATTCTTAAGAGAAAGTGATCATATTGAGTAATTCTTGAGGATTGGTCAAACATCTCTGAGTAGGTTGACGAGATTAGTCAAGATTGAGTAGAGATCCTGTGCGGATGTACATTTAAGTTAATGAATTTGATCGACCAAGAGGGTTGAAGGACTAAGTAGTACCTTGAATTTATGATACTATGAGAGTCGAGGTAGGCAAGTTTTAAATAATTCAAGTTATGGACGAGAATTTTTGGATGTTTTCTAAGAATGTCGTGGTTGAGTAGAAAAGGAGTTCGTTAGTAGGAATACTAAGACAATGAAAGTCGATAGTTGGAAGGACTTTTATTGTGTATTAGGATCAAATGGATGGTACGACGAGTTTTTTTGAGTTCTTGAAGATTGGATTCAAGAGTTTGATTTGGATATCGAACTTACTAAGGATAAAATCATAGCAAAGGGTTGTGCGTTGGTAGCTGTCTTGATAGGCCAAGCATTAAGATTTGAGATAAGTGTTTCATGGCTTGACGGATGAGTAAGACGAGCCGATTGGTAGGTGTATTGCAGTGACCTTTTAAGGACGAGTTAGAAGTGAATAAGAAAACGATGAGGGAATAGATGTAAGAACATGATTGGCCAGAACTTGAGATCTGGGAATTGATTCCCTAGTGGGAACAGACTTTATGACTTTAGAATAGTCACGGTGATGAAAGATCAATCGAATGGGAGAAGAGTGTACTTGTTTGGAAACAAGTTAATGTGGGACGAGAGTAATTGGCTTGTGTGCGGCAAATTAAAGATGTTGTTTTGATTTAGCAAGTCATTGGTCATGGTGGTTTGGGAACCAACTCTAGACAGTTGTTGAACTAGAAAGTTGCAAAGTAGTAGATTGATGGTACAGGCCTGATTAGAGTTTTGTAGAGGTTATGACATCGATGAGGTTAGTCATGGAAAGAATGTGTTAACAATAAGTGTGGCTAGTGGTGTTTCTAGCCGAACTCGTAGAGAAAATGTTCCATTGTTTGGTTGCCTTTTACTTGATGATTCATCTTCAAAGAGGAGAAAGGGTGATGGAGATGAAATGGTTTGTGGATCTGTTTCTGGGTCTAGAAGAGAATGAGAATTTAGAGAGAAGCCCATGAAGATGTGGCTTATGCCAATTGAAGATTGGCGAAGGGATTTGTCTCACCTAGTTTTGGAAATAAGAAGGATTAGAAATTGTCTAATGGCAAGTTGATGAAAACTTGTAGAGCTTTGGTTCATTGTAGTGGTTACAATGAAGAGAGACGTGGTATGATGGAAAATCGGTAGTGAGTAAGTATAAGGGAAATGGATGTTGTCAACAAGGATGGTTGGACAATAGTAATGTGAGGAATACCCTAAGAGTTATTTTGAAGGTAGGTACCTTGACGAGAGTGGTGATGTCGAAGCAATTAAGAATGGTCAGAGTGACAAACTCTTTAGTGTAAAAGAGGATTTAATTGCAAGAGGAAAGTAACTCAAGAGAGAGTTCAGAATTAGAATGGAATTACGAGGTGAAGAGGATGTGCGCCGACGATGGTAGTCGACGAGGTTAAGCGTTTTGTTTAAGGCACGCGAGATCTATCTAAGTGTCGTTTTGAAAGTAATGTGAACATATAAGGGACCGATTCTGGGGAATTGGGGATTTTTATAAAAGGAGTTCAAGAGAAGTAGATGGTTTAGTTTGGCAGGTGCCAAAACTGTGGGGAGTGTAATCACCAACTGGAGGTTGGGATTGTTTTATGTAAGTCGTGGTTGGAATGAGACTCGTGGGTGAGCATGCGGTTTCGGCGTAATCATTGAGTTGCGGACTCATGGATATTGGTGAGGTGTGAAGTTCTTTCTAAGAAGAGACAACTTGTTCGGAATGTAATGGTTTTGGTGGTACCTGCCGTGGTGGCACTGTATTACTGTTGAATGATGTTCAACGGATGTTTCATGAGTGGAAATCATGAGAGCTTGAACGATGTGTTTTAAGTGTTGTGTCTTACGACTTCGACCTTGTATTCGTAAGAGATCGAGGGAAACATTAAGAAAAACCTCGAAAGATTTGTGGAACCATTGTGCCTCGGAGGACCTTGAGCACAAGTGGAATGAAGTATCACTTAAGTTGGGTAAAGATGGTCTAGACCACCATCATGATTGTCGACTAATTATTGACAAATTGAGGAACTGATCGTCCTTAATCCCTTGTTGATAATAGACGGAGTCGTGTTGAATGGAACTGACTAATTTTTGCTAGCTTTGGTGATGCACAGAGAGACCTGTGTTTCTTTTTGGAGGGTAGCCACTCCCAACTTCGTGTGAACTAATGGAGTGGGCTATGCCGCGGAGGCGAAAGAGGTGACTCTGGAAATTTTGTTTGTGGGCACGAGGATCTTTGGGAACTAGAGGTTGTGAACCTCTGTTGTGAGGTTAAATTTTGAGTGGTGAACTCGTTGAGAGTTGCGGTTGGTGCACAGTTGTGTCAGTGTGTTGGTGAGAGTATCTGTGTGACTTCACCCGGTGTTAGCATCTGTGTGGCTACACCTAATCCGAGGGATTTTGTTGTGTTGGTGATGGTAATAATTAGTTGAGTTGTTACTCTTACCTTTAGTTTCGAGGACGAAACTTCTTTTTGGAGGGTAGTAATGTAAGACCCAAGATTCCACTGTACAGTTTTTCTAAGGAACTCTAGTAATGGCTATGAGTTTTAGGGTTTTTGGTGAAGCGGTTTTGTGAGTCTCGTCGCATTAATGAGATTTTTGCTGAAACGGAGCCTGTTTTGTGCTCGTGCGTTGGAAAGGCACAGACTTTCGGGTCGTGGTCCTCTTTTAAGTATGAGGAGATTTCTGTGAAGTCAGAATGACGAGTTTTGGATTATTCTTGTTTTTGGAAAAACGAGTAGGATTTTACCCGTCGTTGTAAAATTTTACTGCGTCTGTTTTAAGTGAGGTTTCGGATGGGAGTTTTATATATCTGCGTGAGTTAGGATATGTCCTGAGATTAATTTTCTAAGGTATGGAAGAAAATTACAGTCGCGGAAAAAGATTCGGCGATAAGTTTTGGAATGGAAAAAAACGATAGACGTTCTTTCTGTAGGTTTTCTGTTTTTGCGAGTTTCGTTCGTCGCGATGCGCGAGAACTGAGCGTGCGTTTCGTTGTAAGAGGTTGTGAGAAATATCTTGGGAGGATAGACTCGGATTGATCCAAGGGCTAGGATTTTGTCTTGAAGCTTTATCCTATTTGATCCAAAGGCTATTATGGAACAAGACCAAGTCTTAAGGGAGACTTTTAGTCACTTGTAGTCATGAGAAAAATTCACAAAACTTCACTCTTCTTCTCTCTTGGCCGTGGCCTTCTTTTCACCTTTCCAACTTGAGAGATTTTGCAATTCTTCACCAAAAGCTTGGATTTTTGGCTTGTTGGATCATAGAGATTGAAAGGAATTCATCTCCACTTGAGGTAGTAAACCTTCTCCTTTCTTTGTTGGTTTAAAACATCTTATGTTAAGGGTTTTATGATTATGATTCTTGAGAGAAATTTGTGAGAGGTTGCTCATAAATTGATTCTTGTTCCATGAATGTTGTTCATGAGGGTTAGTAAGCATGTGTAGGCTTTGTTATGTTTGTTTTCCATGAGTTGGTGAAAAATCTCATGAGAAAAGTTAGGGTTTTGAAAGTTTAGAGTATTGATCAATTACATGAGGTTATGTTGTAAGGTTTTGAAAAGAAAAGTTGTCTTTGAACCTTTGGGCGAAAGGGAAATGCGTTGTATGGTTTTGTTTTGGAAAATCCGATGAAAAATATTTTGAGGTTTATGAAAATATTTTCTAAGAGTTTTTGGGTAGTATTTTGGGGTCAAAGTGGTTTAAAACTATTGTGACATGTGGCGTCGCTTTTTACCTTGAAAACATGTTTGAAAATGATTACCGGACGGTTGAGGCCCGTAATAAAACTTGTGCTTGGATTTGGTTTTGATTTTGGAAATGAAAATCAAATAACTTGCAGTCGAAGCAACCAACATGCTTTCGGAAATGTGTTGCTTGCTTATGAAAATGGTTTGCTTTTATGCCTTGAAAAGATGTTGGGAACTAATAGAATCAAACTAGGTTTGGGTGGAAAAAGGTGGTGTGAGTTGCTGTCTTGTGCTGTCATGACAGGTGCAACTCGCCGGGCGAGTGGTTACTCGCCAGGGCGAGTGTCACAGGTCATGACAACACGCCAGGGCGAGCTCCAGGGCGAGTAAGACCAGTACTCCCTGCCTTCACTCGCCACCAACTCGCCAGGGCGAGCTCTGGGAGTTGAGATTTTGGATTTTGATTTCTAAACTTGGTTTTTAACATTCTAATCCCTTTTTATTAATTTATGGAAGTGGTGGGGATTGGAAACGAGTTTTTCGGGTACTCGGAAAGTACGTAACTTATAACGCAAGAAAATAGCCATTTTGCAATTCAAATTATTTAAGACTTTTGGCAATTGTTTTGGGCCCTAAAAATAGTACAAATAACTCATGGGGGTTGATCAATACGGTAGTTTTTGGTTCGATGTCCGAAAGAGTGGTTTTTCCTTAGGAACCATTAGGTTTTTGGGGTTTTGGTGTAGTTTCAATACGATTGGTTAGAGAACAATGTATTGATTGTTACGCTGCTTGTTTTAGGAAGCACGTTGTGTTGTTTGAGCGTGTGTTATTGACGGAAGCTTGCCGAGGTAAGGGCTCCACTTTATTTCCGTCTTTTCAAACGGTTTTGGTAAACATGCTTTGTTTTGCTGTGTACGCAATTGTTTGTGTGTTGACATGTTTGTGTTATGTATGCTCGTTGATGAGAACGTGTTTACATTACTTGTGCAATTTACATATGATTTGGAAAATATATGTATGAATTGCTATGATTTAGTTACATATGCTTGAGAGGTATGTATGTGTGGCATTAGCATATGTAGGGAAACGTATGCTCATGCATTCATTGTGCGTAGTTGCGTGAGTGGACTACGGGGTGTTGGTTGCGTGAGTGGACCCACCCAAAATCCTACGGGATCTTTTTGAGTACAATAAGTGGTTGCGTGAGTGGACCACGGGGTGTGATTGCGTGAGTGGATCCACCTTAACCCTTTGCGGTTTTATTGGTTATGATTAGTAATTCCGGAATTCATTTGCATGTGGTAGCTCTGGCAGTACCACACTCATTGTAGAAGTCTGCATTAGGCTTGATGTGCATTATATATATAAACCCGTTGGTGGGAATTGCTTTTGTGTTAAAGAGCTTTCTTTTGTGTATGTGGAAACTTGTTATGTGTACATCTTTCGCACTGGTTATATATATATATACTTTTATTTTGTGGTGACCCTTTCTTTCATTTGCGGGCTCATCCCACCCCAGATGACGGTGTAGGTCGAGAGGATGGTGTTGGCAGCTCTAGGCCATAGTGAGCTTGTGTTGAAGTTTAGCTTAGTTAGACTATGCGCCGGTGTGTTTTGTGCACCGTGCATTTTGGTTAGCATAGGGTTTTCTAACTTGTTTTGTTGTAAGTATTTGAATACTTAGACTTGGATTGTAATTATTCAGGAATACACTTTGCTTGTCGAAGCACCTATGGTAATGAGTCTTTTGTATATTTGAATGCCGGCTCATTGAAAAATATTATATGCGCACTCTGAGTGTTAGTTGAAAAAGAAAAAAAAAAAATAATGCCCTTTTTGGCTTATGAAAAACGGGGTGTTACAGGATATATTCTGAGATTAATTTTCTGAAGTATGGAGGAAAATTACAGTCGCGGAAAAAGATTCGGCGATAAGTTTTGGAAGGGAAAAACGTTAGACGTTCTTTCCGTAGGTTTTATGTTTTTGTGTTTTACGTTCGTCGCGTCGCGCGAGAGCTGAACGTGTGAGTATTTCTATGAGGTTTTAAGTGTTATCTCAAGTGGGTTTGTTTTGGTTTGATCCAATGGCTAGGGTTTAAGCTTGGCATTGTGTTTTTGATCCAATGGTGGATTGGCTATCAAGAGCTTTGTAAATAGTAAGGAGGTTTATGACTTGTGGACTTAAGAAAATCATAAATTTCACTCCATTCTTTCTCTCTTGTACGTGAAACTCCATTTCACTTTCCAACCTTCACAAATTTCATTTTCTCACCATTTCACTCCATTTCAAGCTTGGAAGCTTAGTGGAAAGTTGTAGAGAATCACTTTCTTGAGGTAACCCTCTCTTCTCATCTCCTAGGTTGGTAGATTTTTAGAGTTTTGAGGTTTTTGGGTTTATGTTCTTAAGAGGGTTTGGTGAGAAAGGTTGTTCTTGCTAGTTCTTGTTTCATGATAGTTGTTCATGAGAGTTTAGTAAGCATGCTAGGCTTTGTTGTTTTTGTTTTCCATGAGTTGGTGAAAAATCTCATGAGAAAAGTTAGGGTTTTAGTTTGATTATGTATTGATCAATTACATGAGGTTATGTTGTAAGGTTTTGAAAAGAAAAGTTGTCTTTGAACCTTTGGGCGAAAGGGAAGCGCGTTGTATGGTTTTGTTTTGGAAAATCCGATGAAAAATATTTTGAGGTTTATGAAAATATTTTCCTAAGTGTTTTGGGTAGTGTTTTGGGGTCAAAGTGGTTTAAAACTCTTGTGACATGTGGTGTCACTATTTACCTTGAAAACATGTTTGAAAATGATTACCGGACGGTTAAGACCCGTAATAAAACTTGTGCTTGGATTTGGTTTTGATTTTTGGAAATGAAAATCAAATAACTTGCACTCGAAGCAACCAACAAGCTTTCGGAAAATGAATTGCTTGCTTATGAAAATGGTTTGCTTTTACTCTTTGAAAAAGTGTTGGGAACTAATAGAATCAAACTAGGTTTGGGTGGAAAAAGGTGGTGTGAGTTGCTGTCTTGTGCTGTCATGACAGGTGCAACTCGCCGGGCGAGTGGTTACTCGCCAGGGCGAGTGTCACAGGTCATGACAACACGCCAGGGCGATCTCCAGGGCGAGTAAGACCAGTACTCCCTGCCTTCACTCGCCACCAACTCGCCAGGGCGAGCTCTGGGAGTTGAGATTTTGGAAATTGATTTCTAAACTTGGTTTTTAACATTCTAATCCCTTTTTATTAATTTATGGAAGTGGTGGGGATTGGAAACGAGTTTTTCGGGTACTCGGAAAGTACGTAACTTATAACGCAAGAAAATAGCCATTTTGCAATTCAAATTATTTAAGACTTTTGGCAATTGTTTTGGGTCCTAAAAATAGCACAAATAACTCATGGGGGTTGATCAATACGGTAGTTTTTGGTTCGATGTCCGAAAGAGTGGTTTTTCCTTAGGAACCATTAGGTTTTTGGGGTTTTGGTGTAGTTTCAATACGATTGGTTAGAGAACAATGTATTGATTGTTACGCTGCTTGTTTTAGGAAGCGCGTTGTGTTGTTTGAGCGTGTGTTATTGACGGAAGCTTGCCGAGGTAAGGGCTCCACTTTATTTCCGTCTTTTCAAACGGTTTTGGTAAACATGCTTTGTTTTGCTGTGTATGCAATTGTTTGTGTGTTGACATGTTTGTGTTATGTATGCTCGTTGATGAGAACGTGTTTACATTACTTGTGCAATTTACATATGATTTGGAAAATATATGTATGAATTGCTATGATTTAGTTACATATGCTTGAGAGGTATGTATGTGTGGCATTAGCATATGTAGGGAATCGTATGCTCATGCATTCATTGTGCGTAGTTGCGTGAGTGGACTACGGGGTGTTGGTTGCGTGAGTGGACCCACCCAAAATCCTACGGGATCCTGTTGAGTACGATAAGTGGTTGCGTGAGTGGACCACGGGGTGTGATTGCGTGAGTGGATCCACCTTAACCCTTTGCGGTTTTATTGGTTATGATTAGTAATTCCGGAATTCATTTGCATGTGGTAGCTCTGGTAGTACCACACCCATTGTAGAAGTCTGCATTAGGCTTGTTGTGAATTATATATATAAGCCCGTTGGTGGGAATTGTTGAATGTTTTAAGAGCTTTCTCCTGTGTTTTGTGGAAATTTTGTTAAGTGTACAATCTTTCGCACCGGTTATATATATATATATATACTTCTATTTTGTGGTGACCCTTTCTTTCATTTGCGGGCTCATCCCACCCCAGATGACGATGTAGGTCGAGAGGATGGTGTTGGCAGCTCTAGGCCATAGTGAGCTCGTGTTGGAGCTGGAGTGGTAATTTTAGTTAGACTATGCGCCGGTGTGTTGTGCACTGTGCTTTTTGATTAGCATAGGACATTCTAACTCCTTTTGGTTAGTTAGTGCTTGTAGGCACATAGACTTATGGATTGTAATTATTCAGGTTTACACTTAGCATTTTCGAATACAATATATATATGGTGTGATATATATATGGTTCGTTGTATTATTTAATGTCGGCTCAATTAAAAATGTTTTGCGCACTCTGAGTGTTTGTTAAAAAAAAAAAATAATAATAATGCCCTTTTTGCGTTATGAAAACGGGGTGTTACAATTGTGGTATCAGAGCCCGGCTTTAAATCTTCAAAGGGAAAGTGTATACTTGAGTCGTTAGTCCAGAGTCGGTTAGAACGTAACTAGTGTGGAGTTAGTTCTAGTGTTTGTTCTGTGTCGGGTTTCGAGTTAGTAATCCGTGGTGTGAGATATTCTGTTAGGATTCAGAATTGTATGACTAAGGATCTAATCAGAATTGGTGTTGTGCATAAATCGAATGCCTCCAAGAAGGGCACTGTAAGACCCAAGATTCCACTGTACAGTTTTTCTAAGGAACTCTAGTAATGGCTATGAGTTTTAGGGTTTTTGGTGAAGCGGTTTTGTGAGTATCGTCGCATTAATGAGATTTTTGCTGAAACGGAGCCTGTTTTGTGCTCGTGCGTTGGAAAGGCACAGACTTTCGGGTCGTGGTCCTCTTTTAAGTATGAGGAGATTTCTGTGAAGTCAGAATGACGAGTTTTGGATTATTCTTGTTTTTGGAAAAACGAGTAGGATTTTACCCGTCGTTGTAAAATTTTACTGCGTCTGTTTTAAGTGAGGTTTCGGATGGGAGTTTTATATATCTGCGTGAGTTAGGATATGTCCTGAGATTAATTTTCTAAGGTATGGAAGAAAATTACAGTCGCGGAAAAAGATTCGGCGATAAGTTTTGGAATGGAAAAAACGATAGACGTTCTTTCTGTAGGTTTTCTGTTTTTGCGAGTTTCGTTCGTCGCGATGCGCGAGAACTGAGCGTGCGTTTCGTTGTAAGAGGTTGTGAGAAATATCTTGGGAGGATAGACTCGGATTGATCCAAGGGCTAGGATTTTGTCTTGAAGCTTTATCCTATTTGATCCAAAGGCTATTATGGAACAAGACCAAGTCTTAAGGGAGACTTTTAGTCACTTGTAGTCATGAGAAAAATTCACAAAACTTCACTCTTCTTCTCTCTTGGCCGTGGCCTTCTTTTCACCTTTCCAACTTGAGAGATTTTGCAATTCTTCACCAAAAGCTTGGATTTTTGGCTTGTTGGATCATAGAGATTGAAAGGAATTCATCTCCACTTGAGGTAGTAAACCTTCTCCTTTCTTTGTTGGTTTAAAACATCTTATGTTAAGGGTTTTATGATTATGATTCTTGAGAGAAATTTGTGAGAGGTTGCTCATAAATTGATTCTTGTTCCATGAATGTTGTTCATGAGGGTTAGTAAGCATGTGTAGGCTTTGTTATGTTTGTTTTCCATGAGTTGGTGAAAAATCTCATGAGAAAAGTTAGGGTTTTGAAAGTTTAGAGTATTGATCAATTACATGAGGTTATGTTGTAAGGTTTTGAAAAGAAAAGTTGTCTTTGAACCTTTGGGCGAAAGGGAAATGCGTTGTATGGTTTTGTTTTGGAAAATCCGATGAAAAATATTTTGAGGTTTATGAAAATATTTTCTAAGAGTTTTTGGGTAGTATTTTGGGGTCAAAGTGGTTTAAAACTATTGTGACATGTGGCGTCGCTTTTTACCTTGAAAACATGTTTGAAAATGATTACCGGACGGTTGAGGCCCGTAATAAAACTTGTGCTTGGATTTGGTTTTGATTTTGGAAATGAAAATCAAATAACTTGCACTCGAAGCAACCAACATGCTTTCGAAAATGAATTGCTTGCTTATGAAAATGGTTTGCTTTTATGCTTTGAAAAAGTGTTGGGAACTAATAGGATCAAACTAGGTTTGGGTGGAAAAAGGTGGTGTGAGTTGCTGTCTTGTGCTGTCATGACAGGTGCAACTCGCCGGGCGAGTGGTTACTCGCCAGGGCGAGTGTCACAGGTCATGACAACACGCCAGGGCGAGCTCCAGGGCGAGTAAGACCAGTACTCCCTGCCTTCACTCGCCACCAACTCGCCAGGGCGAGCTCTGGGAGTTGAGATTTTGGATTTTGATTTCTAAACTTGGTTTTTAACATTCTAATCCCTTTTTATTAATTTATGGAAGTGGTGGGGATTGGAAACGAGTTTTTCGGGTACTCGGAAAGTACGTAACTTATAACGCAAGAAAATAGCCATTTTGCAATTCAAATTATTTAAGACTTTTGGCAATTGTTTTGGGTCCTAAAAATAGTACAAATAACTCATGGGGGTTGATCAATACGGTAGTTTTTGGTTCGATGTTCGAAAGAGTGGTTTTTCCTTAGGAACCATTAGGTTTTTGGGGTTTTGGTGTAGTTTCAATACGATTGGTTAGAGAACAATGTATTGATTGTTACGCTGCTTGTTTTAGGAAGCGCGTTGTGTTGTTTGAGCGTGTGTTGTTGACGGAAGCTTGCCGAGGTAAGGGCTCCACTTTATTTCCGTCTTTTCAAACGGTTTTGGTAAACATGCTTTGTTTTGCTGTGTACGCAATTGTTTGTGTGTTGACATGTTTGTGTTATGTATGCTCGTTGATGAGAACGTGTTTACATTACTTGTGCAATTTACATATGATTTGGAAAATATATGTATGAATTGCTATGATTTAGTTACATATGCTTGAGAGGTATGTATGTGTGGCATTAGCATATGTAGGGAATCGTATGCTCATGCATTCATGGTGCGTAGTTGCGTGAGTGGACTACGGGGTGTTGGTTGCGTGAGTGGACCCACCCAAAATCCTACGGGATCTTTTTTGAGTACAATAGGTGGTTGCGTGAGTGGACCACGGGGTGTGATTGCGTGAGTGGATCCACCTTAACCCTTTGCGGTTTTATTGGTTATGATTAGTAATTCCGGAATTCATTTGCATGTGGTAGCTCTGGCAGTACCACACTCATTGTAGAAGTCTGCATTAGGCTTGATGTGCATTATATATATAAACCCGTTGGTGGGAATTGCTTTTGTGTTAAAGAGCTTTCTTTTGTGTATGTGGAAACTTGTTATGTGTACATCTTTCGCACTGGTTATATATATATATACTTTTATTTTGTGGTGACCCTTTCTTTCATTTGCGGGCTCATCCCACCCCAGATGACGGTGTAGGTCGAGAGGATGGTGTTGGCAGCTCTAGGCCATAGTGAGCTTGTGTTGAAGTTTAGCTTAGTTAGACTATGCGCCGGTGTGTTTTGTGCACCGTGCATTTTGGTTAGCATAGGGTTTTCTAACTTGTTTTGTTGTAAGTATTTGAATACTTAGACTTGGATTGTCATTATTCAGGAATACACTTTGCTTGTCGAAGCACCTATGGTAATGAGTCTTTTGTATATTTGAATGCCGGCTCATTGAAAAATATTATATGCGCACTCTGAGTGTTAGTTGAAAAAGAAAAAAAAAAATAATGCCCTTTTTGGCTTATGAAAAACGGGGTGTTACAATTGGTATCAGAGCACGGCTTTAAATCTTCAAAGGGAAAGTGTATACTTGAGTCGTTAGTCCAGAGTCGGTTAGAACATAGCTTGAGTTGTGTTAGTTCTAGCGGTTGTTTTTTTGTTGTGTTGTGGGTTATGTGGTTGGTTGTTTTGAGTCTAGCATGAGATATGCTTAGACACTGGTTTGTGTCTTACTGAAGTAATGCAGGGAGTGAGGCTTCAGTAAGTGGAATTGTGAAACCCCGAGCCTTGGTCGAATTTAGTCGACGAGTGTCTCTGAATTCCTTAGACAAAGTGGTCCGAGGAGGATGGACTTGAGGCGAACGAGAACCACAAGGGATTCTTGGAAGTGGCATGGGTCGTTGTCACCCGGAGGTGTTGAGTACGGACGTGTGGACGTCGACTGATAAAGGATCGCAAGTAAGGATCAGATTTGGATACCTTTGGAAGAAGGTGCTGGATATCCGTTCTGGTGAGTTCGGACGAGACTTGATGAAGTCATTCAGTTGTCAAGAGGATGCAACCATTGTAGAATGGTGGAGCATGCAGAGATGTCAGTTGGATTTATTTACAATGATTGGATAATCATTGGGGCAACTTGTATTGGAGTCAAAGTGCGTCGCGCGCCAAGGGTCAGCGGACCTAGTGTTGTTAGATGAGGATTATACCAATGGTGGAATACCTTAAGGGTTTAAGTTAAGTGTTTGAGGTATATTAGATTCGAAACTGAGATTATTATGGATTAATCTCGTGATGATTGAAGGTAGGAGACCAATTATCACATTGATAAGTGACAATCTATCCGTAGTTCGAGGGATAGTAAGTACAGATACCGATGTGAGATACAATGTTAGGTAAATGATTGTTGGATAAGTGTGTATATTGAGAGATATTAAGGTAAAGAACGAGGAGTTCAACCATGAAAAGTGAGTTGCATATCACAGATAGGTGATACTAGGTGTGTGTAGTATGGAAATACCTAGAGAATTGTAGCAGTATAAGCTAGAATTGGTAGTTACCGGCAGGTAATTCTTAAGAGAAAGTGATCATATTGAGTAATTCTTGAGGATTGGTCAAACATCTCTGAGTAGGTTGACGAGATTAGTCAAGATTGAGTAGAGATCCTGTGCGGATGTACATTTAAGTTAATGAATTTGATCGACCAAGAGGGTTGAAGGACTAAGTAGTACCTTGAATTTATGATACTATGAGAGTCGAGGTAGGCAAGTTTTAAATAATTCAAGTTATGGACGAGAATTTTTGGATGTTTTCTAAGAATGTCGTGGTTGAGTAGAAAAGGAGTTCGTTAGTAGGAATACTAAGACAATGAAAGTCGATAGTTGGAAGGACT
This sequence comes from Trifolium repens, assembly GCA_030408175.1. NCBI lineage: Eukaryota > Viridiplantae > Streptophyta > Magnoliopsida > Fabales > Fabaceae > Trifolium > Trifolium repens. The sequence goes on along the minus strand of CP125846.1, from coordinate 24,665,958 downwards.
TTTATTGTGTATTAGGATCAAATGGATGGTACGACGAGTTTTTTGAGTTCTTGAAGATTGGATTCAAGAGTTTGATTTGGATATCGAACTTACTAAGGATAAAATCATAGCAAAGGGTTGTGCGTTGGTAGCTGTCTTGATAGGCCAAGCATTAAGATTTGAGATAAGTGTTTCATGGCTTGACGGATGAGTAAGACGAGCCGATTGGTAGGTGTATTGCAGTGACCTTTTAAGGACGAGTTAGAAGTGAATAAGAAAACGATGAGGGAATAGATGTAAGAACATGATTGGCCAGAACTTGAGATCTGGGAATTGATTCCCTAGTGGGAACAGACTTTATGACTTTAGAATAGTCACGGTGATGAAAGATCAATCGAATGGGAGAAGAGTGTACTTGTTTGGAAACAAGTTAATGTGGGACGAGAGTAATTGGCTTGTGTGCGGCAAATTAAAGATGTTGTTTTGTTTTAGCAAGTCATTGGTCATGGTGGTTTGGGAACCAACTCTAGACAGTTGTTGAACTAGAAAGTTGCAAAGTAGTAGATTGATGGTGCAGGCCTGATTAGAGTTTTGTAGAGGTTATGACATCGATGAGGTTAGTCATGGAAAGAATGTGTTAACAATAAGTGTGGCTAGTGGTGTTTCTAGCCGAACTCGTAGAGAAAATGTTCCATTGTTTGGTTGCCTTTTACTTGATGATTCATCTTCAAAGAGGAGAAAGGGTGATGGAGATGAAATGGTTTGTGGATCTGTTTCTGGGTCTAGAAGAGAATGAGAATTTAGAGAGAAGCCCATGAAGATGTGGCTTATGCCAATTGAAGATTGGCGAAGGGATTTGTCTCACCTAGTTTTGGAAATAAGAAGGATTAGAAATTGTCTAATGGCAAGTTGATGAAAACTTGTAGAGCTTTGGTTCATTGTAGTGGTTACAATGAAGAGAGACGTGGTATGATGGAAAATCGGTAGTGAGTAAGTATAAGGGAAATGGATGTTGTCAACAAGGATGGTTGGACAATAGTAATGTGAGGAATACCCTAAGAGTTATTTTGAAGGTAGGTACCTTGACGAGAGTGGTGATGTCGAAGCAATTAAGAATGGTCAGAGTGACAAACTCTTTAGTGTAAAAGAGGATTTAATTGCAAGAGGAAAGTAACTCAAGAGAGAGTTCAGAATTAGAATGGAATTACGAGGTGAAGAGGATGTGCGCCGACGATGGTAGTCGACGAGGTTAAGCGTTTTGTTTAAGGCACGCGAGATCTATCTAAGTGTCGTTTTGAAAGTAATGTGAACATATAAGGGACCGATTCTGGGGAATTGGGGATTTTTATAAAAGGAGTTCAAGAGAAGTAGATGGTTTAGTTTGGCAGGTGCCAAAACTGTGGGGAGTGTAATCACCAACTGGAGGTTGGGATTGTTTTATGTAAGTCGTGGTTGGAATGAGACTCGTGGGTGAGCATGCGGTTTCGGCGTAATCATTGAGTTGCGGACTCATGGATATTGGTGAGGTGTGAAGTTCTTTCTAAGAAGAGACAACTTGTTCGGAATGTAATGGTTTTGGTGGTACCTGCCGTGGTGGCACTGTATTACTGTTGAATGATGTTCAACGGATGTTTCATGAGTGGAATCATGAGAGCTTGAACGATGTGTTTTGAGTGTTGTGTCTTACGACTTCGACCTTGTATTCGTAAGAGATCGAGGGAAACATTAAGAAAAACCTCGAAAGATTTGTGGAACCATTGTGCCTCGGAGGACCTTGAGCACAAGTGGAATGAAGTATCACTTAAGTTGGGTAAAGATGGTCTAGACCACCATCATGATTGTCGACTAATTATTGACAAATTGAGGAACTGATCGTCCTTAATCCCTTGTTGATAATAGACGGAGTCGTGTTGAATGGAACTGACTAATTTTTGCTAGCTTTGGTGATGCACAGAGAGACCTGTGTTTCTTTTTGGAGGGTAGCCACTCCCAACTTCGTGTGAACTAATGGAGTGGGCTATGCCGCGGAGGCGAAAGAGGTGACTCTGGAAATTTTTGTTTGTGGGCACGAGGATCTTTGGGAACTAGAGGTTGTGAACCTCTGTTGTGAGGTTAAATTTTGAGTGGTGAACTCGTTGAGAGTTGCGGTTGGTGCACAGTTGTGTCAGTGTGTTGGTGAGAGTATCTGTGTGACTTCACCCGGTGTTAGCATCTGTGTGGCTACACCTAATCCGAGGGATTTTGTTGTGTTGGTGATGGTAATAATTAGTTGAGTTGTTACACTTACCTTTAGTTTCGAGGACGAAACTTCTTTTTGGAGGGTAGTAATGTAAGACCCAAGATTCCACTGTACAGTTTTTCTAAGGAACTCTAGTAATGGCTATGAGTTTTAGGGTTTTTGGTGAAGCGGTTTTGTGAGTATCGTCGCATTAATGAGATTTTTGCTGAAACGGAGCCTGTTTTGTGCTCGTGCGTTGGAAAGGCACAGACTTTCGGGTCGTGGTCCTCTTTTAAGTATGAGGAGATTTCTGTGAAGTCAGAATGACGAGTTTTGGATTATTCTTGTTTTTGGAAAAACGAGTAGGATTTTACCCGTCGTTGTAAAATTTTACTGCGTCTGTTTTAAGTGAGGTTTCGGATGGGAGTTTTATATATCTGCGTGAGTTAGGATATGTCCTGAGATTAATTTTATAAGGTATGGAAGAAAATTACAGTCGCGGAAAAAGATTCGGCGATAAGTTTTGGAATGGAAAAAACGATAGACGTTCTTTCTGTAGGTTTTCTGTTTTTGCGAGTTTCGTTCGTCGCGATGCGCGAGAACTGAGCGTGCGTTTCGTTGTAAGAGGTTGTGAGAAATATCTTGGGAGGATAGACTCGGATTGATCCAAGGGCTAGGATTTTGTCTTGAAGCTTTATCCTATTTGATCCAAAGGCTATTATGGAACAAGACCAAGTCTTAAGGGAGACTTTTAGTCACTTGTAGTCATGAGAAAAATTCACAAAACTTCACTCTTCTTCTCTCTTGGCCGTGGCCTTCTTTTCACCTTTCCAACTTGAGAGATTTTGCAATTCTTCACCAAAAGCTTGGATTTTTGGCTTGTTGGATCATAGAGATTGAAAGGAATTCATCTCCACTTGAGGTAGTAAACCTTCTCCTTTCTTTGTTGGTTTAAAACATCTTATGTTAAGGGTTTTATGATTATGATTCTTGAGAGAAATTTGTGAGAGGTTGCTCATAAATTGATTCTTGTTCCATGAATGTTGTTCATGAGGGTTAGTAAGCATGTGTAGGCTTTGTTATGTTTGTTTTCCATGAGTTGGTGAAAAATCTCATGAGAAAAGTTAGGGTTTTGAAAGTTTAGAGTATTGATCAATTACATGAGGTTATGTTGTAAGGTTTTGAAAAGAAAAGTTGTCTTTGAACCTTTGGGCGAAAGGGAAATGCGTTGTATGGTTTTGTTTTGGAAAATCCGATGAAAAATATTTTGAGGTTTATGAAAATATTTTCTAAGAGTTTTTGGGTAGTATTTTGGGGTCAAAGTGGTTTAAAACTATTGTGACATGTGGCGTCGCTTTTTACCTTGAAAACATGTTTGAAAATGATTACCGGACGGTTGAGGCCCGTAATAAAACTTGTGCTTGGATTTGGTTTTGATTTTGGAAATGAAAATCAAATAACTTGCACTCGAAGCAACCAACATGCTTTCGAAAATGAATTGCTTGCTTATGAAAATGGTTTGCTTTTATGCTTTGAAAAAGTGTTGGGAACTAATAGGATCAAACTAGGTTTGGGTGGAAAAAGGTGGTGTGAGTTGCTGTCTTGTGCTGTCATGACAGGTGCAACTCGCCGGGCGAGTGGTTACTCGCCAGGGCGAGTGTCACAGGTCATGACAACACGCCAGGGCGAGCTCCAGGGCGAGTAAGACCAGTACTCCCTGCCTTCACTCGCCACCAACTCGCCAGGGCGAGCTCTGGGAGTTGAGATTTTGGATTTTGATTTCTAAACTTGGTTTTTAACATTCTAATCCCTTTTTATTAATTTATGGAAGTGGTGGGGATTGGAAACGAGTTTTTCGGGTACTCGGAAAGTACGTAACTTATAACGCAAGAAAATAGCCATTTTGCAATTCAAATTATTTAAGACTTTTGGCAATTGTTTTGGGTCCTAAAAATAGTACAAATAACTCATGGGGGTTGATCAATACGGTAGTTTTTGGTTCGATGTTCGAAAGAGTGGTTTTTCCTTAGGAACCATTAGGTTTTTGGGGTTTTGGTGTAGTTTCAATACGATTGGTTAGAGAACAATGTATTGATTGTTACGCTGCTTGTTTTAGGAAGCGCGTTGTGTTGTTTGAGCGTGTGTTGTTGACGGAAGCTTGCCGAGGTAAGGGCTCCACTTTATTTCCGTCTTTTCAAACGGTTTTGGTAAACATGCTTTGTTTTGCTGTGTACGCAATTGTTTGTGTGTTGACATGTTTGTGTTATGTATGCTCGTTGATGAGAACGTGTTTACATTACTTGTGCAATTTACATATGATTTGGAAAATATATGTATGAATTGCTATGATTTAGTTACATATGCTTGAGAGGTATGTATGTGTGGCATTAGCATATGTAGGGAATCGTATGCTCATGCATTCATGGTGCGTAGTTGCGTGAGTGGACTACGGGGTGTTGGTTGCGTGAGTGGACCCACCCAAAATCCTACGGGATCTTTTTTGAGTACAATAGGTGGTTGCGTGAGTGGACCACGGGGTGTGATTGCGTGAGTGGATCCACCTTAACCCTTTGCGGTTTTATTGGTTATGATTAGTAATTCCGGAATTCATTTGCATGTGGTAGCTCTGGCAGTACCACACTCATTGTAGAAGTCTGCATTAGGCTTGATGTGCATTATATATATAAACCCGTTGGTGGGAATTGCTTTTGTGTTAAAGAGCTTTCTTTTGTGTATGTGGAAACTTGTTATGTGTACATCTTTCGCACTGGTTATATATATATATACTTTTATTTTGTGGTGACCCTTTCTTTCATTTGCGGGCTCATCCCACCCCAGATGACGGTGTAGGTCGAGAGGATGGTGTTGGCAGCTCTAGGCCATAGTGAGCTTGTGTTGAAGTTTAGCTTAGTTAGACTATGCGCCGGTGTGTTTTGTGCACCGTGCATTTTGGTTAGCATAGGGTTTTCTAACTTGTTTTGTTGTAAGTATTTGAATACTTAGACTTGGATTGTAATTATTCAGGAATACACTTTGCTTGTCGAAGCACCTATGGTAATGAGTCTTTTGTATATTTGAATGCCGGCTCATTGAAAAATATTATATGCGCACTCTGAGTGTTAGTTGAAAAAGAAAAAAAAAAAAATAATGCCCTTTTTGGCTTATGAAAAACGGGGTGTTACAGGCACCTACTGTACCTATGGCAGACAATGTGGATGTGAATCAGATGGCTTATGCCATGCATACAATGGCAGCGGCTGTGACTGCTCAGAGCCATGCTAAGGCGCAGAGAGATCTGGAAAAGCGCGAACGGGAAATACTTGCTGCTGGTTCTAGACTTCTTTCAAATTTCAACCACCAGACTCCTCCAAAGTTTAATGGGGAGGGAGGTCCGGAAACTGCTGATTTGTGGCTCCAATCTGTGGAGAGGATATTCGGGGCAATTCATTGTCCAGAAGGAGAGAAGGTGGTCTTAGCTACCTATCAATTACTCGGGGGTTCTGAGTATTGGTGGAGGAATGTAAGACCCAAGATTCCACTGGACAGTTTTACTATGGAACTCTAGTGTCGGCTACGAGTTTTAGGGTTTTTGGTGAGGCGGTTTTGTGAATATCGTCACATTAATGAGATTTTTGCTGAAACGGAGCCTGTTTTGTGCTCGTGCACTGGAAAGGCACAGACTTTCGGGTCGTGATCCTCTTTTAAGTATGAGGAGATTTCTGTGGTCTTAGAATAACGAGTTTTGAATTATTCTTGTTTTTGGAAAAACGAGTAGGATTTTCACCCGCGGATGGAAAATCTTACTGCGTCTGTTTTAAGTGAGGTTTCGGATGGAAGTTTTATATATCTGCGCGAGTTAGGATATGTCCTGAGATTAATTTTCTAAGGTATGGAAGAAAATTACAGTCGCGGAAAAAGATTCGGCGATAAGTTTTGGAATGGAAAAACGTTAGACGTTCTTTCCGTAGGTTTTCTGTTTTTGTGTTTTACGTTCGTCGCGGCGCGCGAGAACTGAGCGTGCGTTTCGTTTTATGAGGTTATGGGAAATATCTTGGGAAGATAGACTCGGATTGATCCAAGGGCTAGGGTTGTGTCTTGAAGCTTTATCCTATTTGATCCAAAGGCTATTATGGAACAAGACTAAGTCTTAAGGGAGACTTTTAGTCACTTGTTGTCATAAGATAAATCACAAAACTTCTTCACTCTTCTTCTCTTTAGCCGTGGCTTCTTTTCCACCTTCCCAACTTGTGAAGTTTTGCATTCCTTCACCATATCACTTGATTAGAAGCTTAGTTGAAAGCTTGGAGTTGTGAGATTCTTCTTCCTAAGGTAACTAGAACTTCTTTCATCCCTTAGTTGGCTAAACTCTTAGAGATTCATGAGATTTTATGATTATGTTCTTGGGAGAAATTTCATAAGAATTGGTTGTGAATGGTTTTTGTTCCATGAAAGTTGTTCATGAGGGTTTAGTAAGCATGTGTAGGCTTTGTTAGTTCAATTTTCCATGAGTTGGTGGAAATCTCATGAGAAAAGTTAGGGTTTTGAGTTGTTTATGTATTGATCAATTACATGAGGTTATGTTGTAAGGTTTTGAAAAGAAAAGTTGTCTTTGAACCTTTGAGCAAAAGGGAAATGCGTTGTATGGTTTTGTTTTGGAAAATCCGATGAAAAATATTTTGAGGTTTATGAAAATATTTCCTAAGTGTTTTGGGTTGTGTTTTGGGGCCAAAATGGTTTAAAACTATTGTGACATGTGGTGTCGCTTTGTACTTTGAAAACATGTTTGAAAATGATTACCGAACGGTTAAGGCCCGTAATAAAACTTGTGCTTAGGTTTGGTTTTGATTTTGTAAATGAAAATCAAATAACTTGCACTCGAAGCAACCAACAAGCTTTCGGAAAATGAATTGCTTGCTTATGAAAATGGTTTGCTTTTATGCTTTGAAAAAGTGTTGGGAACTAATAGAATCAAACTAGGCTTGGGGTGGAAAAAGGTGGTGTGAGTTGCTGTCTTGTGCTGTCATGACAGGTGCAACTCGCTGGGCGAGTGGTTACTCGCCAGGGCGAGTGTCACAGGTCCTGACAACACGCCAGGGCGAGCTCCAGAGCGAGTAAGACCAGTACTCTCTGCCTTCACTTGCCACCAACTCGCCAGGGCGAGCTCTGGGAGTTGAGATTTTGGATTCTGATTTCTAAACTGGGTTTTTAGCTTTCTAATCCCTTTTTATTAATTTATGGAAGTGGTTAGGATTGGAAACGAGTTTTTCGGGTACTCGGAAAGTACGTAGCTTATAACGCAAGAAAACGGCCATTTTGCATTTCAAATTATTTAAGACTTTGGCCAACAGTTTTGGGTCCTAAAAATAGTACAAATAACTCATGGGGGTTGATCAATACGGTAGTTTTTGGTATGGTACCCGAAAGAGGGATTTTCCTTAGAAACCTTTAGGTTTTTGGGGTATTGGTGTAGTTTCAATACTATTGGTTAGAGAACAATGTATTGATTGTTGCGCTGCTTGTTTTAGGAAGCGCGTTGTGTTGTTTGAGCGTGTGTTGTTGACGGAAGCTTGCCGAGGTAAGGGCTCCACTTTATTTCTGTCTTTTCACTGAGTTATAACATGTTTGTTGGTTATTTTCGGTGATGCGTGTTTGTGTGTTTGGCATGTATGTGTTATGTATTCTCGTGATGAGAAAGTGTTTACAATATGTGCGTTGTTTTACATATGATTGGAGATGTATGTATGAACATGTGGGTGAATACATATGATTGGAAATGTATGTATGTTTGTTGTGGTTTGTTACATATGATTGGATATGTATGTATGTTGTTGGGATGGTTTACATATGCTAGGGAGGTATGTATTTGTTGCATTAGTATACATGGGGAATCGTATGCTCATGCGTGGTTAGTGCGTAGTTGCGAGAGTGGACTACGAGGTGTGGTTGCAGGAGTGGACCCACCTGATTCTTATAGGGTTTTATTGAGTTCAACACATGGTTGCGGGAGTGGACCATGGGGTGTGATTGCGGGAGTGGATCCACCTAAATCTTGTGTGATTTAGTTGAGTTCGATACATGGTTGCGGGAGTGGACCATGGGGTGTGATTGCGGGAGTGGATCCACCTTAATCCTTTGTGATATTGTTGAGTTTGATACATGGTTGCGGGAGTGGACCATGGGGTGTGATTGCGGGAGTGGATCCACCTAAATCTTGTGTGATTTAGTTGAGTTCGATACATGGTTGCGGGAGTGGACCATGGGGTGTGATTGCGGGAGTGGATCCACCTTAATCCTTTGTGATATTGTTGAGTTTGATACATGGTTGCGGGAGTGGACCATGGGGTGTGATTGCGGGAGTGGATCCACCTTAACCTTGTGTTTTCGTTGGTGTTTTAGTAGGGGATGGACCTACGTTTCCGGAACTCATGCATTGTGGTAGCTAGGGTTAGTACCACGCATTGTAGAGGTTGCATTATAGGCTATGTGTGCATTGCTTATATGAACCCGTTGGTGGGAATTGCTTGTTGGTTAAGAGCTTTCTCTTGTGCTTTGTGGAATTATTGTTATGTGTACAATCTTTCGCACCGGTTATATATATACATACTATATATTTTGTGGTGACCCTTGCTTTCATTTGCGGGCTCATCCCACCCAGGTGATGGGTTAGGTCGTGGTGACGACGGTGGCAGTTCTAGGCTATAGCGAGCACGTGGTGAAGCTTAGTATAGTTAGACTATGCGCCGGTGTGTTTTGTGCACCGTGCTTTTTGGTTAGCATAGGGTTGTCTAACTTGTTTTGTTGTAAGTATTTGATTACTTAGACTTGGATTGTAATTATTCAGGAATACACTTTGCTTGTCGAAGCACCTTTTGGTAATGAGTTCTTTGTATATTTGAATGCCGGCTCATTGAAAAATATTCTATGCGCACTCTGAGTGTTAGTTGAAAAAAGGAAAAAAATTTATAGTGCCGTTTTGGCCTTGAGAAAAACGGGCTGTTACAATTGGTATCAGAGCACGGCTTTAAATCTTCAAAGGGAAAGTGTATACTTGAGTAGTTAGTCCAGAGTCGGTTAGAACATAACTAGAGTCGTGTTAGTTCTAGTGTATGTTTGGTGTCGGGTCTTGAGTTAGTAATCCGTTGAGTGAGTTTTCTGTTGAGATTCAGAATTGTTTGATTAAGGATCTAATCAAAAGGATTGGTATGTACAGGGAATCATGCCGCCAAGAAGGGCGAATCCAGTTCCTGTAGTACCAGAGGTTGATGTGAATCAGATGGCTTATGCCATGCATACCATGGCAGCTGCTGTGACTGCGCAAACTCATGCTAAGGCGCAGAGGGATGCAGAGAAGCGTGAGAGGGAGATTATAGCTGCTGCATCTCGGGTTCTTACGAGTTTCAATCAGCAGACTCCTCCAAAGTTTAATGGGGAGGGAGGTTCGGAAACTGCTGACTTGTGGCTCCAATCTGTGGAGAGAATATTCGGGGCAATTCATTGTCCAGATAGGGAGAAGGTAGTCTTAGCTACCTATCAGTTACAGGGTAGTTCTGAATATTGGTGGGGGAACACCAGGCTCCTTATGGGAAATGTTGATGAGGAGGTAAATTGGGAGAACTTCAAGAGGAGGTTCTTAGCTAAGTACTTTCCCGAGACAGCGAGGGAAAGGTACGGAGAGGAGTTCCTGCAGCTGCGGCAGGGGGGCATTAAAGTGGAAGCCTATGCCAAAAAGTTTGAGTCACTATCCCGTTACTTCCGTTTCTTTAGGGATGGGATAGATGAGGCCTATATGTGTCGTCGCTTCCAGGATGGTTTGAGGTATGAACTGCAAGATGCAGTGGTGCCGTTGGGTATTCGTCAGTTTCAAGTCTTGGTAGAGAAGTGCCAAGAGGTGGAGGATATGAGGAAGAAGCGGGAGAACCGCCAGAGTGATTTTAGTGTTGGAGGGCCTAGAAATTCAAGTGGTCAGAATCCGAGTTCGGGTCAAAATAAGAGGAAGCAAGGGGATATGTCTGGTAACCGTTCCCAAAATAATAGAGGACCGGGTCGCTCTGAGAATCAAGAGACTCAGGGGAGTCGGGGTGGAGAGAAGCAAGGTTGCTTCAGATGTGGGCAAGCGGGGCATTATGCAAACGAATGTCCGAGTCCGGGAAATATTTGTTTCAACTGTCGGAAACCGGGTCATTTTGCTAGGGATTGCAAAGCCCCAAAGGCCGGGACGTCGGCAGATGTGGCACAAGGAGTTCGACCCGCTGCTAGAGGAGGTGCTTACTGTATGGGCACTGGAGTGAACGGTCAGACCGGTAATGCCAGGCATGAGGATTACTAGTTGCAGGTAACACTTTACTGCATTGATTATTGTTTGAGGGCAACCCACTCTTGTATGTTTGGATGTATGTTGTTTGTTTGGGTCTTGGTTATAAGTCGTGTTGTTTGGAATTGACTAGTTTTGCTAACCTTAGTGGTGCACAGAGAGTGCTGTGTTTCTTTTTGGAGGGTAGCTAGTCACTACTTCGCGTGAACCTAGTGGTTTAGGCTACGTCGCGGAGGCAAAAGAATGGATTTTGGAAAATTTTTGTGTGAACCTTTGGAATTTTGAGGGGTGAACTCGTTGAGAGTTGCGGTTGGTGCACGGTTGCGCCAGTGTGTTGGTGAGAGTATCTGTGTGACTTCACCCGGTGTTAGCATCTGTGTGGCTGCACCTAATCCTGAGGGATTTTGTTGTGTTGGTGAGGGTAATAATTAGTTGAGTTGTTACTCTTACCTTTAGTTTCGAGGACGAAACTTCTTTTTGGAGGGTAGTAATGTAAGACCCAAGATTCCACTGGACAGCTTTACTATGGAACTCTAGTGTCGGCTACGAGTTTTAGGGTTTTTGGTGAGGCGGTTTTGTGAATATCGTCACATTAATGAGATTTTTGCTGAAACGGAGCCTGTTTTGTGCTCGTGCGCTGGAAAGGCACAGACTTTCGGGTCGTGATCCTCTTTTAAGTATGAGGAGATTTCTGTGGTCTTAGAATAACGAGTTTTGAATTATTCTTGTTTTTGGAAAAACGAGTAGGATTTTCACCCGCGGATGGAAAATCTTACTGCGTCTGTTTTAAGTGAGGTTTCGGATGGAAGTTTTATATATCTGCGCGAGTTAGGATATGTCCTGAGATTAATTTTCTAAGGTATGGAAGAAAATTACAGTCGCGGAAAAAGATTCGGCGATAAGTTTTGGAATGGAAAAACGTTAGACGTTCTTTCCGTAGGTTTTCTGTTTTTGTGTTTTACGTTCGTCGCGGCGCGCGAGAACTGAGCGTGCGTTTCGTTTTATGAGGTTATGGGAAATATCTTGGGAAGATAGACTCGGATTGATCCAAGGGCTAGGGTTGTGTCTTGAAGCTTTATCCTATTTGATCCAAAGGCTATTATGGAACAAGACTAAGTCTTAAGGGAGACTTTTAGTCACTTGTTGTCATAAGATAAATCACAAAACTTCTTCACTCTTCTTCTCTTTAGCCGTGGCTTCTTTTCCACCTTCCCAACTTGTGAAGTTTTGCATTCCTTCACCATATCACTTGATTAGAAGCTTAGTTGAAAGCTTGGAGTTGTGAGATTCTTCTTCCTAAGGTAACTAGAACTTCTTTCATCCCTTAGTTGGCTAAACTCTTAGAGATTCATGAGATTTTATGATTATGTTCTTGGGAGAAATTTCATAAGAATTGGTTGTGAATGGTTTTTGTTCCATGAAAGTTGTTCATGAGGGTTTAGTAAGCATGTGTAGGCTTTGTTAGTTCAATTTTCCATGAGTTGGTGGAAATCTCATGAGAAAAGTTAGGGTTTTGAGTTGTTTATGTATTGATCAATTACATGAGGTTATGTTGTAAGGTTTTGAAAAGAAAAGTTGTCTTTGAACCTTTGAGCAAAAGGGAAATGCGTTGTATGGTTTTGTTTTGGAAAATCCGATGAAAAATATTTTGAGGTTTATGAAAATATTTCCTAAGTGTTTTGGGTTGTGTTTTGGGGCCAAAATGGTTTAAAACTATTGTGACATGTGGTGTCGCTTTGTACTTTGAAAACATGTTTGAAAATGATTACCGAACGGTTAAGGCCCGTAATAAAACTTGTGCTTAGGTTTGGTTTTGATTTTGTAAATGAAAATCAAATAACTTGCACTCGAAGCAACCAACAAGCTTTCGGAAAATGAATTGCTTGCTTATGAAAATGGTTTGCTTTTATGCTTTGAAAAAGTGTTGGGAACTAATAGAATCAAACTAGGCTTGGGGTGGAAAAAGGTGGTGTGAGTTGCTGTCTTGTGCTGTCATGACAGGTGCAACTCGCTGGGCGAGTGGTTACTCGCCAGGGCGAGTGTCACAGGTCCTGACAACACGCCAGGGCGAGCTCCAGAGCGAGTAAGACCAGTACTCTCTGCCTTCACTTGCCACCAACTCGCCAGGGCGAGCTCTGGGAGTTGAGATTTTGGATTCTGATTTCTAAACTGGGTTTTTAGCTTTCTAATCCCTTTTTATTAATTTATGGAAGTGGTTAGGATTGGAAACGAGTTTTTCGGGTACTCGGAAAGTACGTAGCTTATAACGCAAGAAAACGGCCATTTTGCATTTCAAATTATTTAAGACTTTGGCCAACAGTTTTGGGTCCTAAAAATAGTACAAATAACTCATGGGGGTTGATCAATACGGTAGTTTTTGGTATGGTACCCGAAAGAGGGATTTTCCTTAGAAACCTTTAGGTTTTTGGGGTATTGGTGTAGTTTCAATACTATTGGTTAGAGAACAATGTATTGATTGTTGCGCTGCTTGTTTTAGGAAGCGCGTTGTGTTGTTTGAGCGTGTGTTGTTGACGGAAGCTTGCCGAGGTAAGGGCTCCACTTTATTTCTGTCTTTTCACTGAGTTATAACATGTTTGTTGGTTATTTTCGGTGATGCGTGTTTGTGTGTTTGGCATGTATGTGTTATGTATTCTCGTGATGAGAAAGTGTTTACAATATGTGCGTTGTTTTACATATGATTGGAGATGTATGTATGAACATGTGGGTGAATACATATGATTGGAAATGTATGTATGTTTGTTGTGGTTTGTTACATATGATTGGATATGTATGTATGTTGTTGGGATGGTTTACATATGCTAGGGAGGTATGTATTTGTTGCATTAGTATACATGGGGAATCGTATGCTCATGCGTGGTTAGTGCGTAGTTGCGAGAGTGGACTACGAGGTGTGGTTGCAGGAGTGGACCCACCTGATTCTTATAGGGTTTTATTGAGTTCAACACATGGTTGCGGGAGTGGACCATGGGGTGTGATTGCGGGAGTGGATCCACCTAAATCTTGTGTGATTTAGTTGAGTTCGATACATGGTTGCGGGAGTGGACCATGGGGTGTGATTGCGGGAGTGGATCCACCTTAATCCTTTGTGATATTGTTGAGTTTGATACATGGTTGCGGGAGTGGACCATGGGGTGTGATTGCGGGAGTGGATCCACCTAAATCTTGTGTGATTTAGTTGAGTTCGATACATGGTTGCGGGAGTGGACCATGGGGTGTGATTGCGGGAGTGGATCCACCTTAATCCTTTGTGATATTGTTGAGTTTGATACATGGTTGCGGGAGTGGACCATGGGGTGTGATTGCGGGAGTGGATCCACCTTAACCTTGTGTTTTCGTTGGTGTTTTAGTAGGGGATGGACCTACGTTTCCGGAACTCATGCATTGTGGTAGCTAGGGTTAGTACCACGCATTGTAGAGGTTGCATTATAGGCTATGTGTGCATTGCTTATATGAACCCGTTGGTGGGAATTGCTTGTTGGTTAAGAGCTTTCTCTTGTGCTTTGTGGAATTATTGTTATGTGTACAATCTTTCGCACCGGTTATATATATACATACTATATATTTTGTGGTGACCCTTGCTTTCATTTGCGGGCTCATCCCACCCAGGTGATGGGTTAGGTCGTGGTGACGACGGTGGCAGTTCTAGGCTATAGCGAGCACGTGGTGAAGCTTAGTATAGTTAGACTATGCGCCGGTGTGTTTTGTGCACCGTGCTTTTTGGTTAGCATAGGGTTGTCTAACTTGTTTTGTTGTAAGTATTTGATTACTTAGACTTGGATTGTAATTATTCAGGAATACACTTTGCTTGTCGAAGCACCTTTTGGTAATGAGTTCTTTGTATATTTGAATGCCGGCTCATTGAAAAATATTCTATGCGCACTCTGAGTGTTAGTTGAAAAAAGGAAAAAAATTTATAGTGCCGTTTTGGCCTTGAGAAAAACGGGCTGTTACAAGGAACACCCGACTGATCATGGAATATGGCCATGAGGAATTGAATTGGGAGAACTTCAAGAGGAGGTTTTTGGCCAAGTACTTTCCTGAGACTGCAAGGGAAAGGTATGGTGAGGAGTTCCTGAGACTACGTCAGGGGAGTATGAATGTGGAGGCATATTCCAAGAAGTTTGAATCATTATCCCGTTTCTTCCGCTTCTTTAGGGATGGGATAGATGAGGTCTATATGTGTCGTCGCTTCCAAGATGGGCTTAGGTACGAACTGCAGGATGCGGTGGTGCCATTGGGTATTCGGCAATTTCAAGTCTTGGTTGAAAAGTGCCAAGAGGTTGAAGATATGAGAAACAAAAGGGTGAACCGTCAGGGTGGTTTTAGTGCTGGGGGACCAAGTCGTTCTGGTGGTCCGAATCAGAGTCAGAACCGTGGAAAACAAGGTAGTAAGCCATATGACCGTCCACAGTATAACAAGGGACAGGGTCGATCGGTGAATCAGAACAGTCAGAATACCGGGAAGCAGGGCTGTTTTAAGTGTGGTGAAGTGGGCCACTATGCGAATGAATGCCGGAATCAGGGGCATGTTTGTTTTAATTGCAAGAAGCCGGGACACTTTGCTAGAGATTGCAAAGCCCCGAAGGCCGGGCCGTCGGCTAATGTGGCACAAGGCTCACAAGGTACCAGACCTGCGGCAAAGGCACGTGCTTACTGTATGGGCACAGAAGTGAGTGGGCAGGCTAGCAATGCCATTCACGAGAGCTGTCACATTGTAGGTAATTCTTTAACTGCTTTGATTGACACGGGGGCAACCCACTCATTCATATCTTTGGCATGTGCAAATCGTTTAAACTTGAATGTATCTGTGCTTCCTTTTGATTTGAATGTTTTGACTCCTGCTAAGGATTTGGTAGTGAATACTGCATGTTTGCATTGTTTGGTAGTAATCCAGAATAGGGATTTTCTGGTCAATTTGGTGTGTCTACCGCTGTTATCTCTCGAGATCATCCTCGGAATGGATTGGTTGTCTTATCACTATGTGATTCTAGACTGCGCTCGGAAATTGGTGTTCTTTCCCGAGCCAGGTGTGCGAAGGTACTTGTCCGCAAATCGACTTTCTGTGGTTATGTGTAACGGAGAACCGGAGATTGTTTCACTTTCTAGTTTAGGAGTGACGTCGGAGATCCGAATTGAGGAAATTCGAGTGGTTCAGGAGTTCCAAGATGTGTTTCCATCGGAGGTTCCAGCTTTTCCTCCGTGTAGAGAGGTGGAATTCTTTATTGACTTGCAACCGGGTACGGGTCCGATTTCGGAATCGCCCTATCGGATGGCTCCAGCCGAGTTGGTAGAGTTGAAAAGTCAAATTGAGGACTTGTTAGAGAAAGGTTTCATAAGGCCTAGTGTGTCGCCTTGGGGAGCACCGGTCTTATTGGTTAAAAAGAAGGATGGTAAGTCTCGTTTGTGTGTGGATTATCGGAAGCTTAATAAGGTAACTATCAAGAACCGGTATCCATTGCCGCGTATTGATGACCTGATGGATCGGTTGAGGGGAACCTCAGTGTTTTCAAAGATTGACTTGAAGTCTGGTTATCACCAGATAAGGGTACGAGATGAGGATATTCAGAAAACGGCGTTTAGGACGCGGTATGGGCATTATGAGTTTTTGGTGATGCCGTTTGGAGTGACGAATGCACCTGCTATCTTTATGGCTTACATGAATCGGATATTCAATTCATTTTTGGACAAGTTCGTGGTTGTGTTCATTGATGATATTCTCGTGTATTCGAAGAGCGAAGAGGAGCATGAGGAGCATCTTCGTATGGTTTTGCAAGTGTTACGGGAAAGAAAGTTGTATGCGAACCCGTCGAAGTGTGATTTTTGGTTGGAAGAGGTGAATTTCCTTGGCCACATAATATCAAAAGAGGGAATTGCCGTGGATCCAGCCAAGATTGACACAGTACTTGCATGGAAGCAACCGCAGACGGTGGCGGACGTGAGGAGTTTTGTTGGTTTGGCCGGTTATTACCGGAGGTTCATAGAAGGATTCGCTAAGATTGTGGCACCAATGACGCAACTTACGCGAAAAGATCAACCGTTTGCGTGGACTGAGCAGTGTGGACTTAGTTTTCAATTGTTGAAGGAGCGGTTGACGACTTCACCGGTGTTGGTGTTACCTCAGTCAGATGAACCTTATGAGGTTTATTGTGATGCGTCTCATCAGGGTTTGGGTTGTGTGTTGATGCAGCACAAGAGAGCAGTGGCTTATGCATCACGGCAGTTGAAGGTGCATGAGAAGAATTATCCGACGCACGATTTGGAGCTTGCAGCCGTGGTTTTTGCATTGAAGATTTGGAGACACTATCTTTATGGTTGCACTTTCGTTGTGTTTAGCGACCATAAAAGCCTCAAGTATCTGTTCGACCAGAAGGAGTTGAATATGAGGCAAAGGAGGTGGATGGAAACATTGAAAGACTTTGACTTTACCTTAGAATACCATCCGGGGAAGGCTAATGTGGTAGCCGATGCTTTGAGTAGGAAGAGTGTGTCGGTTTGTTCGGCACAAATGGCTAGTCAACAAGAGTTGTTGAAAGAATTTCGAGATTTGCACCTAGAAGTGGAGTTTGCGTTAGGAAATATGAGATTGGGTATGATCACCATCTCGAATGGTTTGTTAGAGGACATTGCTAATTGTCAAGGTGACGAATTTCTCATGGAGAAAAGGGCTTTGATTGTTCGAGGAACCAACCGAGATTTCAAGGTGGGACCGGACAACATTTTGAGATGTAATGGTAGGGTGTGTGTGCCCGATGCGATGGACTTGAGAAACACCATTCTAAGGGAGGCACACAAGAGTAAGCTTAGTATGCATCCCGGGGCAACAAAAATGTATCAGGACCTGAGGCAAGATTTCTGGTGGCCGGGTATGAAGAGGGATGTGGCCGAGTTTGTGGCGTCGTGTTTGACTTGTCAGAAGGCGAAGATTGAACATCAGAGACCAGCAGGGATGTTGCAGTCTTTAGATATCCCCGAGTGGAAGTGGGATAGCATTTCTATGGATTTCATCACTGGTTTACCCAAGACCAGGAGGAAGCATGATTCCATTTGGGTAATAGTGGATCGTTTGACGAAGTCCGCTCATTTTCTACCGGTAAGGATTACGGATACGGCGGCAAAGTTGACCGATGTGTATATTGCTGAGATTGTGAGGTTACATGGGATTCCGTCAAGTATAGTGTCGGATAGAGATCCAAAGTTCACTTCACATTTTTGGAAGACTTTGCATGAGGCGTTGGGGACGAAGTTGAGATTGAGTTCCGCCTATCATCCCCAGACCGATGGGCAAACTGAGAGAACAAATCAGTCACTAGAGGATTTATTGAGAGCATGTGTGCTGGATGATCGTGGGAGTTGGGACGACGTGTTGCCATTGATAGAGTTCACGTACAACAATAGTTACCATTCGACTATCGGAATGGCACCATATGAGGCTTTGTATGGGAGGAGATGTCAGACTCCTTTGTGTTGGTACCAAGATGGGGAAAGTTTGATAGTAGGACCGAAAATGGTACAACAGACGACGGACAAGGTCCGAAAGATAAGGGCAATGATGAAGGTTGCTCAAGATCGCCAAAAGAGTTATGCGGATAGGCGTCGGAGGCCTTTAGAGTTTGAGGAGGGAGACCATGTATTTCTCCGTGTTACTCCGACAACTGGTGTTGGAAGGGCTTTGAAAGCAAAGAAGTTGACTCCGAAGTTTATAGGGCCTTATCAGATTACGGAGCGGATTGGGAAGGTAGCATACCGGATCGCGTTGCCACCGGTACTATCTTTGATCCATGACGTGTTCCATGTGTCGCAATTGCGGAAATATACACCGGATCCTTCACATGTGATCACACCAGATGATATCCAGTTGAGGGATAATTTGTCATTCGAGGTTCCGCCGATCAAGATTGCGGATAGGAAGATGAAACGTCTGAGGACGAAAGAGATACCTTTGGTGAAGGTAATATGGAATGAAGCTACGGGAGATACCACCTGGGAGCTCGAGAGTAAGATGAAGGAATTATACCCCGGTTTGTTTGACGACGTCTAAGTTTCGAGGACGAAACTTCTTTTAGGGGGGGTAGTATTGTAAGACCCAGGATTTCATTGTATAGTTGGTTTGAGGAATATTAGGGTTTCGATGTGTTCGTGTGATTAAACATCGTGTAATTATTAAGATTTGCTGTAATCGAGTCTGTTTTGTGTTCGTGCATTGTAACTGTACAGACTGTTGTCTTGTGATCCTGTTGCTTGAATAAGAAGTTATTTGTGGTTTCAGAATAATAAGTTTTGGATTATTCTTGTTTTTGGAAAAACGAGTAGGATTTTACCCGTCGTTGTAAAATCTTATTACGTCTGTTTTGAGTGAGGTTTCGGATGGAAGTTTTATATATCTGCGCGAGTTAGGATATATTCTGAGATTAATTTTCTGAAGTATGGAGGAAAATTACAGTCGCGGAAAAAGATTCGGCGATAAGTTTTGGAAGGGAAAAACGTTAGACGTTCTTTCCGTAGGTTTTATGTTTTTGTGTTTTACGTTCGTCGCGTCGCGCGAGAGCTGAACGTGTGAGTATTTCTATGAGGTTTTAAGTGTTATCTCAAGTGGGTTTGTTTTGGTTTGATCCAATGGCTAGGGTTTAAGCTTGGCATTGTGTTTTTGATCCAATGGTGGATTGGCTATCAAGAGCTTTGTAAATAGTAAGGAGGTTTATGACTTGTGGACTTAAGAAAATCATAAATTTCACTCCATTCTTTCTCTCTTGTACGTGAAACTCCATTTCACTTTCCAACCTTCACAAATTTCATTTTCTCACCATTTCACTCCATTTCAAGCTTGGAAGCTTAGTGGAAAGTTGTAGAGAATCACTTTCTTGAGGTAACCCTCTCTTCTCATCTCCTAGGTTGGTAGATTTTTAGAGTTTTGAGGTTTTTGGGTTTATGTTCTTAAGAGGGTTTGGTGAGAAAGGTTGTTCTTGCTAGTTCTTGTTTCATGATAGTTGTTCATGAGAGTTTAGTAAGCATGCTAGGCTTTGTTGTTTTTGTTTTCCATGAGTTGGTGAAAAATCTCATGAGAAAAGTTAGGGTTTTAGTTTGATTATGTATTGATCAATTACATGAGGTTATGTTGTAAGGTTTTGAAAAGAAAAGTTGTCTTTGAACCTTTGGGCGAAAGGGAAGCGCGTTGTATGGTTTTGTTTTGGAAAATCCGATGAAAAATATTTTGAGGTTTATGAAAATATTTTCCTAAGTGTTTTGGGTAGTGTTTTGGGGTCAAAGTGGTTTAAAACTCTTGTGACATGTGGTGTCGCTATTTACCTTGAAAACATGTTTGAAAATGATTACCGGACGGTTAAGACCCGTAATAAAACTTGTGCTTGGATTTGGTTTTGATTTTTGGAAATGAAAATCAAATAACTTGCACTCGAAGCAACCAACAAGCTTTCGGAAAATGAATTGCTTGCTTATGAAAATGGTTTGCTTTTACGCTTTGAAAAAGTGTTGGGAACTAATAGAATCAAACTAGGTTTGGGTGGAAAAAGGTGGTGTGAGTTGCTGTCTTGTGCTGTCATGACAGGTGCAACTCGCCGGGCGAGTGGTTACTCGCCAGGGCGAGTGTCACAGGTCATGACAACACGCCAGGGCGATCTCCAGGGCGAGTAAGACCAGTACTCCCTGCCTTCACTCGCCACCAACTCGCCAGGGCGAGCTCTGGGAGTTGAGATTTTGGAAATTGATTTCTAAACTTGGTTTTTAACATTCTAATCCCTTTTTATTAATTTATGGAAGTGGTGGGGATTGGAAACGAGTTTTTCGGGTACTCGGAAAGTACGTAACTTATAACGCAAGAAAATAGCCATTTTGCAATTCAAATTATTTAAGACTTTTGGCAATTGTTTTGGGTCCTAAAAATAGCACAAATAACTCATGGGGGTTGATCAATACGGTAGTTTTTGGTTCGATGTCCGAAAGAGTGGTTTTTCCTTAGGAACCATTAGGTTTTTGGGGTTTTGGTGTAGTTTCAATACGATTGGTTAGAGAACAATGTATTGATTGTTACGCTGCTTGTTTTAGGAAGCGCGTTGTGTTGTTTGAGCGTGTGTTATTGACGGAAGCTTGCCGAGGTAAGGGCTCCACTTTATTTCCGTCTTTTCAAACGGTTTTGGTAAACATGCTTTGTTTTGCTGTGTATGCAATTGTTTGTGTGTTGACATGTTTGTGTTATGTATGCTCGTTGATGAGAACGTGTTTACATTACTTGTGCAATTTACATATGATTTGGAAAATATATGTATGAATTGCTATGATTTAGTTACATATGCTTGAGAGGTATGTATGTGTGGCATTAGCATATGTAGGGAATCGTATGCTCATGCATTCATTGTGCGTAGTTGCGTGAGTGGACTACGGGGTGTTGGTTGCGTGAGTGGACCCACCCAAAATCCTACGGGATCCTGTTGAGTACGATAAGTGGTTGCGTGAGTGGACCACGGGGTGTGATTGCGTGAGTGGATCCACCTTAACCCTTTGCGGTTTTATTGGTTATGATTAGTAATTCCGGAATTCATTTGCATGTGGTAGCTCTGGTAGTACCACACCCATTGTAGAAGTCTGCATTAGGCTTGTTGTGAATTATATATATAAGCCCGTTGGTGGGAATTGTTGAATGTTTTAAGAGCTTTCTCCTGTGTTTTGTGGAAATTTTGTTAAGTGTACAATCTTTCGCACCGGTTATATATATATATATACTTCTATTTTGTGGTGACCCTTTCTTTCATTTGCGGGCTCATCCCACCCCAGATGACGATGTAGGTCGAGAGGATGGTGTTGGCAGCTCTAGGCCATAGTGAGCTCGTGTTGGAGCTGGAGTGGTAATTTTAGTTAGACTATGCGCCGGTGTGTTGTGCACTGTGCTTTTTGATTAGCATAGGACATTCTAACTCCTTTTGGTTAGTTAGTGCTTGTAGGCACATAGACTTATGGATTGTAATTATTCAGGTTTACACTTAGCATTTTCGAATACAATATATATATGGTGTGATATATATATGGTTCGTTGTATTATTTAATGTCGGCTCAATTAAAAATGTTTTGCGCACTCTGAGTGTTTGTTAAAAAAAAAAAATAAATAATAATGCCCTTTTTGCGTTATGAAAACGGGGTGTTACATAAATAGATATGATTTTATTAATTGAATGAATGAGTACAATTACTGAAGAGTTTAAATAGACTAAACTATACCTAATGGGCCTAACTAATAGACTAAGTAAACTTGGATAAATTCAATAATAATAATTATACAATATTTACAACACTCCCCCTCAAGCTGATGAATGGATATCAATCATTCGAAGCTTGCAAGTAAGTTGGTTGAATTGTTCTATTGGTAATCCCGTCTTCACCACTTATGTCGGTAAAGGCCGGTTGATTATCATAACATAACTTCATAGGATCTTCATATTGTGATGAAAGTTGTTTAGAAGAGACAAAATTAGAAGTAGGACGTCTATATATGGAGGGACATGATCTCTTTTTTCTTCCCAAAGCAAGGGGTACATCATTCGAGTTAGTATAAAAAATATGAGAATTATCGTTAGGATGATCATTTTCATTACTTACCACTGATTCAGACAATTGAATTTGTTGTTGGAGCAGAACGAGTTTACTTCTTCTCTTATACTCCTGAATTGGTGCTGAAGGTGTTGATTCCTCTAAAACAGAAGTGGGTGCATGAACATGTGTTCTAGGAAGGCTAGGACCCATGACTACAAACTCGGACTCAGACTCTAAGTCATTTACGTTCTCCCCCTGAGACTGAGGACGAGTAAAATAAGACACATTCTCATGAAAAGTGACATCTTTGGAGACAAAAAATTTCCGACTGGGAGGATGATAACATTTGTACCCTCTTTTGTTAGGTGCATAACCTAGAAAGATACACCTGATTGCACGATGATCCAACTTGTTGCGATATTGTTTATGAACATGGACAAAAACAACACAACCAAAAACACGGGTCTTAAGATTCTGTAATATAGGAGCAGAAGGAAAATGTGAGAGCATAGATTTAATAGGACTAGTATTACCTAAAACACGAGATATGACTCGATTAATGAGATAGACAACAGTAAGAACTGCCTCTCCCCAATATGAATTGGGAACAGACATTTGAAACATAAGGCATCTAACAACTTCAAGTAAATGACGATTTTTTCTTTCTGCGACTCCATTTTGTTGAGGTGTGTCGACACATGTGAATTCATGGATTATGCCATGTTTACTGGTGAAGACAGAAAAAGTATGATTGACATATTCTGTACCATTGTCTGAACGAAGTCTTTTTATACCTTTTCCAAATTCTATTTTGACCATATTATAAAATTGGATAAATAGTTGTGGTACTTCAGATTTAGTGTTCATAAAAAAAACCCAAGTTAATCGAGTGCAATCATAAATAAAAGAAACAAACCATTTTGCACCAGAAACGTTAGTAGTAGGGGCAGGTCCCCAAACATCAGAGTGAATAATATTAAATGGTTCAACACTTTTATTAAAAATAGGATGAAAAGAAACACGACGATGTTTTGCTAACTCGCAAACATCACATTTAAATGACTCAACAGAATGTCGTAAAAACAACTCAGGATACATAGACTTAATTAAAGAAAATGGGGGATGACCAAGACGCTTGTGTTGAAGCCAAATTTGTGAGGCAGAAGAGGAAGATTCAGACCGGAGAGAGGATGACAATACCCTTGGACCATCTAGCTCATCAGAGAAGTAGTATAACCCTTCCTTTTCTTTAGCAATTCCAATCGTCTGTCCCGAGGTCAAGTCCTGAAAAACACAATGAGAAGAAAAAAAAGTTACTTTACAATTTCGATCACGAGTAAGCTGATGGATGGAAATTAAATTGTTGGAAAGTGTAGGAACATGAAGCACAGATTGCAACTTCAATGAAGGTTGTAGGTCAATATTTCCAATGCCAACAACACGAGCATGAGAGCCATCAGCAACAGTGATATAAGGAATACTCGAAGGTGATGTATAGGAGGACAATAAAGCCGGATCAAATGTCATATGATTAGTAGCCCCAGAGTCAAGGATCCAAGCATTTTTAAGGATAACATCACAAACAGTAAAGGATCGAGAGTACATATTCTTACCAGTAATTGCTAAAGACCCGGATCCAGAAGGCTTACTAATGGAGGCAAGAAGAGACTGTAGACGTTCCACATAATCCTGGCTAAAAGAGGATGAGTCAGTTCCTCTTGTTGCAACATGTGCCTGATTCTACTGCAGACTCCGAGGACCTCCTCCTCGGCTAAGAACCTGTTCTTTTCCATGTAGTTTGAAACAATTTTTCTTGTTATGCCAAGGCTTGTTGCAGTGCTCACAAAAGAATATGGATGAAGATGGTTGTGGTCCTTTGCCGGCGGCGAGTGCTGACACATCAGGAGGATGCTCGCTAAGCATAGCATGACGGCGAGTTTCTTCACTGCGAACAGTGTAAAAGACCTCAGTAAAAGTGGGAAGTTTTTTCTTTCCCAAAATTTGTACTCGAATGGGGTCAAACTCCACATTTAGACCTGCCAAAAAAATCAAATATTCTATCTCTTTCAATTACAACATTTAGAATGACAGTGTCTTGACTGCACTCTATCTTAAAATTTTGATATTGATCAAGTTCAATCCAAAGAGAATTGAGAACCCCAAAATATTCGGTGACCGGCAGATTTCCTTGCTTGGTGTTGAAAATTTTCCTCTTTAAGTCACAGCAAGCAGACATGTCTTGTTTCATTGAATAACTGCTACTGAGGTAGTTCCAAATTGCTCGTGCGGTAGAGAGAAACATGAAATTTCTACTAATTTCAGGAGATATGGAGTTCCAAAGCCACGTAATAATAACAGAATCGTCTTTATCCCAAGAAGAGAAATTAGGAGCAGTGACCAGAGGAGGATCACCATCAAGATGGTCAATCATATCACAACCTTTCAGTGTCTGACGAATTAATTGAGACCATTGAAAATAATTTTTTTCGCCATTAAGCCAATAACCTTTTTGAATGACGAAATCCTTAGCATTAAAAGGAGGTGGTATAACCAGAGGTTGAGGTGGGGGTGGAGGAGGGGGTGGAGGATCGTTTCCTGCCATTGAAGCAAAATAACCTGAGCAACGAAATAAGGTTAATTATCGACAGGTAACAAAAAAATACCCAAATTTCGAGTATTTTAGAAAATTGTTTTGAACACACCAACGAAAAGAGGAGATCGAGACGAAAAAACTGACACCAAATTTGTCAGAAACGGAGGTCCAGAGGGCGGCGCGTGCACAACACGTGCGTGATACGACGCTGCGAGTGGGCGTCACGCGCCGATGAAGGAACGGCGCGTGAGGGCGCATGACGGTTGTGTTGACGGCGGTGTTTTCGTCGTTGGACTCGGAATTTTGAGGCGGTTACTATGGTATATTGGAAGTTTTGATACGTTTACTGCAAGTATGAAAACTAATACGGACCGATTGATGTAGGTTGACGGTAAAAAAGTTTCAAGGGAAAAATTGAGAAGAGAAAGAGTTGAAAGAAAAAAATTGAATCTATGGCGGTTAGGATTTATGCGGAAGCGTATCCCAAAAATCGGGAGCTCATGATATCATGTTAAACTCAATGAAATATGTAAATATATATGATTTTATAAATTAATTGAATGAATGAGTACAATTATTGAAGAGTTTAAATAGACTAAACTATACCTAATGAACCTAACTAATAAGCTAAGTAAACTTGGATAAATTCAATAATAATAACTATACAATATTTACAACATCAATCTATAAGTATTGAAATGTTCGACGTTTACAATTTTATTAAGTATCGAAATGCTGATTTGTTCATTATTTATTATACAATTAACATGAATATATGAAAAGATTGTAATGGCGAGAAAGTAGGTCTTTCTGGCATGTCCCTTATGCTTAGTTTATTAAAAGCTATTGCAGATCATCTAGCAGTTCTTCAAAGCATGCATAATCAATAACTTGAACTAATTTCTTTTCATCATTAGCATTTTGAAAGCAATTTCTTTCCTTAGCATCAAGAACAACCTTTCTCCACAGAGTTACTATTAGTTAAAGTTGTAGCATTTCCTACAATCCAAAGGCGGAATATCAGATTAATTAGAACCTACATCACATTTGGTGTGCCAACCGCGATTATTAAATTTGCTTATATGTTCACAGACCATATATACCTAGCCCTAGTAGTGATTGCAACATTAGCTCTTTGTCTATTAGAAAGAAAACCAACTTTTCCACTCAAATTTGATCTAACAGTGGATATTATTATAATATCTTCTTCACCACCTTGAAAGCCATCAACAGAACAAACATTAACCGAAAATTTAGGATCTGAAACCATGCACTGCTTTACATTCTCTAGGATTTCATACACTTGTGCCTATGGAGATATGATCCCTATGCTAACTTTGTTCTTTGTCCTCACAAACTCTGCCAACAGTGCTTATAAGAGTGGGAGATAAGCGCTTATCATATAAGAGTGCTTATATATTCAAATATTTATGGGCTTGCTTGGATTAACTTATTTTATTTTATCTTTAAACATAAATATTTGTGAGATGTCCAGAAGTCGGTTTCAGCTTACTTTCATAAGCTCATCAAGATAGCTTATGAAATTTGCTTATAGCTAGGTTGAAAAAAACTTAAAAATAAGCACTTATATGATAAGTATTCAAGTAATAAGAGCTTAATAAAATCCTTTATAAAAAGGGGCTTATATCATACTCTATTGCTAAAAAAATTATTAGCAAACTTATCGACAGAAGATAAAGCGAAAGCAACCTTTTTTAAGTCTTCCAATAATCTCACAGATAGCAGCAGATTCATTCACATTCTTCAACATGCATTGTTCCTTCAAGGAAATGTTTGTTATAGCTTATTTCTGTTACAGTCTGAGCATCAGAAAGTTGGTTATCATAGAACTCTTCACTTGGGAATATGCTTATAGATGGATGCATTCTATATTGAACATTAAGCATATGTTTCTTGTATCCCAACATCACTAGCATATGTCTTCTTTAAACGTGTATTATATAAGTGCTTATGTACGAACTATTTCTATAATAAAAAATCACTCGTCAAACAATTTCCGTATAAGCTATAGGTTGTTTTCAAAAGTTTCTCGTATAGCTTATGAAAATAAGTTGAAAATACCTTATGCACATGTTATAATGTGTTTTCAATTTCATAAGCTCTTCCAAATGGTTTCGCAAGTGCTTATATCAGTAGGAAAGCTCAAATAAGGAATTTGAGCCGTGTGCAGTCACAATTTTCGACGTACCTTGCTTTTAACCATAGCAGGAAGTTAAGTTGTCTCTCATCACCGATGAGAATACAACGTTTGAGACCATTTAATTGCAATGGAATGGCTGATTCACATTCTTTAAGTTGAGCAGCTTCATCAACCACTAAAAAAACTGCACTTGTTTCATTCCTTCTGTGTACAACTTAGAAGAACTTGATGCAGTACGAAAAAGAAGACATGCATTCTTCAAGCAAAATTGTGAAATGCCAAATTTAGATGGTATATGTTAAGAATATAGATATAGTTAACTAGATATTTCATTAATTAGTTACATTTACCATTAGGTGATTAGTTAATTAGAATTGGTTAATCCTCTCATTGTTCTATATAAGAGCTAATATTGTACCAAAATCTATTATCTTTTATTAAAATGAATCCTTATGATTTCTATTCTGTTGATGATTTTCTAGAGTTTTCTCCACTTTCTCCAAATTATGCAAATCTTAACATGGTATCAGCGCCTCGGTTTCGATCACCGAGAATTCGTTCCGCTTTCGCCATTGTTCCGGTACCGGAGGATTCCTCCATTGCTTATCACAAAGAAATTTACAGGTACTTTTTGATCCTCCATCTTTTCTCATGGTTTACTCAATTGTTTGTCATATATGGAAGAAATCAAAGATTGAGAAGAAATTTTTGCCACTTCCACCACTTCCAAAATCACAGCCAGCATCAATTGATTTTCAAGAACTTACGATTGATTCAATTTCAGAGCTGGCTAAGGGGGAGATTTCATCATCATCATCTATCTTTGTTCTTGAATCAGTTACTGCATATGTTCACTACAATTTCAGTTTTGGTAATTTTCATCGCTCAATTCTTGATTCCAAACCTTTGATTCCAATAATTCATCCAGAAATTGATGGTTCCACCATCAAGATTGGAGAAATCATATGTTGTATTGTATCGGAAATTGTTGGAATATTTTATCATATTCCAATAATATTAGGTGGGCAAATATCTTTACTAATTATATTAGTTATTTATCAATTCGGAGACTCAATTGATTAGTGATCAAATTAAGTAAAAAGGCTAATTAGATTTCTATTTAATTAAGTGATATGAGCTCAATATGAGTGGATGTCAGGATGACTCATTTGGGAATAATGGGAACTCTAATTGGTCATCACATTATATATAGGCTATGGTCCCCAATATACCGGACACACCGCAAATAATCTCTTCTCCCCATCTGAAGAGAATTCAGGACATAAGGAGTCCCGGTTGAGAAAGAACCACAAGCCAACGGATGTTCGTCATCCATCTCTCATGTTTCAGAATTGCTATCGGAGAGACTACGGTTAGTTCATATTCTTCTATCGAGGAATTCCTAAAATTTTATGATCTTAATAAATCAACATGATGTAGATCCAGTTTATATATACATGCTCATATACTATAGTTTTGGCTTCCGCACTAAAGTATGATTATAGATTTAATCTTTATTATTGAGAGCATGTTTATGATTAAGTTTATGTTAATTACAACAATTAGTATTAGAGCGGTTCTCATGTTTGATTTATTAGGATTGCTTGACTTATACCATGGCTGCCATGGGTTTTATGTTTGATCCCAATTTATTATTTACTTTCTATGAACCTATTTTGAGTTTGAACTTTCGGTTATATTAAGCAATACTTTTACGAATCCTAAAAATCGTCTTTGGATTTATATTACTGGGGAATTGTTAAGGTCTCCTGATTGAAAGGTATATTTATTTTTACTTTACGTATTACAGTAGTTATTACTTTTCAAATCTATGGACTAGTTCTTTTGGAACAAATTGATGGAATTGGTTTAACACTGATTATGTATACATGATATCATCTTGAAGTGGATTTTGATCTATTAATTTGGCTTTCACTTTGTATTCATGTTGGTGGGTTTTCCGTTTGCATAATTCATATGTATGTGAATGCTGTGAAAATTAAGTGTTTTAATTCACTTTGTATTCATTTTGATTTATAAAGAAAGAATTTTATAAGAGTAACTTTTGTTCAAATGTTTGATGATCTTAATTTTTGGATATTGATTGAGATCAATTATGAGACTGTTTAGGGGACTATTTGAAAAATAAAGGTCCTGTAATTTTCGGCTAATTTGTTCTTAAGTTAAATATTTGGTTTTACTTATTCATCAAAGTTGTTTTCCAAAGTAAGAATTTTGATTTGATATTTTATTTGAAAATAAAATAAATATTTGGATTTGGTTTAATTGTGCAATTTGATTTGTTTTGAAGTTAAAGATATTCTGAAATCAAATATTTGATTTGGAATTTGAATTGATTCCCTTTAGTTTTGTACTTAAAGTTTATTTTGAGAAATAAAACACATAAAGATTTTGGTATATATATTTGGTTATTATATATATTTTTATAGAAGGTCAATTGCAATCAAATAGCAATTAATAACGATTCTCAAAATATTTTGATTCAATTTGGCATGTACAAAATTAAAGTCTTGATTCTTTAAATTTTGGGAAAATATAGATTCCATAATTATTTGTTTAATTACGGATATATAAAGTTTTTGGTTTCCTTCTATTTTGGAAAATACAATTATAGAATTTTATTATTTAAAGAATCATTGGGTATATGTGAATCAATTGTGGCATGAATATTCTTTGGTATGATTATAAAGGGACATCATAAAGGAATACGGCCTACATTTGTGAGTAGTGCCTTGTAAATTTAAGACTTTTCCCATTTGATTGTTGGACTTGGGAATAAGAATAATAGTATTAGAGTTGAAGCTAGGCATAATCCAACCAGAAGTAAAAAATTGCAGCACAGCATTAATGACATCCTCATGAATGATGTCCCAATAGGATTGAAAGAAAAAAGCTCCAAAACCATCTGGACCTAGAGCGCTTTCCTTATTAAGACTAAAGACTGCATTTTTAATTTCCTCATGCGAAGGAAGCATAGTTAACAGAGAATTGATATTGTCATTGATCATATGAGGGATAACTTCTTCAACAAGTAACTGATCCTGCAAAATAGAGTTAGTACAAAAAACATTTTTAAAGTAGTCTACCACATGACCTGCTAACTGATCAGGGTCAGAAATCACTTCATTATTATGTTTGAGAGATGAGATGAGCTTTTTTGTGTTTTTGATCTTTGCAATTCTATGAAAATAGGCTGTGTTTCTGTCACCTTCTAAATACCAATTTAGTCTTGCCTTTTCTTTCCAAAATTCTTCTTGTATGTTTAAGGCTTTGTCTAAGTTGATTTGAGCTATCTTTTCCATGGACATAAGGTTATCAGAGTGACCAACGTTCTGAATCTGATTCTGAATGTTGTTAAGGGCTTGCTCAGCTTCATGCACATAAGAGTGAACATTACCAAACACATCTCTATTCCAAGTTTTGAGCTTATCTTTTAATCTTTTTAACTTAGAATTTAGAATAAACATAGGACAACCGATGACCCTTTCATTCCAAGAATTTGCTATAACATCGTGGCAGCCATCATGAAGAGACCACATTCTCATAAACTTAAAACTAGATTTGAAACTAAGATTATGAGTGTTAAAATCAAAGAGCAGAGGAAAATGATCAGATCTATTTCTAATTAGAGTGGAGCAATTCAAAGATGTACAAGCATCTAACCATGCTTGATTACAAATGGTCCTGTCAAGCCTTCTTTCAGTGTGTCTTGAACCACCTCTACCATTGGTCCAACTGAAAAAAGCACCGGTAGTGGGCAGATGCATTAAGAGATTAGAATCAGACCAAGACTGAAAATCATCAATTGAATTCCTAGCTGGTATAGCGGCACCATTATGTTCATGAGCTCCAAGAATTGTATTAAAGTCTCCTATGAAGCACCAAGGATGTATAAATTGTTGCTGAAGATTACTTAGGCACTGCCAAAGAGTTCTTCTTTTAATATAACAAGTAGCAGCATAAATTGCAGCAATGCAGAAAGTGATATTGTTTTCAGAGAAAGAGAAGGAAATTTGTTGATCATCACAAGAAATAATAGTAGGATTGAGACTATCCTTACAAATACACCAAAGATTTGATTGCAATTGACCTCTATCATTCACACTAAATAACTTAAACCCTAATCTAGCTAACCAACCTCTAGGGAAATCCAGAAAATCCATCCAAGGCTCAGCAATGAAAATAAAATCAGGATTGTTTTTTAATACTAACCTTTTTAAAGCCAATCTTGAAGGGGAATTGGCCACACCCCTTATATTCCAATATAAGCACTTCATTTAAAAGGTTTGGAAGCACCAACCTTTGATCTGGTTCCATAAGGTTTTTTAGGAGATTTTGACTTCTGTTGTGACCTTTTTGACGCTTTGGCTTGAACAATTGTGAAGGGTGGCTGCAGAGGCTCCTTCAAAGCCATGGTCTCTTCTAATTCTTCATCCTCTTCCATCATATTAGCCCAGGACTGCTTTAGAAATACTGTATTATTGATAGCAATAGCTTGATCTGAACTCTCAGGGCTCTTATTACTATCTTTTGTGTCACCTGGTTGAGAATCTTCTACAAAATCTGTATCTTGAGAGTTGGGAGTGTCCTCAATTGTTGCCACATTCACTCCTTCATTTTGATCTTGATCATTTTCTTTGTCTTTCTCACCCTCAATGTCCAGTTCAGCAAGAGTTGCAAATCTATTCTTATTAGAAACCTGAGCCTGGTTCAAATCATCGTTTTGTGCCAAAACCAATGGAGGTGTTTTCAAAATTTGCTCGTTGTCCTGAAACTTTGATTTATCCTGAATC
Source organism: Trifolium repens (assembly GCA_030408175.1). Lineage (NCBI taxonomy): Eukaryota > Viridiplantae > Streptophyta > Magnoliopsida > Fabales > Fabaceae > Trifolium > Trifolium repens. The sequence continues at coordinate 24,634,323 of CP125846.1, read as the reverse complement.
TCGGTGCTTGTTCTTTCTTCGACAATAATCACATCCTCTGTTTCCTCTTGAGCTTTGTCACTGTTCACAATACCAGCATCCAAATCCTTTGAAGTGCCCTGATCAACTCTACCATCTCTGGTCTACACAAAGGTTTTCTTAACTTCTCTTGTTTGTTTTCTAGCTATAAAATGCTCCTTGATTGTTTGGTTTTCTTTGCTAGACTGAAGTCTCTTACAGTTGTTCAAATGGTGCCCAATAATATTGCAATTGGTGCAAAAATCTGGGAGATTTTCATAATCCAATTCCACGTAGAAAGCAAAACCTTGCCTCTCAACCAATACTTTGTGTCTAATAGTTTGTGTAAGGTCCATATCGACTAAGACCCTAACAAAATGACCAAAAGTTCTCTCGAAAAGCGGCTTGGCTGTGGCTGCATCCGTACATATTGGTGTCCCTATACTGCTAGCAATTGCAAAATGAATATTTTGACGCCAATATTCTTGAGCTAAACCATAGAAGCGAACCCAAACTTGTGCTGAATAGTTTTGCTGTGTTCTAGGGTTGAATTCTTTTGACCAAGCAAACAGTTTTAACATTCCAGGGTTTAACGACCATGATGCAATAGATCTAACTCTTCTAACATCTTCTAAGGAAGAGAAAGTGAATTCATAGTAACCCTTACCAAGTGAGAGTACTCCCCATCTGCCTAGTTCTTTCCACATCGGTGCAAGCTTATTCTTCAACGCAACAACAGTTAAAGGAGTTGCACCCTTTGGCCATACGATTCTTCCGTGAAGATTGTGTTTACATGCTTCCATTCCTGCCAGATAATCTTTTTCTGGTATTGAGATGGCAAGCTCGTCGCCTTTAACACATGGTTGCGGGAACTGCGAAACCGGAATCTCACAAACATTGTTAACCACTTGAGCAAAAGATTTCTGGGTTGTTGGTTTAGTAATTTCTGGACAAGGTTTTTTGGCTGATGGATCTAAGCAAGGCCAAGGAATAGTGAAGGAATCCATGGTGAAAGAAAGAAAGTTGAAGTCGGTGGAGTAGGGAGGTTGAGGATATGATGGCGGTGAGGAGGGAGTAGGTACGGTTAAAAGACAGTGTGTGGCGGTGAGGAGGCTTTGCAATTCTGTGAGGAAAAATTGAAAACGGGATTGGGGATAGGGTTTATCAAATTTTGAAGATGAATTGCAATTTGGAGGATTTGCGAATCTGTTAGGAAATTTTGAGGGTGAATTTGCGAATTGGGTGAGAACAGCATGTGCTTCCGGATGAATTACAAATTGGGTGGAGTATCTTCAATCACTACCAAGGATGTAATGAACAGTGCTCAAAAACCAGAGCTTCTCTCTCATCGTGGAGCTCCTTTGAACTAAATATTGGTATTCATAAAATCAAGTAAATACATTGTAAATAGTTATTCATTTAAACTCTTATAAATTTAAATTTATTTTATGAATACCAATATTTAATCACTCTTAATACCCTTAATTTACCTACTTTTAATTTTCCATCTCATAATAAATAAGAATACAAATGAAATTAAACATCCAATATATTTAAAAAGTGGTCAAAATTTCTTATACAAAGAACAAAAAATATTTTCATTTTTGTTCCTAATAAAAAGGATCGGAGAGAGTATTAAAAAACAAATAAAACTAAATAATCTTTGATTAAAAAAAAATCTTATAATTAGGGATTGCGAGTATATATAACATAGCATACCATCAATATCTTCTACCTTACTAAGTCCAAAAAACCTAGCATTTCTGTGTCAAAAATGGTTGATTCAACAATTAAAATTCTCACCTTAGTTTTGTTTCTTGTCCTTGTTTCTCAAGGTAATTTTCTCTTCAAATGGATGGAGCTAATTTTGAAACAGTTGAATATGTAAATCCTTCAATTTTTAATGTGTCAGGCAATGTTTGTCATGTTATTGGTGGTAAGACTATTGCAAAAAATGTTAATGTCACCTTTAATTATGCTTGGCATAATTCATTTTCTTTAAGTCCAAACTCATCTGAGATTATTTGTTAAATAGCAAATGTTGATCTTGTAAGCCTTGATCAGTCTTTATTTAATTGTACTAGAGGTAAACCCGTGCGTTGCACGGGCTCGATTAAAACATATAATTAAAATATCTTTATAATTGAAAAATAATAATTGCAATAAGTATAATCATACATATAATTAAATGGTAGATAACTATATTAAAATATGATTATATTTAATATTAATATATGAATGAAAATAAAATTAAAAAATTGTTTAGAAATATCTGATTTTTTATTGATTTATATCATAGTTTTGTTTATATTTTAATGCAATAGATCTTTTATAATATTTCATAAGTTTGAAAAGATGTATTTTATTTTATTTTTATAGTATAACCGTATAATATCTTTATGTTTTTTATAAGAGTTGTAATTTTATAGTCACATGTTACTTTGCTTTTTTTTATTTTTCATATATCCTTTATTTTATTTTTTTCAATAAGAGTTGAAGGCATACATATTTATACTTGCGGACAATATTATTTATGCGAAATGTTAAAATAAACTTTGGTTATAGAATATGATTCATATATGGTGTGGCTTTAACTTTTTTTATCACATTATCTTTTTTTTTTTAATCACATTAGTATAACTGCTTACTACCTTCCATGCAATTTAAGATATCAAATAGCTTATCTACTTATTCCCCTGTCGTTCTCTTGAAGTTTTTTTTCACTTATATTCACTTAGTGAAATTCTATCCCAACCTTATTAGTCCCGATATATTTAGTCTATTGTTTAGCTTACTTTTTTTTTGTTTGGTCCTTTTATTTATGGTTTGTTTTTCTTTTTCTAGGTAAGGTTTGTGTCTCTTCAAATTTGTTGTTAGTTTTTATCCCTATTATTTAATAATATTTGCTTCAACATTTATTTTATTTTTGTTATTATATAAAGTTGAATATTTGTTGTTCTCTATATATAAGTTTGTACGAAGATTTTATATATTTGAATTTAGGTTTAGTTATTTTACTTAGGTAAAGAAAGTTTATTATTACAAATGAATTTAACATTGAGAATGTCATCTTCTTATGTGCTTACAAAATGTCATCTTATTTTTATAAATATCTCACTATTTTATTTTGAGCCGTAACTTAAACATTCTTTTAGAATATGTACTTATTTTATCCAAATAGTTACAATATTATTATTTCAATCAAATTAATAATTATGGAATTTTTAGAAAATTTTAATTGCGTGTAAATATGTTTAAATATACATGTGATTATATTTTATAAATATATGTAAATATGTTTTAATATCTATACAATTTTAATAATTATTTCTAAATTTTATTTTGACAAATGAGCATCAACTGATGATTTCGTCTTTTTATCCTTTCATCTTATTCTTGGAAAATTATACATTACATGATATAACTACTTACAATACTCCTCCATACAATTTAAAGTCTCTCATATTTATATATATAAAAAAAAGACGATTCTTGTTCTGATAATAAATTGATTTATTTTGAAGTTTCCTCTCAAACATTTACTTGATAGAATTATATCCTATATTTTATTAGTCAAAATAGTTTTAGGCGGCGGTTTTATTTATCTTATTTTTACTATGTGTAACACCCCGTTTTCATAACGCAAAAGGGGCATTATTTTTTTTTTTTTCTTTTTCAACTAACACTCAGAGTGCGCAAAACATTTTTAATTGAGCCGACATTAAATATTACAAACGAACCATATATATATATCACACCATATATATATCGTATTCGGAAATGCTAAGTGTAAACCTGAATAATTACAATCCATAAGTCTATGTGCTTACAAGCACTAACTAACCAAAAGAAGTTAGAATGTCCTATGCTAATCAAAAAGCACGGTGCACAAAACACACCGGCGCATAGTCTAACTAAAACTACCACTTCAGCACCAACACGAGCTCACTAAGGCCTAGAGCTGCCAACACCATCCTCTCGACCTACATCGTCATCTGGGGTGGGATGAGCCCGCAAATGAAAGAAAGGGTCACCACAAAATAAAAGTATATATATATATAACCGGTGCGAAAGATTGTACACCTAACAATAATTCCACAAACACAAGAGAAAGCTCTTTAACACAAAAGCAATTCCCACCAACGGGCTTATATATATAATTGCACACCAAGCCTAATGCAGACTTCTATAATGAGTGTGGTACTACCAGAGCTACCACATGCAAATGAATTCCGGAATTACTAATCATAACCAATAAAACCGCAAAGGGTTAAGGTGGATCCACTCACGCAATCACACCCCGTGGTCCACTCACGCAACCACTTATTGTACTCAAAAAGATCCCGTAGGATTTTGGGTGGGTCCACTCACGCAACCAACACCCCGTAGTCCACTCACGCAACTACGCACAATGAATGCATGAGCATACGATTCTCTACATATGCTAATGCCACACATACATACCTCTCAAGCATATGTAACCACAACACAACAATACATACATATATATCTAATCATATGTATTTAATCACATGTTCATACATACATCTCCAATCATATGTAAGACAACGAATCATGTATTTATCACGATCTCATATCGAGAATACATCACAACAACATGCCAAGCACACCACAATTGCATACACAGCAAAACAAAGCATGTTTACCAAAACCGTTTTAAAAGACGGAAATAAAGTGGAGCCCTTACCTCGGCAAGCTTCCGTCAACAACACACGCTCAAACAACACAACGCGCTCCCTAAAACAAGCAGCGTAACAATCAATACATTGTTCTCTAACCAATCGTATTGAAACTACACCAAAACCCCAAAAACCTAATGGTTCCTAAGGAAAAACCACTCTTTCGGACATCGAACCAAAAACTACCGTATTGATCAACCCCCATGAGTTATTTGTACTATTTTTAGGACCCAAAACAATTGCCAAAAGTCTTAAATAATTTGAAATGCAAAATGGCCGTTTTCTTGCGTTATAAGTTACGTACTTTCCGAGTACCCGAAAAACTCGTTTCCAATCCCAACCACTTCCATAAATTAATAAAAAGGGATTAGAATGTTAAAAACCAAGTTTAGAAATCAAAATCCAAAATCTCAACTCCCAGAGCTCGCCCTGGCGAGTTGGTGGCGAGTGAAGGCAGAGAGTTCTGGTCTTACTCGCTCTGGAGCTCGCCCTGGCGTGTTGTCAGGACCTGTGTCACTCGCCCTGGCGAGTAACCACTCGCCCGGCGAGTTGCACCTGTCATGACAGCACAAGACAGCAACTCACACCACCTTTTTCCACCCAAACCTAGTTTGATTCTATTAGTTCCCAACACTTTTTCAAAGCATAAAAGCAAACCATTTTCATAAGCAAGCAATTCATTTTCCGAAAGCTTGTTGGTTGCTTCGAGTGCAAGTTATTTGATTTTTCATTTCCAAAATCAAAACCAAATCCAAGCACAAGTTTTATTACGGGCCTTAACCGTCCGGTAATCATTTTCAAACATGTTTTCAAGGTAAAAAGCGACACCACACGTCACAATATGTTTAAACCATTTTGACCCCAAAACACTACTCAAACACTTAGGAAAATATTTTCATAAACCTCAAAATATTTTTCATCGGATTTTCCAAAACAAAACCATACAACGCGTTTCCCTTTCGTCCAAAGGTTCAAAGACAACTTTTCTTTTCAAAACCTTACAACATAACCTCATGTAATTGATCAATACATAAACAAACCAAAACCCTAACTTTTCTCATGAGATTTTCACCAACTCATGGAAAACAAACATAACAAAGCCTACACATGATTCTCTAGACCTCATGAACAACATTCATGAAACAAAAACTAGCAAGAACAACATTTCTCACCAAACCCTCTTAAGAACATAAACCCAAAAACCTCACAACTCTAAAAATCTACCAACCTAGGAGATGAGAAGAGAGGGTTACCTTTAGAAAGTGATTCTCTACAACTTTCTTCAAAGCTCCAAAGCTTGAAATGGAGTGAAATAGTGAAGAATGGAAAATTTGTGAAGGTTGGAAGTTAGAAATGGAGTCTACGTGAAAGAGAGAAAGAATGAGATGTTTGGTGATGTTTTTCTAAGTCCACAAATGAGCAAACCTCCTTACTATGCTAAAGCTCTTGCTAGCTCATGGCCATTGGATCAAAAACACAATGCCAAGACCAAACCATAGCCATTGGATCAAACCAAAACCAATCCACTTGAGGCAAAACTCAAAACCTCATAGAAACACTCACACGTTCAGTTCTCGCGCGACGCGACGAACGTAAAACACAAAAACATAAAACCTACGGAAAGAACGTCTAACGTTTTTCCATTCCAAAACTTATCGCCGAATCTTTTTCCGCGACTGTAATTTTCTTCCATACCTCAGAAAATTAATCTCAGGATATATCCTAACCCGCGCAGATATATATAACTCCCATCCGAAACCTCACTTAAAACAGACGCAGTAAGATTTTACAACGACGGGTAAAATCCTACTCGTTTTTCCAAAAACCAGAATAATCCAAAACTTATTATTCTGAAACCACAAATAACTTCTTATTCAAGCAACAGGATCACAAGACAAAAGTCTGTACAGTTACAGTGCACGAGCACAAAACAGACTCGATTACAGCAAAACTTAATAATTACACGATGTTTCGTCACACGAACACATCGAAACCCTAATATTCCTTAAACCAACTATACAAAGAAATCTTGGGTCTTACAATACTACCCCCCTAAAAGAAGTTTCGTCCTCGAAACTTAAACATCGTCGAACAAACCGGGGTATAATTCCTTCATCTTACTCTCGAGTTCCCAGGTGGTATCTCCTGTAGCTTCGTTCCATATTACCTTCACCAAAGGTATCTCTTTTGTCCTCAAACGTTTCATCTTCCTATCCGCAATCTTGATCGGCGGAACCTCAAATGACAAGTTATCCCTCAACTGGATGTCATCTGGTGTGATCACATGTGATGGATCCGGCGTATACTTCCGCAATTGCGACACATGGAACACGTCATGAATCAAAGATAGTACCGGTGGCAACGCGATCCGGTATGCTACCTTCCCAATCCGTTCCAAAATCTGATAAGGCCCTATAAACTTCGGAGTCAACTTCTTCGCTTTCAAAGCCCTTCCAACACCCGTTGTTGGAGTAACACGGAGAAATACGTGATCTCCCTCCTCAAACTCTAAAGGCCTCCGACGCCTATCCGCATAACTCTTTTGTCGATCTTGAGCAACCTTCATCATTGCCCTTATCTTTCGGACCTTGTCCGTCGTCTGTTGTACCATTTCCGGTCCTACTATCAAACCTTCCCCATCTTGGTACCAACACAAAGGAGTCTGACACCTCCTCCCATACAAAGCCTCATATGGTGCCATTCCGATAGTCGAATGGTAACTATTGTTGTACGTGAACTCTATCAACGGCAACACGTCGTCCCAACTCCCACGATCATCTAACACACATGCTCTCAACAAATCCTCTAAAGACTGGTTTGTTCTCTCAGTTTGCCCATCGGTCTGGGGATGATAGGCAGAACTCAACCTCAGTTTCGTCCCCAACGCCTCGTGCAAAGTCTTCCAAAAATGTGAAGTGAACTTTGGATCTCTATCCGACACTATACTTGACGGAATCCCATGTAGTCTCACAATCTCAGCAATATACACATCGGTCAACCTTGCCGCCGTATCCGTAATCCTTACCGGTAGAAAATGAGCGGACTTCGTCAAACGATCCACTATCACCCAAATGGAATCATGCTTCCTCCTGGTCTTGGGTAAACCAGTGATGAAATCCATAGAAATGCTATCCCACTTCCACTCGGGAATATCTAAAGACTGCAGCATCCCTGCCGGTCTCTGATGCTCAATCTTCGCCTTCTGACAAGTCAGACACGACGCCACATACTCGGCCACATCCCTCTTCATACCCGGCCACCAGAAATCTTGCCTCAGGTCCTGATACATTTTTGTTGCCCCGGGATGCATACTAAGCTTACTCTTGTGTGCCTCCCTTAGAATGGTGTTTCTCAAGTCCATCGCATCGGGCACACACACCCTACCATTACATCTCAAAATGTTGTCCGGTCCCACCTTAAAATCTCGGTTGGTTCCTCGAACAATCAAAGCCCTTTTCTCCATGAGAAACTTGTCATCTTGACAATTAGCAATGTCCTCCAATAATCCGCTTGAGATGGTAATCATACCCAACCTCATATTCCCTAAAGCAAACTCTACCTCGAGATGCAAGTCACGGAACTCTCTCAACAACTCCTGTTGACTAGCCATTTGTGCCGAACAAACCGACACACTCTTCCTACTCAAAGCATCGGCTACCACATTAGCCTTTCCCGGATGATATTCTAAGGTAAAGTCAAAGTCTTTCAATGTTTCCATCCACCTCCTTTGCCTCATATTCAACTCCTTCTGGTCGAACAGATACTTGAGGCTTTTATGGTCACTAAACACAACGAAAGTGCAACCATAAAGATAATGTCTCCAAATCTTCAATGCAAAAACCACGGCCGCAAGCTCCAAATCGTGAGTCGGGTAATTCTTCTCATGTACCTTCAGCTGCCGTGATGCATAAGCCACTGCTCTCTTGTGCTGCATCAACACACAACCCAAACCCTGATGAGACGCATCACAATAAACCTCATAAGGTTCATCTGACTGAGGTAACACCAACACCGGTGAAGTCGTCAACCGCTCCTTCAACAATTGAAAACTAAGTTCACACTGCTCAGTCCACGCAAACGGTTGATCTTTTCGCGTAAGTTGCGTCATTGGTGCCACAATCTTAGCAAAACCTTCAATGAACCTCCGGTAATAACCGGCCAAACCAACAAAACTCCTCACGTCCGTCACCGTCTGCGGTTGTTTCCATGCAAGTACTGTGTCAATCTTGGCTGGATCCACGGCAATTCCCTCTTTTGATATTATATGGCCAAGGAAATTCACCTCTTCCAACCAAAAATCACACTTCGACGGATTCGCATACAACTTTCTTTCCCGCAACACTTGCAAAACCATACGAAGATGCTCTTCATGCTCCTCTTCGCTCTTCGAATACACGAGAATATCATCAATGAACACAACCACGAACTTGTCCAAAAATGAATTGAATATCCGATTCATGTAAGCCATAAAGATAGCAGGTGCATTCGTCACTCCAAACGGCATCACTAAGAACTCATAATGCCCATAACGCGTCCTAAACGCCGTTTTCTGAACATCCTCATCTCGCACTCTTATCTGGTGATAACCAGACTTCAAGTCAATCTTGGAAAATACTGAGGCTCCCCTCAACTGATCCATCAAATCATCAATACGCGGCAATGGATATCGGTTCTTGATAGTCACCTTATTAAGCTTCCGATAATCCACACAAAGACGAGACTTACCATCCTTCTTTTTAACCAATAAGACCGGTGCTCCCCACGGCGACACACTAGGCCTTATGAAGCCCTTCTCTAACAAGTCCTCAATTTGACTTTTCAACTCCACCAACTCGGCTGGAGCCATCCGATACGCTGATTCTGAAATCGGACTCGTACCCGGTTGTAAATCAATAAAGAATTCCACCTCTCTACACGGAGGAAAAGCTGGAATCTCCGATGGAAACACGTCTTGGAAATTTTGAACTACTCGAATTTCCTCAATTCGGATCTCCGACGTCACTCCTAAACTAGCAAGTGACACAATCTCTGGCTCTCCGTTACACATAACCACAGAAAGTCGATTCGTAGACAAGTACCTTCGCACACCTGGCTCGGGAAAGAAAACCATCTTCCGAGCACAATCTAATATAACATAATGATAAGATAGCCAATCCATCCCGAGAATGATCTCGAGAGATGTAAGCGGTAAACACACCAAATTGACCAGAAAATCCCTATTCTGAATCACTACCAAACAATGCAAGCATGCAGTATTTACTACCAAATCCTTAGCAGGAGTCAAGACATTCAAATCAAACGGAAGAACAGAAACATTCAAGTTTAAACGACTTGCACATGCCAAAGATATGAATGAGTGGGTTGCCCCCGTGTCAATCAAAGCAGTTAAAGAATTACCTGCAATGTGACAGCTCTCGTGAATGGCATTGCTAGCCTGCCCACTCACTTCTGTGCCCATACAGTAAGCACGTGCCTTTGCCGCAGGTCTGGTACCTTGTGAGCCTTGTGCCACATTAGCCGACGGCCCGGCCTTCGGGGCTTTGCAATCTCTAGCAAAGTGTCCCGGCTTCTTGCAATTAAAACAAACATGCCCCTGATTCCGGCATTCATTCGCATAGTGGCCCACTTCACCACACTTAAAACAGCCCTGCTTCCCGGTATTCTGACTGTTCTGATTCACCGATCGACCCTGTCCCTTGTTATACTGTGGACGGTCATATGGCTTACTGCCTTGTTTTCCACGGTTCTGACTCTGATTCGGACCACCAGAACGACTTGGTCCCCCAGCACTAAAACCACCCTGACGGTTCGCCCTTTTGTTTCTCATATCTTCAACCTCTTGGCACTTTTCAACCAAGACTTGAAATTGCCGAATACCCAATGGCACAACCGCATCCTGCAGTTCGTACCTAAGCCCATCTTGGAAGCGACGACACATATAGACCTCATCTATCACATCCCTAAAGAAGCGGAAGAAACGGGATAATGATTCAAACTTCTTGGAATATGCCTCCACATTCATACTCCCCTGACGTAGTCTCAGAAACTCCTCACCATACCTTTCCCTTGCAGTCTCAGGGAAATACTTAGCCAGGAACCTCCTCTTGAAGTTCTCCCAGTTAATCTCCTCATATGCATTTTCCATAATCAGACGGGTGTTCCTCCACCAAAATTCGGAACCCCCAAGCAGCTGATAGGTAGCTAGAACTACCTTCTCTCCCTCCGGACAATGAATTGCCCCGAATATCCTCTCCACAGATTGGAGCCACAAATCAGCCGTTTCCGGACCTCCCTCTCCGTTAAACTTTGGAGGAGTCTGGTGGTTGAAATTTGAAAGAAGTCTAGAACCGGCCGCAAGTATTTCCCTTTCGCGCTTTTCCAGATCCCTCTGCGCCTTAGCATGGCTCTGGGCAGTCACAGCCGCTGCCATCGTATGCATGGCATAAGCCATCTGGTTTATATCAACTTCGGGTACCATAGGAGCTGGATTCGCCCTTCTTGGCGGCATTCTATTCTGCACAATACCAATTCTGATTAGATCCTTAGTCATACAATTCTGAATCCTAACAGAATATCTCACACCACGGATTACTAACTCGAAGCCCGACACAGAACAACACTAGAACTAACTCCACACAAGTTACGTTCTACCCGACTCTGGACTAACGACTCAAGTATACACTTTCCCTTTGAAGATTTAAAGCCGGGCTCTGATACCACAATTGTAACACCCCGTTTTCATAACGCAAAAGGGGCATTATTTTTTTTTTTTTCTTTTTCAACTAACACTCAGAGTGCGCAAAACATTTTTAATTGAGCCGACATTAAATATTACAAACGAACCATATATATATATCACACCATATATATATCGTATTCGGAAATGCTAAGTGTAAACCTGAATAATTACAATCCATAAGTCTATGTGCTTACAAGCACTAACTAACCAAAAGAAGTTAGAATGTCCTATGCTAATCAAAAAGCACGGTGCACAAAACACACCGGCGCATAGTCTAACTAAAACTACCACTTCAGCACCAACACGAGCTCACTAAGGCCTAGAGCTGCCAACACCATCCTCTCGACCTACATCGTCATCTGGGGTGGGATGAGCCCGCAAATGAAAGAAAGGGTCACCACAAAATAAAAGTATATATATATATAACCGGTGCGAAAGATTGTACACCTAACAATAATTCCACAAACACAAGAGAAAGCTCTTTAACACAAAAGCAATTCCCACCAACGGGCTTATATATATAATTGCACACCAAGCCTAATGCAGACTTCTATAATGAGTGTGGTACTACCAGAGCTACCACATGCAAATGAATTCCGGAATTACTAATCATAACCAATAAAACCGCAAAGGGTTAAGGTGGATCCACTCACGCAATCACACCCCGTGGTCCACTCACGCAACCACTTATTGTACTCAAAAAGATCCCGTAGGATTTTGGGTGGGTCCACTCACGCAACCAACACCCCGTAGTCCACTCACGCAACTACGCACAATGAATGCATGAGCATACGATTCTCTACATATGCTAATGCCACACATACATACCTCTCAAGCATATGTAACCACAACACAACAATACATACATATATATCTAATCATATGTATTTAATCACATGTTCATACATACATCTCCAATCATATGTAAGACAACGAATCATGTATTTATCACGATCTCATATCGAGAATACATCACAACAACATGCCAAGCACACCACAATTGCATACACAGCAAAACAAAGCATGTTTACCAAAACCGTTTTAAAAGACGGAAATAAAGTGGAGCCCTTACCTCGGCAAGCTTCCGTCAACAACACACGCTCAAACAACACAACGCGCTCCCTAAAACAAGCAGCGTAACAATCAATACATTGTTCTCTAACCAATCGTATTGAAACTACACCAAAACCCCAAAAACCTAATGGTTCCTAAGGAAAAACCACTCTTTCGGACATCGAACCAAAAACTACCGTATTGATCAACCCCCATGAGTTATTTGTACTATTTTTAGGACCCAAAACAATTGCCAAAAGTCTTAAATAATTTGAAATGCAAAATGGCCGTTTTCTTGCGTTATAAGTTACGTACTTTCCGAGTACCCGAAAAACTCGTTTCCAATCCCAACCACTTCCATAAATTAATAAAAAGGGATTAGAATGTTAAAAACCAAGTTTAGAAATCAAAATCCAAAATCTCAACTCCCAGAGCTCGCCCTGGCGAGTTGGTGGCGAGTGAAGGCAGAGAGTTCTGGTCTTACTCGCTCTGGAGCTCGCCCTGGCGTGTTGTCAGGACCTGTGTCACTCGCCCTGGCGAGTAACCACTCGCCCGGCGAGTTGCACCTGTCATGACAGCACAAGACAGCAACTCACACCACCTTTTTCCACCCAAACCTAGTTTGATTCTATTAGTTCCCAACACTTTTTCAAAGCATAAAAGCAAACCATTTTCATAAGCAAGCAATTCATTTTCCGAAAGCTTGTTGGTTGCTTCGAGTGCAAGTTATTTGATTTTTCATTTCCAAAATCAAAACCAAATCCAAGCACAAGTTTTATTACGGGCCTTAACCGTCCGGTAATCATTTTCAAACATGTTTTCAAGGTAAAAAGCGACACCACACGTCACAATATGTTTAAACCATTTTGACCCCAAAACACTACTCAAACACTTAGGAAAATATTTTCATAAACCTCAAAATATTTTTCATCGGATTTTCCAAAACAAAACCATACAACGCGTTTCCCTTTCGTCCAAAGGTTCAAAGACAACTTTTCTTTTCAAAACCTTACAACATAACCTCATGTAATTGATCAATACATAAACAAACCAAAACCCTAACTTTTCTCATGAGATTTTCACCAACTCATGGAAAACAAACATAACAAAGCCTACACATGATTCTCTAGACCTCATGAACAACATTCATGAAACAAAAACTAGCAAGAACAACATTTCTCACCAAACCCTCTTAAGAACATAAACCCAAAAACCTCACAACTCTAAAAATCTACCAACCTAGGAGATGAGAAGAGAGGGTTACCTTTAGAAAGTGATTCTCTACAACTTTCTTCAAAGCTCCAAAGCTTGAAATGGAGTGAAATAGTGAAGAATGGAAAATTTGTGAAGGTTGGAAGTTAGAAATGGAGTCTACGTGAAAGAGAGAAAGAATGAGATGTTTGGTGATGTTTTTCTAAGTCCACAAATGAGCAAACCTCCTTACTATGCTAAAGCTCTTGCTAGCTCATGGCCATTGGATCAAAAACACAATGCCAAGACCAAACCATAGCCATTGGATCAAACCAAAACCAATCCACTTGAGGCAAAACTCAAAACCTCATAGAAACACTCACACGTTCAGTTCTCGCGCGACGCGACGAACGTAAAACACAAAAACATAAAACCTACGGAAAGAACGTCTAACGTTTTTCCATTCCAAAACTTATCGCCGAATCTTTTTCCGCGACTGTAATTTTCTTCCATACCTCAGAAAATTAATCTCAGGATATATCCTAACCCGCGCAGATATATATAACTCCCATCCGAAACCTCACTTAAAACAGACGCAGTAAGATTTTACAACGACGGGTAAAATCCTACTCGTTTTTCCAAAAACCAGAATAATCCAAAACTTATTATTCTGAAACCACAAATAACTTCTTATTCAAGCAACAGGATCACAAGACAAAAGTCTGTACAGTTACAGTGCACGAGCACAAAACAGACTCGATTACAGCAAAACTTAATAATTACACGATGTTTCGTCACACGAACACATCGAAACCCTAATATTCCTTAAACCAACTATACAAAGAAATCTTGGGTCTTACACTATGCTTAATTCATGGTTTCTTTAATTTTTATTTTTCATCTTTCTCTTTTTTTATGAGGTGTTTCTCCCCTCATTTCTTGTCCTTTTTAATTTAATAATTTTTATTTGGATTTTCAATTTAGTTTAGTAGTGCTTATTAGGATGTGGTGTTTTTTTTTATAGATGAGTTATTTTTTATAATATGCTACAGTCACATTTTTTATTTATTATAATCAATTTTTAATTTAAATAATCTTTAATTTTTAATTTAAAGAAAATTATGCACCAAAAATTATTGAAATTGTAGTCTTGTAAAATCATATATATATATAGGGGAGGGATCAAATTACACCGGTGTAACACTTGAGTAATGTTACACCGCTCAATAACGCTTTAACGAATTCAAATTTTACAAAATCCACCGTTGGATTGGAAGATTATATCATATAGATCATTTATGTTGAGTTTTATAAAAATCTAAAATCGTTTGACATGCTTTTGAAACACATAAAGATTAACGGTATTCAATAAAAATGCATAAACCGTTAATCTTTATGTGTTTCAATAACATATCAAACGATATTAGATTTTTGTAAAACTCAACATAGATGATCTATATGATATAATCTTCCAATCCAACGGTGGATTTTGTAAAATTTGAATTCGTTAAAGCGTTATTGAGCGGTGTAACATTACTCAAGTGTTACACCGGTGTAATTTGATCCCTCCCCATATATATATATATCACTTATCTATTTATTCTCCTATCGTGGAATTTATCCGGACTTTATTAGTTCCTGAATTATAGTCTTGTAAAATCATGAGAGCAATCGAAAAATTACAATTTACAATTTTAGTAACCTAAAAAAGATGTAGGAAAATTATTAGAGTTGATGTCTTAAAAGATTATGAGAAAATATAAAAAGATTATAATTTATCAACAATAAAAGACAAACATATATACTAATTTTTTAATCACTTATTTTTTATACATACATAGAAGTTGCATATAATATGCGTTGTTCAATAGTTGATATTCTCAAGACTAAGGTATTTTCACACACCTAAATTCACAGTGAGGCTTTGTCGATTTAAAGTCTAACTTCCAACTATATGTGATTCGACCTTTTTATCGGAAAGAATATATGTGATTCAAATCTAAAAACATAAAAAAAAATTATAATTGTTCAAATTATCTATGTGATATAATTAAAATGAGAAATGGAGAGAAAGACTTAAAAGAATATTATAAAATTACATACCTTTTTATTCTTTCGAAAACAAATTCAAGCAAATATATTACCAATTTCCACACACATCCTAGATTAATTTTACTTTCCTTTATTGAGTAACTTGGAAAAATATAAAAGAAAAAAAGAAAAGTAAAGTAAAAAAGTATAAACCAATTAGATATCATATAAAAGATAGTGAAAATAAAAATATAAACTTTACTATAATATAAACTTATTTCAAATTTAAATAATCTTTAAAAATAAAAAACTATTAAAATTTACCTATATATCATTAAACAAATTTGCATCATACAAATTCACAAATTTTTAATTTAATTGATGCACATATAAGGGTTAATGACAAATACTTACATGAACCACCATTTTTCATAGGCTTTTCAAGTAGCAAAGATGCATTTATAGTACAAACAAAAGCCTTCCTTACATGAGAATAAGAATATATAGCTATGCACACATCATGTTTGGTTGATAATTTTGATTGTCACAAATTGAAAATGAAGACAAAATGTGAAAGATGTTTGGTTTGCTAATTTTATACGGTAGGTTATATTGAGAGACATTTATAAATTGGTGAATTTGTTCTCTTTTTAATAGCATAATTAATAACTTAGTAACATCCAAAATGAATATATATGAATATGAACAACCAAAATGCATAAATAAAAAGTAGCCAATTTATTTTCACAAAATGTTATAGGTTATTGTAACATATAAATAATTATTATGGAAGATAAATGGTCACATAAAATAAATTGTGAGATAATAATTTTTTAAATTGAGATATTTTTTTAATAGATATAAGAAGTTCTCTAAAGCATGCCACATAGGAAAAATGAAGGTTTATGAGCTATGTAGGAGCTTCCTTTTATTAGTAAATTATCCGGACTTTATTAGTTCCTGAATTATAGTCTTGTAAAATCATGAGAGCAATCGAAAAATTACAATTTACAATTTTAGTAACCTAAAAAAGATGTAGGAAAATTATTAGAGTTGATTTCTTAAAAGATTATGAGAAAATATAAAAAGATTATAATTTATAAACAATAAAAGACAAACATATATACTAATTTTTTAATCACTTATTTTTTATACATACATAGAAGTTGCATATAATATGCGTTGTTCAATAGTTGATATTCTCAAGACTAAGGTATTTTCACACACCTAAATTCACAGCGAGGCTTTGTCGATTTAAAAGTCTAACTTCCAACTATATGTGATTCGACCTTTTTATCGGAAAGAATATATGTGATTCAAATCTAAAAACATAAAAAAAATTATAATTGTTCAAATTATCTATGTGATATAATTAAAATGAGAAATGGAGAGAAAGACTTAAAAGAATATTATAAAATTACATACTTTTTTATTCTTTCGAAAACAAATTCAAGCAAATATATTACCAATTTCCACACACATCCTAGATTAATTTTACTTTCCTTTATTGAGTAACTTGGAAAAATATAAAAGAAAAAAAGAAAAGTAAAGTAAAGTAAAAAAGTATAAACCAATTAGATATCATATAAAAGATAGTGAAAATAAAAATATAAACTTTACTATAATATAAACTTATTTCAAATTTAAATAATCTTTAAAAATAAAAAACTATTAAAATTTACCTATATCATTAAACAAATTTGCATCATACAAATTCACAAATTTTTAATTTAATTGATGCACATATAAGGGTTAATGACAAATACTTACATGAACCACCATTTTTCATAGGCTTTTCAAGTAGCAACGATGCATTTATAGTACAAACAAAAGCCTTCCTTACATGAGAATAAGAATATATAGCTATGCACACATCATGTTTGGTTGATAATTTTGATTGTCACAAATTGAAAATGAAGACAAAATGTGAAAGATGTTTGGTTTGCTAATTTTATACGGTAGGTTATATTGAGAGACATTTATAAATTGGTGAATTTGTTCTCTTTTTAATAACATAATTAATAACTTAGTAACATCCAAAATGCATATATGAATATGAACAACCAAAATGCATAAATAAAAAGTAGCCAATTTATTTTCACAAAATGTTATAGGTTTGTAACATATAAATAATTATTATGGAAGATAAATGGTCACAAAAAATAAATTGTGAGATAATAATTTTTTAAATTGAGATATTTTTTTAATAGATATAAGAAGTTCTCTAAAGCATGCCACATAGGCAAAATGAAGGTTTATGAGCTATGTAGGAGCTTCCTTTTATTAGTAAATAAAAGATGTAGCTTGATTTACAAGCACTAATTAATAAAATTCTTAAGCTTTGTCTAGATTTGTTGACATTGTATTGTATTTTTTTATGGTTTGCATTGTATCTAATAATAATAATATTAATAATAATAATAATAATAATAATAAAATTAATAATAAATTGTAAGGGTAAAATTGGGGGCAGAAGTCCCCTGAGCTTGGACATCGCATTACATATATATTAGGGTTCTAATCTCGGTCATTCCACTTATCCACTTTAAATGTAGAATTTCTAACTACTAAATTACTTTAAAAAAAAAATTGGGGGCATAAAAATAATACACAACATCACAGTGTAAGAATAAAAGTAAGAGAAAAATTGTTTTGTGAAAATATTTTTTTGTTTTTTTTAAAAAATTGTATAAACTCTACTACTTGTTAACAAGTAGTACATAGAGTTGCTATCAAAACAAAAAGGAGTACATAGAGTCTTAAAATGAAAAATTGTATATATTTTTTTAGAAAACAATGGAAATGCCCAAAAAATTGTTTTTATTATTTTCACAAATCAATCATCCATAGCTATCAGTTCTTTTTTTATGTCACAATTTTTCACAGAGAAAGATGTTCTTAGCTTCATTTAAGAAAGGAAAGCATTAGACCAAAATCATATTATTTGTGGTGGAATCAAACCAAGATTTTGAATTGTTTCACGGTCAATTTTTTTTTTCACCATTTGTTTCCCGATCAAACTTTAAACTACAAAGAATTCATTCCCCTGAAAATTAGAAGATTAATACTAAAAATTAATTGGGGGAATCAAAACCTTCTAATCAGAATATTTTGGTCAAATACATAAAAATAAATGGAAAAAAAGTTGCAAAATTACTTTTTTTTAATGAACATTTATGGTGTGTTTGATTTGGAGTCCTGCCACTAGGACTTTGAATCTAGAAAACATAGTTTCTATATTCTCATCATCCTTCATCCTAAAGAGTTCATATTGTTGGATCAGAACAGTAGCATTTGCTTCTTATACTTGCTTATTTCCTTCATAAGTAGAACATAAAGAGTCATAAATACTCTTTGCAGTAGATTTGTCTGTGATCATAACGTATTCATCATGGGTTATACATCCAACCAGAATATCCTTAACTTGATGGTGCTTCTTGTATGTCTTCTTCTCCGTAGTAGTGAACTTCTTTCTTTCTTCAACAGAAAGTTTTCCTCTTTCATCAAGACCTTTGAAAGATACTCCTTCCTCAACCAAATCTCAAAGCTCATCATCTAGTCCAATGAGATGACTATATATTCTATCTTTCCACCATGAAAACGTAGAACCATCACCATTAAACTTATGAGCTTTGTTGTTTGATTCATCATTAGAAACTTCGTAATCATGAGGAACAGTTTTCAAAGAAGGTCCATCAGCCATTGTGTTCTTCAACAAGAAACTGTCTCACTGTTAGGTGATAACAACAGAACCGGGCTCTAGATGCCAATTGAAGGTGTGAAAAACACAAGAAGGGGGGGTTGAATTGTGTTTAGGGTAGTTTAAAAAATTCTTCAAAGTGTAAACACTTGTCAGAGGTTTACAGCGGATCAAAAGCTAAACACAACTAAACTAACTTCTGAAGGAATAAAGGGAAAGAGAGAAAGAGAGAGACAAAGAGTTTTATACTGGTTCCTCTCACAAAACGAGAGTACGTCCAGTCCTCTTGCACTTCCAAGAGAGTTCACTATAATCACACAAGATTACAAATGCTCAAGCACAAAAGCAAGAGACTTCCAAATGCTCAAGTACACAGACGAGAGACTTCCTATTGCTCAAGCACGCAGGCAAGAGACTTCCAAACACTAGAATAAGTAAAAACAGAGTCTGAACAAAGATATACAAATCAATGTTCAGAAATAATAAATACAACTTTTGATACAAGACTTAACTTAGAATCTAAACAAAGAATTCTAAGGCTCAACTAATGAATTAACAGTAGCTGAAGTTGGCCCAACTTGAACTACTTTTAAAAATTTTATAGTCACACAACAAACCTTAATTTAGAAACACTCTCTCAGACAAACTTTCTCATTTCAAAGCCTCAAACAACATTGTGTTTGAGTAGTGGTTGAAGTATTATACCACATAAGAATAATGGCGAGAAAGAGAAGTTAAAGAGCATATCGTCTGCAAATAAACAAATAATTTCTCTTTCCATCGATTGTTGGACATCAGTACAAAATATGAATTACATCGGTGTAACTTGTCATTACATTGATGAGAGGTGAATGTTGAATAAAAAATATTGAGTTTAAATCTGATTTCGGATCACAAGCGAAAACAATTGGTAAGAATTTATAGTCATGTTTGAAAGAATGAGAGATTAAAAAAGTTTGTTGTGTAACCATAGATAATGCAAGTGTTAATAATGTTGCATTCACCTATATAATTAGAGGAACGAGTGATATCCAGAAAAAATAATAGCATGAAATACATCGGGAAAAAACCGATTAAAGTATCCGAACCAAACCGATTAGTTTGGTTCGGATTCATTTTTGAAAAACACAAAAAACCGAACCAATTGAGCGTTTATTGGTTCGGATATTGGATTCACCCAAAAGCGATCCAAACCGGTCCAATTACACCCCTACTGATGTAACACCCCGTTTTTCATAAGCCAAAAAGGGCATTATTTTTTTTTTCTTTTTCAACTAACACTCAGAGTGCGCATAAAAGATTTTAAATGAACCGGCATTCAAATATACAAAAGAACTCATTACTAAAAGGTGCTTCGACAAGCAAAGTGTATTTCCTGAATAATTACAATCCAAGTCTAAGTGCCAAAACAAGTTAGAAATCCTATGCTAACCAAAAAGCACGGTGCACAAAACACACCGGCGCATAGTCTAACTACTCTAAGCTAATGCTCCAACCGCTCACTGGGGCCTGGAACAGCCACCGTCGTCACCACGACCTAACCCATCATCTGGGTGGGATGAGCCCGCAAATGAAAGAAAGGGTCACCACAAAATAAAAGTATATATATATATATAACCGGTGCGAAAGATTGTACACATAACAATAATTCCACAAACACAAGAGAAAGCTCTTTAACACAAAAGCAATTCCCACCAACGGGCTTATATATATAATTGCACACCAAGCCTAATGCAGACTTCTACAATGAGTGTGGTACTACCAGAGCTACCACATGCAAATGAATTCCGGAATTACTAATCATAACCAATAAAACCGCAAAGGGTTAAGGTGGATCCACTCACGCAATCACACCTCGTGGTCCACTCACGCAACCACTTATTGTACTCAAAAAGATCCCGTAGGATTTTGGGTGGGTCCACTCACGCAACCAACACCCCGTAGTCCACTCACGCAACTACGCACAATGAATGCATGAGCATACGATTCCCCTTATATGCTAATGCAACACATACATATCGTACACGCATATGTAATCACACCACAACAACACATACATATACATCTAGTCATATGTATTTAATCACCTGCTCATACACATAGTTCACCAAACATATGTAAGACAACAAATCATGTATTTACCACGATCTCATATCGAGAATACATCACAACAACATGCCAAGCACACCACAATTGCATACACAGCAAAACAAAGCATGTTTACCAAAACCGTTTGAAAAGACGGAAATAAAGTGGAGCCCTTACCTCGGCAAGCACTCAAACAATCACGCGATCACACAACACTTACTTGCTTCCTAAAACAAGCAAAGTATTCCATCAAAACCATAACCAAACAATCCTTAATGTTTTGGACTCTAAAACCCCAAAAACCAAAGGTTCTCAAAGGTAAAATCCTACTTTCGGATACTATACCAAAAACTACCGTATTGATCAACCCCCATGAGTTATTCGTACTATTTTTAGGACTCAAAACAATTGTCAAAAGTCTTAAATAATTTGAAATGCAAAATGGCCGTTTTCTTGCGTTATAAGCTACGTACTTTCCGAGTACCCGAAAAACTCGTTTCCAATCCCCACCACTTCCATAAATTAATAAAAAGGGATTAGAAAGCTAAAAACCAAGTTTTGAAATCAGAATCCAAAATTTTAGGTCCCAGAACTCGCCCTGGCGAGTTGGTGGCGAGTGAAGGCAGAGAGTTCTGGTCTTACTCGCTCTGGAGCTCGCCCTGGCGTGTTGTCAGGACCTGTGACACTCGCCCTGGCGAGTAACCACTCGCCCGGCGAGTTGCACCTGTCATGACAGCACAAGACAGCAACTCACACCACCTTTTTCCACCCAAACCTAGTTTGATTCTATTAGTTCCCAACACTTTTTCAAAGCATAAAAGCAAACCATTTTCATAAGCAAGCAATTCATTTTCCGAAAGCTTGTTGGTTGCTTCGAGTGCAAGTTATTTGATTTTCATTTACAAAATCAAAACCAAATCTAAGCACAAGTTTTATTACGGGCCTTAACCGTCCGGTAATCATTTTCAAACATGTTTTCAAGGTAAAAAGCGACACCACATGTCACAATAGGTTTAAACCATTTTGACCCCAAAACACTACTCAAAACACTTAGGAAAATATTTTCATAAACCTCAAAATATTTTTCATCGGATTTTCCAAAACAAAACCATACAACGCGTTTCCCTTTCGTCCAAAGGTTCAAAGACAACTTTTCTTTTCAAAACCTTACAACATAACCTCATGTAATTGATCAATACATAACCAAACCAAAACCCTAACTTTTCTCATGAGATTTTCACCAACTCATGGAAAACAAACATAACAAGGCCTACACATGCCTCTCTAGACCTCATGAACAACATTCATGAAACAAAAACCAAGACAAGTAACATTTTCTAACAAACCCTCATGAAAACATAAACCTAAAAACTCTTAAACTCTATAAGTCTACCAACCTAAGAGATGAGAAGAGAGGGTTACCTTTAGAAAGTGATTCTCTACAACTTTCTTCAAAGCTCCAAAGCTTGAAATGGAGTGAAATGGTGAAGAATGGAAAATTTGTGAAGGTGGGAAGTTAGAAATGGAGTCTACGTGAAAGAGAGAAAGAATGAGATGTTTGGTGATGTTTTTTCTAAGTGCCCAAGTCATCAAACCTCCTTACTATTTACAAAGCTCTTGATGGCTTATGGCCATTGGATCAAAAACACAATGCCAAGACCAAACCATAGCCATTGGATCAAACCAAAACAAATCCACTTGAGGTAAAACTCAAAACCTCATAGAAACACTCACACGTTCTGTAAGACCCAAGATTTCACTGTACAGTTTTTCTAAGGAGCTCTAGTGTCGGCTGCGAGTTTTAGGGTTTTTGGTGAGGCGGTTTTGTGAAGATCGTCACGTTAATGAGATTTTTGCTGAAACGGAGCCTGTTTTGTGCTCGTGCGCTGGAAAGGCACAGACTTTTGGGTCGTAGTCCTCTTTTAAGTATGAGGAGATTTCTGTGGTCTTAGAATATCGAGTTTTGGATTATTCTTGTTTTTGGAAAAACGAGTAGGATTTTACCCGCGGATGTAAAATCGTACTGTGTCTGTTTTAAGTGAGGTTTCGGATGGAAGTTTTATATATATGCGTGAGTTAGGATATGTCCTGAGATTAATTTTCTAAGGTATGGAAGAAAATTACAGTCGCGGAAAAAGATTCGGCGATAAGTTTTGGAATGGAAAAACGATAGACGTTCTTTCCGTAGGTTTTACGTTTTTGTGATTTACGTTCGTCGCGATGCGCGAGAACTGAGCGTGCGTTTAGTTGTAAGAGGTTGTGAGAAATATCTTGGGAGGATAGACTCGGATTGATCCAAGGGCTAGGGATTAGTCTTGGAAGCTTTCACTATTTGATCCAATGGCCATAAGCTAGCAAGACTTTTATAAGTGGTGGACTTGGAAAAATCAGAATTTCACTCATTCTTCTTCTTGCTTTGCCGTGGCATTTCCACCCTTGTTCTTCATCCAAGAACTTTTCCATTTGTTCACCAAAGCACTTGATCTTAAGCTTGTTGGAAAGCTTGGAAAGCTTGGAGTTGTGAGATTCTTCTTCCTAAGGTAATTAGAACTTCTTTCATCTCTTAGTTGGCTAAACTCTTAGGGAGTTAGGATTTTTATGATTATGTTCTTGGGAGAAATTTCATAAGAATTGGTTGTGAATGGTTTTTGTTCCATGAAAGTTGTTCATGAGGGTTTAGTAAGCATGTGTAGGCTTTGTTATTTCAATTTTCCATGAGTTTGTGAGAATCTCATGAGAAAAGTTAGGGTTTTGAGTTGTTTAAGTATTGATCAATTACATGAGGTTATGTTGTAAGGTTTTGAAAAGAAAAGTTGTCTTTGAACCTTTGGGCGAAAGGGAAATGCGTTGTATGGTTTTGTTTTAGAAAATCCGATGAAAAATATTTTGAGGTTTGTGAAAATTTTTCCTAAGTGTTTTGGGTAGTGTTTTGGGGTCAAAATGGTTTAAAACTATTGTGACATGTGGTGTCGCTTTGTACTTCGAAAACGTGTTTGAAAATGATTACCGGACGGTTAAGGCCCGTAATAAAACTTGTGCTTGGGTTTGGTTTTGATTTTGGAAATGAAAATCAAATAACTTGCACTCGAAGCAACCAACATGCTTTCGGAAATGTGTTGCTTGCTTATGAAAATGGTTTGCTTTTATGCCTTGAAAAGATGTTGGGAACTAATAGAATCAAATTAGGCTTGGGGTGGAAAAAGGTGGTGTGAGTTGCTGTCTTGTGCTGTCATGACAGGTGCAACTCGCTGAGCGAGTTGTTACTCGCCAGGGCGAGTGTCACAGGTCCTGACAACACGCCAGGGCGATCTCCAGAGCGAGTAAGACCAGTACTCTCTGCCTTCACTCGCCATCAACTCGCCAGGGCGAGCTCTGAGAGTTGAAATGTTGGATTCTGATTTCTAAACTTGGGTTTTAACTTTCTAATCCCTTTTTATTAATTTATGGAAGTGGTTGGGATTGGAAACGAGTTTTTCGGGTACTCGGAAAGTACGTAGCTTGTAACGCAAGAAAACGACCATTTTGCATTTCAAATTATTTAAGACTTTTGATTATTGTTTTGGGTCCTAAAAATAGTACAGATAACTCATGGTGGTCGATCAATACGGTAGCTTTTGGTATGGTATCCAAAAGAGTGGATTTTCCTTAGAAACCTTTAGGTTTTTGGGGTATTGGTGTAGTTTCAATACTATCGGTTAGAGAACAATGTATTGATTGTTGCGCTGCTTGTTTTAGGAAGCGCGTTGTGTTGTTTGAGCGTGTGTTGTTGACGGAAGCTTGCCGAGGTAAGGGCATCACTTTATTTCTGTCTTTTCACTGGTTAATAACATGCTTGGTTATTTTCTGTGATGTGCTGTGGTGTGCTTGGCATGTATGTGTTATGTATTCTCGTGATGAGAAAGTGTTTATAATACTTGCGCTGTTTACATATGATTATGAGAATATATGTATGAACAGGTGTTTGAAATACATATGATGAGAAATGTATGTATGTTGTTATGTTTGGTTTACATATGCTAGAGAGGTATGTATTCATTGCATTAGCATATATGGGGAAGCGTATGCTCGTGCATTTGGTAGTTGCGTGTACGGTGTGGTGATCGGGAGAGCCCACCTTTTTATTCGTAGTGATCGGGAGAGCTACGATATTTTTGTCGAGATTGATACGTAGTGTCCGTGATGGGCTACGGGGTGTGATTGGCAGAGATTGGGTCCACTCTAATCTTCGTAGTGACCGTGATGGGCTACGGGATTTTATTGATGTTCACGGTGTTTATGTGGTTTATAATACGTAGTGTCCGTGATGGGCTGCGGGGTGTGATTGACAGAGATTGGGTCCACTCTAATCTTCGTAGTGTCCGAGATGGGCTACGGGATTTTATTATTATTCTACGGTGTTTTATCAGGTTCGTAGTGACCGTGATGGGCTACGGGTTTTCGTTGGTGTTTAGTAGGGGTTGGACCTACAGTTTCCGGAACTCATGCATCGTGGTAGCTAGGGTTAGTACCACGCATTGTAGAGGTTGCATTATAGGCTATGTGTGCATTGCTTATATGAACCCGTTGGTGGGAATTGCTTTGATGTTTAAGAGCTTTCTCTTGTGTTTTGTGGAATATTTGTTATGTGTACAATCTTTCGCACCGGTTATATATATATACCTTTTATTTTGTGGTGACCCTTGCTTTCATTTGCGGGCTCATCCCACCCAGGTGATGGGTTAGGTCGTGGTGACGACGGTGGCAGTTCTAGGCTATAGTGAGCACGTGGCGAAGCTTAGTATAGTTAGACTATGCGCCGGTGTGTTTTGTGCACCGTGCTTTTTGGTTAGCATAGGGTTGTCTAACTTGTTTTGTTGTAAGTATTTGATTACTTAGACTTGGATTGTAATTATTCAGGAATACACTTTGCTTGTCGAAGCACCTTTTAGTAATGAGTTCTTTGTATATTTGAATGCCGGCTCATTGAAAAATATTCTATGCGCACTCTGAGTGTTAGAAAAAAAAAAAAGGAAAAAAAAAAATTAATAGTGCCGTTTTGGCCTTTGAAAAACGGGCTGTTACAATTGGTATCAGAGCACGGCTTTAAATCTTCAAAGGGAAAGTGTATACTTGAGTCGTTAGTTCAGAGTCGGTTAGAACGTAACTTGTGTTGAGTTAGTTCTAGTGTTTGTTCTGTGTCGGGTTATGGGTTAGTAATCCGTGGAGTGAGATGTTCTGTTAGGATTCAGAATATTTGGTTAAGGATCTGACCAAGAGGAATTGGTATGTGCAGGAAGAAAGAATGCCTCCGAGAAGGGCACCTGCAGCCCATAGGGCAGATGACAACGAGATGTATCAGATGGCTCATGCCATGAATACGATGGCAGTTGCTGTGACTGCTCAGACCCATGCGAAGGCGCAGAGGGATGTAGAGAAGCGTGAGAGGGAGATCATTGCTGCTGGATCTAGACTTCTCACCTGTTTCAACCATCAGGCTCCTCCTAAGTTTAGTGGGGAGGGAGGTCCTGATACCGCGGATTTGTGGCTCCAGTCGATTGAGAGGATCTTTGGGGCGATCCATTGTCCGGAAGGAGAAAAGGTAACCTTGGCTACCTATCAGTTGCAGGGTAGTTCTGAATACTGGTGGGGAAACACCAGGCTCATTATGGGGGCCGCCTATGAGGAAATAAATTGGGAGAACTTCAAGAGGAGGTTTTTAGCCAAGTACTTCCCCGAGACTGCTAGGGAGAGGTATGGGGAGGAATTCCTTCAGTTGCGTCAGGGGGGCATGAATGTTGAGGCTTATGCCAAGAAATTTGAATCACTATCCCGTTACTTCCGCTTCTTTAGGGATGGGATAGATGAGGCCTATATGTGTCGTCGCTTCCAGGATGGTTTGAGGTATGAACTGCAAGATGCAGTGGTGCCGTTGGGTATTCGTCAGTTTCAAGTCTTGGTAGAGAAGTGCCAAGAGGTTGAGGATATGAGAAACAAGCGGGTGAACCGCCGAGGAAGTTTTAGTGCTGGAGGACCTAGTAATTCAAGTGGTCAGACTCAGAGTTCGAGTCAGAATCAGAGGAGGCAGGGGAATAAGCCTTATAACCGTCCCCAAGGTAATCAAGGACCAACTCGCTCCGAGAATCATGGGACTCGAGGGAGTCGGGATGGAGAGAAACAGACTTGTTACCGATGTGGTCAAGAGGGCCATTATGCAGTTGAGTGTGGAAATAGGGGACCAGGAGCTGTTTGTTTCAACTGTCAAAAGCCGGGTCATTTTGTGAGAGATTGCAAAGCCCCAAAAGCCGGGTCGTCGGCGAATGCGGCATGAGGATTGCCAGATTGCAGGTAACACTTTACTGCATTGTTTGTTGTTGTTTGGGGGCAACCCACTTTTGCGTGTCTTAGTGTGGGCTTTTGTTTGATTTGTTACTGTGGTTGTTTTGGAATGTTTCTACCTTGTGGAGGACTTAGTAGTAGTTATAACATGTTTGCACTGTTAGTGGCAATTTGAGATTTCGCGTTTTGCGTGTAAAGGGTCGGTGGACCTAGTGTCGTTAGATAATGATTGTGCGAATGGTGGATACCTTAAGGGTTAGGGTAAGCGTGTGAGATCCAGTAGATCGATGAGAAGGACCCAATCGGAAGTTGTAGAGTTATAACGCCGATGAGTTAGTCGTAGAGGAATGTTAGTCATGGAGGGACGTGTTAACAATACGTGTGGCTAGTGGTGTTTCTAGCCGAACTCGTAGCAAAGGTATTCCATTGTTGGGTTGTTTTCACTTGATGGTTCATCTTCCATAAGTGATGAAGATGAAAGGGTTTGAGGTCTGTTTCTGATTCTAGGAAAATGAGGAATTAGAGAGAGGCACATGAAGATGTGGCTTATGTCAATTTGAGATTGGCAAAAGGTGTTGTCTCACACATAATTTGGAGAATTATGGTTGTGCGTGTATTTTAGGGATTTGAAAGCATCACCTGAATGGATGTCATGACGGTGCGTGTGTTGTATGTGGAAATAAGAAGGAATTTGAATATTGTCACCACGGAAGGTGGGGCAATCGT
This sequence comes from Trifolium repens, assembly GCA_030408175.1. Lineage (NCBI taxonomy): Eukaryota > Viridiplantae > Streptophyta > Magnoliopsida > Fabales > Fabaceae > Trifolium > Trifolium repens. Next base: position 24,605,783 of record CP125846.1, on the reverse strand, counting down.
GATGTGAGGGGGTACCTTAAGATTTATTCTTGAAGGTAGGTATCTCGGCGAGAGTGATGATGTCGGGATGATTAAGAATGGTCAGGGTGACCAACCCTTTTGAGTAAAAGAGGATGTGCGCCGACGATGGCGGTCGATGGGAATAAACGTTTTGTTTAAGGCACGCGAGATTAGTCGAGGTGTCTTTTCGGAAGTAATTTGAACGTGTAATGAACCGATTCTGGGGAATTGGGGTTTTGGATAAAAGGGAGTCCAAGAGAAGTAGATGGTATAGTTTGGCAAGTGTCAAGACTATGAGGAGTGTAATCACCAACTAGAGGTTGGGATTGTTTTATGTAAGTCGTGTTTGGAATGAGACTCGTGGGTGAGCATGCGGTTTCGGCGTATTCACTGAGTTGCGGACTTATGGATATTGGTAGAGCGGAAAATTCTCCTATAGAGAAGACGACTTGTTCGGAATGTAATGGTTTTGGTGGTACATGCCGTGGTGGCAGGGTATTACTGTTGAATGATGTTCAACGGAGGTTTCATGAGTGGAATCATGAGAGCTTGAGCGACGTTCTTTGAGTGTTGTGTCTTGCGATTTCGACGTGTATTCGTAAGAGTTTGAGGGAAACGTGTGAGACCATTGTGCCTCGGAGGACCTTGAGCACAAGTGGAATGAAGTAATCACTTAAGTTGGGTAAAGATGGTCTAAACCACCATCATGATTGTCGACTATCTATTGACAAATTGAGGAACTGATCATCCTTAACCCCTTGTTGATAATAGACGGAGTCGTGTTGACTGGAAATGACTAGTTTTGCCGGCTTTGCTGGTGCGCAGAAAGTTTCGGTGTTTCTTTTTGGAGGGTAGCCACTCACAACTTCATGTGGAACTAATGGAGTGGGCTATGTCGCAGAGGCGAAAGAGGTGACTTTGGAAAAATTTTGTGTGAACCTTTGGACTTTTGAGGAACTCGAGGTTGAAAACCTTGGTTGTGCGGTAAAATTTTGAGTGGTGAACTCGTTGAGAGTTGCGGTTGGCGCCGGTAGTGCCAGTGTGTTGGTGAGAGTATCTGTGTGACTTCACCCGGTGTTAGCATCTGTGTGGCTACACCTAATCCGAGGGATTTTTGTTGTGAAGGTGATGGTAATAACTAGTTGAGTTGTTACTCTTATCTTTAGTTTCGAGGACGAAACTTCTTTTTGGAGGGTAGTAATGTAAGACCCAAGATTTCACTGTACAGTTTTTCTAAGGAGCTCTAGTGTCGGCTGCGAGTTTTAGGGTTTTTGGTGAGGCGGTTTTGTGAAGATCGTCACGTTAATGAGATTTTTGCTGAAACGGAGCCTGTTTTGTGCTCGTGCGCTGGAAAGGCACAGACTTTTGGGTCGTAGTCCTCTTTTAAGTATGAGGAGATTTCTGTGGTCTTAGAATATCGAGTTTTGGATTATTCTTGTTTTTGGAAAAACGAGTAGGATTTTACCCGCGGATGTAAAATCGTACTGTGTCTGTTTTAAGTGAGGTTTCGGATGGAAGTTTTATATATCTGCGTGAGTTAGGATATGTCCTGAGATTAATTTTCTAAGGTATGGAAGAAAATTACAGTCGCGGAAAAAGATTCGGCGATAAGTTTTGGAATGGAAAAACGATAGACGTTCTTTCCGTAGGTTTTACGTTTTTGTGATTTACGTTCGTCGCGATGCGCGAGAACTGAGCGTGCGTTTAGTTGTAAGAGGTTGTGAGAAATATCTTGGGAGGATAGACTCGGATTGATCCAAGGGCTAGGGATTAGTCTTGGAAGCTTTCACTATTTGATCCAATGGCCATAAGCTAGCAAGACTTTTATAAGTGGTGGACTTGGAAAAATCAGAATTTCACTCATTCTTCTTCTTGCTTTGCCGTGGCATTTCCACCCTTGTTCTTCATCCAAGAACTTTTCCATTTGTTCACCAAAGCACTTGATCTTAAGCTTGTTGGAAAGCTTGGAGTTGTGAGATTCTTCTTCCTAAGGTAATTAGAACTTCTTTCATCTCTTAGTTGGCTAAACTCTTAGGGAGTTAGGATTTTTATGATTATGTTCTTGGGAGAAATTTCATAAGAATTGGTTGTGAATGGTTTTTGTTCCATGAAAGTTGTTCATGAGGGTTTAGTAAGCATGTGTAGGCTTTGTTATTTCAATTTTCCATGAGTTTGTGAGAATCTCATGAGAAAAGTTAGGGTTTTGAGTTGTTTAAGTATTGATCAATTACATGAGGTTATGTTGTAAGGTTTTGAAAAGAAAAGTTGTCTTTGAACCTTTGGGCGAAAGGGAAATGCGTTGTATGGTTTTGTTTTAGAAAATCCGATGAAAAATATTTTGAGGTTTGTGAAAATTTTTCCTAAGTGTTTTGGGTAGTGTTTTGGGGTCAAAATGGTTTAAAACTATTGTGACATGTGGTGTCGCTTTGTACTTCGAAAACGTGTTTGAAAATGATTACCGGACGGTTAAGGCCCGTAATAAAACTTGTGCTTGGGTTTGGTTTTGATTTTGGAAATGAAAATCAAATAACTTGCACTCGAAGCAACCAACATGCTTTCGGAAATGTGTTGCTTGCTTATGAAAATGGTTTGCTTTTATGCCTTGAAAAGATGTTGGGAACTAATAGAATCAAATTAGGCTTGGGGTGGAAAAAGGTGGTGTGAGTTGCTGTCTTGTGCTGTCATGACAGGTGCAACTCGCTGAGCGAGTTGTTACTCGCCAGGGCGAGTGTCACAGGTCCTGACAACACGCCAGGGCGATCTCCAGAGCGAGTAAGACCAGTACTCTCTGCCTTCACTCGCCATCAACTCGCCAGGGCGAGCTCTGAGAGTTGAAATGTTGGATTCTGATTTCTAAACTTGGGTTTTAACTTTCTAATCCCTTTTTATTAATTTATGGAAGTGGTTGGGATTGGAAACGAGTTTTTCGGGTACTCGGAAAGTACGTAGCTTGTAACGCAAGAAAACGACCATTTTGCATTTCAAATTATTTAAGACTTTTGATTATTGTTTTGGGTCCTAAAAATAGTACAGATAACTCATGGTGGTCGATCAATACGGTAGCTTTTGGTATGGTATCCGAAAGAGTGGATTTTCCTTAGAAACCTTTAGGTTTTTGGGGTATTGGTGTAGTTTCAATACTATCGGTTAGAGAACAATGTATTGATTGTTGCGCTGCTTGTTTTAGGAAGCGCGTTGTGTTGTTTGAGCGTGTGTTGTTGACGGAAGCTTGCCGAGGTAAGGGCATCACTTTATTTCTGTCTTTTCACTGGTTAATAACATGCTTGGTTATTTTCTGTGATGTGCTGTGGTGTGCTTGGCATGTATGTGTTATGTATTCTCGTGATGAGAAAGTGTTTATAATACTTGCGCTGTTTACATATGATTATGAGAATATATGTATGAACAGGTGTTTGAAATACATATGATGAGAAATGTATGTATGTTGTTATGTTTGGTTTACATATGCTAGAGAGGTATGTATTCATTGCATTAGCATATATGGGGAAGCGTATGCTCGTGCATTTGGTAGTTGCGTGTACGGTGTGGTGATCGGGAGAGCCCACCTTTTTATTCGTAGTGATCGGGAGAGCTACGATATTTTTGTCGAGATTGATACGTAGTGTCCGTGATGGGCTACGGGGTGTGATTGGCAGAGATTGGGTCCACTCTAATCTTCGTAGTGACCGTGATGGGCTACGGGATTTTATTGATGTTCACGGTGTTTATGTGGTTTATAATACGTAGTGTCCGTGATGGGCTGCGGGGTGTGATTGACAGAGATTGGGTCCACTCTAATCTTCGTAGTGTCCGAGATGGGCTACGGGATTTTATTATTATTCTACGGTGTTTTATCAGGTTCGTAGTGACCGTGATGGGCTACGGGTTTTCGTTGGTGTTTAGTAGGGGTTGGACCTACAGTTTCCGGAACTCATGCATCGTGGTAGCTAGGGTTAGTACCACGCATTGTAGAGGTTGCATTATAGGCTATGTGTGCATTGCTTATATGAACCCGTTGGTGGGAATTGCTTTGATGTTTAAGAGCTTTCTCTTGTGTTTTGTGGAATATTTGTTATGTGTACAATCTTTCGCACCGGTTATATATATATATACCTTTTATTTTGTGGTGACCCTTGCTTTCATTTGCGGGCTCATCCCACCCAGGTGATGGGTTAGGTCGTGGTGACGACGGTGGCAGTTCTAGGCTATAGTGAGCACGTGGCGAAGCTTAGTATAGTTAGACTATGCGCCGGTGTGTTTTGTGCACCGTGCTTTTTGGTTAGCATAGGGTTGTCTAACTTGTTTTGTTGTAAGTATTTGATTACTTAGACTTGGATTGTAATTATTCAGGAATACACTTTGCTTGTCGAAGCACCTTTTAGTAATGAGTTCTTTGTATATTTGAATGCCGGCTCATTGAAAAATATTCTATGCGCACTCTGAGTGTTAGAAAAAAAAAAAAGGAAAAAAAAAAATTAATAGTGCCGTTTTGGCCTTTGAAAAACGGGCTGTTACACGTTCAGTTCTCGCGCGCCGCGACGAACGAAACTCACCAAAACACAAAACCTACGGAAAGAATGTCTAACGTTTAACATTTCCAAAACTTATCGCCGAATCTTTTTCCGCGACTGTAATTTTCTTCCATACCTCAGAAAATTAATCTCAGGATATATCCTAACCCGCGCAGATATATATAACTCCCATCCGAAACCTCACTTAAAACAGACGCAGTAAGATTTTCCATCCGCGGGTAAAATCCTACTCGTTTTTCCAAAAACAAGAATAATCCAAAACTCGTTATTCTGAAACCACAAATAACTTCTTATACAAGAAACAGGATCACAAGACAAAAGTCTGTACAATTACAGTGCACGAGCACTAAACAGACTCGATTACAGCAAAAGCTTATAATTACACGATGTTTCGTCACACGAACACATCGAAACCCTAATATTCCTTAAACCAACTATACAATGAAATCTTGGGTCTTACAACTGATACATATTCTTAAAACTGTTATAGAGCTCTGGATTTTTTATTTATTTTTATAATCGGGCTCTGGATTATATGATTTTACAGTACAAATCCTTGTTAATATGGTCTGTCATGTAACAGAGTGTTGGAAGAATCAGAAGTGTGTATGATCCCTGCACAGAGAAGCATAACACTATATACTTCAATCGACCTGAGGTCCAAAGGATTTTACATGTTGATCCAGATCATAAGCCTGCTAAATGGGAGACCTGCAAAGTAATGCTCTTCAGTTATTTTTACAAATTTGGATATATTGCTTCATTCAATGTGGTTCTTGCAATACATTTTTTGTTCACTGCTGGACAAGATCAAACACCAAACAAAATGAGGTTTATCGTTTTGTTCTGTTTAATTAGTGGAAGAAAAATTACCGCAACATTTTGTTGCTGTACTTCGTTTTCATTTGATATTATTAACAAATGAAGAATCCTTGCAACTAAATCGTTTGATAATTGATAGGGACATCAGGGATTGTACGAACAGCATAAAGTGCATCACTATATTTCTTTACATGTTTTTAACAAATATTTAATATCAGAATCCACTTATTCTCATTCGTTGCAGTGATGTGGTAGCTATTAACTGGAAGGATTCTCCTAGAACTGTTCTTGATATATATCGTGAACTTATTCCTACTGGACTGCGAATATGGTTTTTCAGGTTACTCCCTTTTTCTAATATCTACACATGCCTTAAATATGTGCTTACTCATTCATCCACGGTGAATCATATATCATTTTTCTTTAACAATTTTAGCCGCCAAGTAGCTTACTTTTTGTTGTTGTTGTTGTTGTTGTTGTTGTTGTTGTTGTTGTGTTTCTTCGATTCGTCAATGTCATTTCCAGTGGTAATACAGATGCTGTAATCCCAGTAACATCTACTCGCTATACCATAGCCGCTCTAAAGCTTCCAACTGTGAGCCCCTGGCGTGCATGGTATGATGACGGAGAGGTAAGTCGGTAATAGTTTATTTTCTATTTTCTCCTTTGCTAGCAACTATTGTTCACATCACAATCACTTCACCACATTGATATTGACGTATAAGCGAAACAAACAGGTAGGAGGTTGGACTCAAGAGTATGACGGACTTACGTTTGTAAACGTAAGGGGTGCAGGGCATGAAGTTCCTTTGCATAGACCAAAACTTGCTCTAACATTGTTCAAAGCCTTCTTAGCAGGAACCTCCATGCCAACTCTTGAACCACTCTCACACACCGCTGCCTATTGAAACGATTCATTCAAGTTTATGGTTGTTAACTTTCTGTTTTGTGTCCGTTTTCTATCGAACGTTCATTAATAACAGTGTTCCGATCCATGCTATGGAGCACAAGTTATTCTTACAGGAAATGCACGAGCGCTGATATGTCTTGTTTCTAAAGAAACATGAAGTGGTTATCTTATCTCCTTCATCTGACAGAAATCAGGTGTGATGGAGTATGAAATAGCCAATCAAAATGTTTCGTTCACTTCTTCAATACATTTCGTAATAATAAGTATTTCTCTATTTATCGATTTTTACTCATCCTAGAATTGTATTCTAAAGAGAGTTTATTTAACGATGAAATCGACTTGATTGATTAGTCTCACAGTTCTACTTACACAGACACAATTGAAGTGTGGGAACATTATAGTCTAGTTTGTGTATCTTAGTGTGTGGAGGCTTATATATAGTTCAAAAGTTCAAACCAATTGTTATCAACAAAAAAAATAACATTGAAGCCAATAGATTCAAACTCTCCACCACCTATAAACACTTAATTATTTTTTTTACCATTGAGGAACTTCTTAATTTTCAAAAAATATACTACAAAAAATTAATAAAAATATTGAAGATATCTTCTCACAAACTTTATGTCAATTACTGTGAATATATAAAAACTAGTTAATACTTGATTTATCACAATACAAAATCAACTAGATTTATTTCTAATTTGCAAGAAAAATATAATTTTTTTATTAAGATTAGTTTTATAAATAATTTGTGTGAACTTATATTTATGATCCATTGAACTAATAAATCAATGATATTAAACTTCCTATTGATATTTAACATGATATTTTAGAGAATTTGACTATATATGATATCATATTTCAATTTTAGTTTATAATAATACATTTGTATATGTGAAAATTTAATGTAGATTAATAAACTTAAACTACTGAAAAAGTTAATAAATTTATAATTTAACAAAAATACAAATTTTAATATATAAATCATAATAGTATTAAAAATATTATTCATATTAACTTAAGTAGGCCGGCCTAATAGGCTAAAAGACTTTTTCAATGGCCTGCAGTCTGGCCTATTTACTTAAATAAGCTTATAAAAAAGCTTTGGCCTGCTTTATTTAAAGAAATAGGTCGACCTAACCCGAGCTTATGTATGCTAGGCCTTAAGGCCTTGTAGGCCGACCTGACCTATTCCCACATCTATGCACACACATCGACCAACAATGCACTTGGGAATTAAAGAAGAGACGCACAAACTTCTTTGACAATCATAGTTTTTCTTGCATGGAATATAATCTGCAATTTCAACTAAAAATAAATAAAAATTACTAAAAGGTGTTGAAAATATTGCGTATAAGATACTTTAGAAATTTTAAAATGGTATGGAAAACCACTTACCGCAGTTAGTTACCACAAGAAAAAGAGAAATAAAAAAGATCAAAGTATAAAAAAATCTTGGTATTCGAGCCATATTTTCCTTCTTAACAAATCAATAGAAAATTGTTTGATCAATTTATAAGGAAAAAGAATGCATGCTTCGTTATCTTTAGTAAAATAATGATGATGATTTTAACCCTTCAAAGTTGCAAAATATCCAATCATAAAATGTCTCTACGATACATCAATGTGTCAAATTTAACTCTTTCATTCACTCAATTGATCACTTAACAGTATAAAGTTCTCACATAAAAATCCTGATGATAATCTATAAGGTTATTCTTCTATTTTACTAATCTTCTTTTTTAGTTCTATTTTAGCCTTTCATAATAGAACACTTAAACATATAAAAAATAAAATATGTTTTTTCTAATTTACCTTTTTATAATTTGAGGGCACGGTTCCCACAACTTTGTTACAAGTTAGTTGTTGGACCACATACAAATTTACTTATGTGATTTGTACTTATTGGTTGAAGGGTAAATACCTCCAAATTATGAAGCAGTAACAAAATTATGAAGAAATAAAACTAGCTAGTTGTAAAATAATGCATCAAAGATGTAACAACACATTTACATAGCAAATTAAAATTACCATAGAATTATGTTTTTTTATTGACAAAATTTTCGGATCAAAATTAATACATATCAATCACATGTGCAATTACTTTTGTAAGTGCTCTTTGAACTCTAAGGTCTTTCCTGCCTTGGACTGGGACACCAACCCCTCACCCTAAATTTTTGTAACCAAAAAAACCACATGTGCAATTAAATTTCATAAGTTGAACAAATAAACGTATTTCTTCCCTCCTTGTACCAAATAATTCAACGCCTTAACCCAGTCATTATTATTTTATTTTTTTTGAATGGCTAAATTTTATTAAAATCACAATTGCGCGCAAGATGAGCACAATGCGTAATACGAACACATACAAGCATATCACAAGAAAGAAAATAACTAAAACAACACCTAAATCCAACGACACCCATAGAGGGGCCCTTACACCAAATACCATCAATCCCGCCCATCCAATACAAACTCCATCTAGCCAATAACAATTCAAATGACAGCTCCTAGGTCAAACAAAAATCACTGCAGCTAACGCCAACACCAACACCAATGCTATTCAGGAAACACAACCAAAGCAACTGGCACAGTAGAGACCACTAAGCACCACAAGCCAAAACTCAATTGGATATCAAACCCAAGTCCGCTGAAAAGAGAACCACCATCCAACAGCAGTGCAAAACCACGCCGAAACACCAAAACCAAACTCAATGAACAATCAAAACCAAACTCCAAAAACAAAAAAAAACACGAAGTAAAGGGCTAAAATCGCGGAGAAGATATGTTTTGGAGAGAGGTTGAGACTCCGCGGTGGTTTTCTTAAATGGGAGAGGGAAGATAAACAGCGCAACAACAGAACCACAACCGGACTTTGGAGTTGTAACAAAAACACAAGTAGTGAAATAACACAAATACATCAAACCCATCACCTGACTATGTAATACAGCCCCATCACCTGCACAACACCACCGCCAAAGGCACCAAAATCCAAACCGTCGACACCAAGAGTACAGCCGCCAAGCACAACACAAATTTGTCACCACCACCACCAAAACAAAACCAGATCCGTCACCACCACCATCGAAACCGAAGAAAATCCGACACCACCACCAAACCGAGACCATCAAAACGCACCAAATCTGAGGCCAAAAACGATGAACCTGATCTCCGGGACCCCAAACTTCTTATAAACTGCTCACTAAAGCAACTTAGTACAATCTAGAAGTCCAAGCTCAACTGGCAAATGCTGAAATTGCTAGGCCGGACGTCATGATCCGGGTTCAAACCCGGAACCTCACAGTTGTGTGTGAGTTTAATTTCAGTGGATTACCACTTCATCTACAAAAAACTTAGTATAGATGGATATGTCCAAACTTCTTATTTCTAAAAATGCTTCATTACATATCAAATACATATCGGCAGGACCTAATCCAGTCCGCTTGATGCTCGGGGTGGACCTAAATTTTAATTAACCCTAAATTTGTTAAACTTAAAAAATATCCCAAATTCAATTAAATGAGAAAGGGGTTAATTTAGGTGCATCAAAGAGAATAAATTGTATTGCGTAGGCTAGCTAGGAATAAGTTGCATCGGAGGGTTAATTTAACTTTAATCTCAAATTCAATTGAAGTTACTAGTTGTTAGAATTAGATTAGATTGGGTAGGCAACTACAAATAAGTTGTACCGTAGTTTAATTTAATCCCTTTTTTATTTTCAGAATTTTTGTGTTGAATTTTTTTTTTATTTTTTTAAGAAAGAAGATAAAGTTATTGATGAATATGATGAACAATGTTCATTAAAATTTTGATTTGTTGAATTTTAATAAAAAGGTATTTAAAAAATAACATTTAAGCATTTTTTAATAAAAAAAATAAGAAAAAAGGGTTTATACGTGCATATTATAAAAGATAAAGGACCTAAATGAAAAAACAAAAATATAAAGGACTAAAGTGTTACAAATAAATAATATAAGGGATATAAATGTTAAAAAAAAAGATAAAGGACCAAAATGTTACAAAAAAAGAAGATAAAGGACAATTAGTGTAATTTTGCCTAAAATGTAATATTCATAAATTTGGTTCAAACTATATAAATTACCCACCAAATCATCAAAGTGACATCCAAAAATCAAACGAGTTTTTTAAATTTTGCAAGAAAAAAATAAGGTAAAATCGTGTCAAAAAGTAATAACCAACGATTTTATTTTAGTTTGTAAAATAACATTTGTCTGTCCCAGAATATTTCGCTGCTTAGGATGCGAACATCCCCCATAATAGTTCGCTTCCCAGGCAGCGAACTACACCAATGACTAAAACAGAACATGCATTAAATGTGTAGACATGCATTAAATGCATATAACTAGTTGCATAATAATAAAAATAACACATATATAACTAAGCATATATTGTTAACATTAGTAGAAAAATAAAGTTATTATACGTAAAACTTCCCATTCTAGCATGAGGGATAAATCCGCATCTTCGTCCTTGAATAAATTAGTGGTGTCAAATTTCAATCTCTTCCAATGACTATGAATGTCAGCCAATCTTATTGGTTTGCCTTCTTTCACGGTTTTGGCAAGTGTGCAGCAAACCCATTGTTGATATTAGCAAACATTCATACTTCGCCTTATCCGTTCCAATCACGTCAGCTCGACGAACCTCATCCACTAAGTGACCCAATGCTTCTCTTGAAACATTTCCTTGCAATTCTGACCACAACACGATTCCCTTCCATCTCTCATCTCTAAATATGATGCTTCGCTGAAAGTCCTCATGTAGCTCACCAAACATGTTTGACAACATCATATCGATCTCTCCCCAATCTTTTTAATCTCGCATCAGCTGACTATTAGTTAAAGAGAAATTTGGAAAGAAATTGCATCTATTATTAGTTGATAATGTTTTAGTTAGTGTAGACAACAATTTGGAATCTTTTTGCAATATATAGTTATTGTTGACACCAGTGAGTCTTTAAATTTTTAAAGTATATAAAATATCATGGCTTTATAGCAAACAAAATAGTGTTTTAATAATTTGAACACAAGCACAAACACAAACACAAACACAAACATGTCAAGAGACATAATAATCTTCAAGGACAAAATCTATATTTCAGTTGCTTGTACACAAATACTACAATAAAATAAATTCCTACAATCATGCTTCAGAGTCTCCTGTCTTCATTTTTCTAATATTACTTGTTCATCCTCTCCACAATTAATATCAATGGTTATCTATGAAATACAATCATGCAAATATTAGTTTTTTTTCTTTGTCAATTGTTAAACTCAATGAAATACGTAAATAGATATGATTTTATTAATTGAATGAATGAGTACAATTACTGAAGAGTTTAAATAGACTAAACTATACCTCAAGCTGATGAATGGATATCAATCATTCGAAGCTTGCAAGTAAGTTGGTTGAATTGTTCTATTGGTAATCCCGTCTTCACCACTTATGTCGGTAAAGGCCGGTTGATTATCATAACATAACTTCATAGGATCTTCATATTGTGATGAAAGTTGTTTAGAAGAGACAAAATTAGAAGTAGGACGTCTATATATGGAGGGACATGATCTCTTTTTTCTTCCCAAAGCAAGGGGTACATCATTCGAGTTAGTATAAAAAATATGAGAATTATCGTTAGGATGATCATTTTCATTACTTACCACTGATTCAGACAATTGAAATTGCTGTTGGAGCAGAACGAGTTTACTTCTTCTCTTATACTCCTGAATTGGTGCTGAAGGTGTTGATTCCTCTAAAACAGAAGTGGGTGCATGAACATGTGTTCTAGGAAGGCTAGGACCCATGACTAGAAACTCGGACTCAGACTCTAAGTCATTTACGTTCTCCCCCTGAGACTGAGGACGAGTAAAATAAGACACATTCTCATGAAAAGTGACATCTTTGGAGACAAAAAATTTCCGACTGGGAGGATGATAACATTTGTACCCTCTTTTGTTAGGTGCATAACCTAGAAAGATACACCTGATTGCACGATGATCCAACTTGTTGCGATATTGTTTATGAACATGGACAAAAACAACACAACCAAAAACACGGGTCTTAAGATTCTGTAATATAGGAGCAGAAGGAAAATGTGAGAGCATAGATTTAATAGGACTAGTATTACCTAAAACACGAGATATGACTCGATTAATGAGATAGACAACAGTAAGAACTGCCTCTCCCCAATATGAATTGGGAACAGACATTTGAAACATAAGGCATCTAACAACTTCAAGTAAATGACGATTTTTTCTTTCTGCGACTCCATTTTGTTGAGGTGTGTCGACACATGTGAATTCATGGATTATGCCATGTTTACTGGTGAAGACAGAAAAAGTATGATTGACATATTCTGTACCATTGTCTGAACGAAGTCTTTTTATACCTTTTCCAAATTCTGTTTTGACCATATTATAAAATTGGATAAATAGTTGTGGTACTTCAGATTTAGTGTTCATAAAAAAAACCCAAGTTAATCGAGTGCAATCATAAATAAAAGAAACAAACCATTTTGCACCAGAAACGTTAGTAGTAGGGGCAGGTCCCCAAACATCAGAGTGAATAATATTAAATGGTTCAACACTTTTATTAAAAATAGGATGAAAAGAAACACGACGATGTTTTGCTAACTCGCAAACATCACATTTAAATGACTCAACAGAATGTCGTAAAAACAACTCAGGATACATAGACTTAATTAAAGAAAATGGGGGATGACCAAGACGCTTGTGTTGAAGCCAAATTTGTGAGGCAGAAGAGGAAGATTCAGACCGGAGAGAGGATGACAATACCCTTGGACCATCTAGCTCATCAGAGAAGTAGTATAACCCTTCCTTTTCTTTAGCAATTCCAATCGTCTGTCCCGAGGTCAAGTCCTGAAAAACACAATGAGAAGAAAAAAAAGTTACTTTACAATTTCGATCACGAGTAAGCTGATGGATGGAAATTAAATTGTTGGAAAGTGTAGGAACATGAAGCACAGATTGCAACTTCAATGAAGGTTGTAGGTCAATATTTCCAATGCCAACAACACGAGCATGAGAGCCATCAGCAACAGTGATATAAGGAATACTCGAAGGTGATGTATAGGAGGACAATAAAGCCGGATCAAATGTCATATGATTAGTAGCCCCAGAGTCAAGGATCCAAGCATTTTTAAGGATAACATCACAAACAGTAAAGGATCGAGAGTACATATTCTTACCAGTAATTGCTAAAGACCCGGATCCAGAAGGCTTACTAATGGAGGCAAGAAGAGACTGTAGACGTTCCACATCATCCTGGCTAAAAGAGGATGAGTCAGTTCCTCTTGTTGCAACATGTGCCTGATTCTACTGCAGACTCCGAGGACCTCCTCCTCGGCTAAGAACCTGTTCTTTTCCATGTAGTTTGAAACAATTTTTCTTGTTATGCCAAGGCTTGTTGCAGTGCTCACAAAAGAATATGGATGAAGATGGTTGTGGTCCTTTGCCGGCGGCGAGTGCTGACACATCAGGAGGATGCTCGCTAAGCATAGCATGACGGCGAGTTTCTTCACTGCGAACAGTGTAAAAGACCTCAGTAAGAGTGGGAAGTTTTTTCTTTCCCAAAATTTGTACTCGAATGGGGTCAAACTCCACATTTAGACCTGCCAAAAAAATCAAATATTCTATCTCTTTCAATTACAACATTTAGAATGACAGTGTCTTGACTGCACTCTATCTTAAAATTTTGATATTGATCAAGTTCAATCCAAAGAGAATTGAGAACCCCAAAATATTCGGTGACCGGCAGATTTCCTTGCTTGGTGTTGAAAATTTTCCTCTTTAAGTCACAGCAAGCAGACATGTCTTGTTTCATTGAATAACTGCTACTGAGGTAGTTCCAAATTGCTCGTGCGGTAGAGAGAAACATGAAATTTCTACTAATTTCAGGAGATATGGAGTTCCAAAGCCACGTAATAATAACAGAATCGTCTTTATCCCAAGAAGAGAAATTAGGAGCAGTGACCAGAGGAGGATCACCATCAAGATGGTCAATCATATCACAACCTTTCAGTGTCTGACGAATTAATTGAGACCATTGAAAATAATTTTTTTCGCCATTAAGCCAATAACCTTTTTGAATGACGAAATCCTTAGCATTAAAAGGAGGTGGTATAACCAGAGGTTGAGGTGGGGGTGGAGGAGGGGGTGGAGGATCGTTTCCTGCCATTGAAGCAAAATAACCTGAGCAACGAAATAAGGTTAATTATCGACAGGTAACAAAAAAATACCCAAATTTCGAGTATTTTAGAAAAATTTTTTGAACACACCAACGAAAAGAGGAGATCGAGACGAAAAAACTGACACCAAATTTGTCAGAAACGGAGGTCCAGAGGGCGGCGCGTGCACAACACGTGCGTGATACGACGCTGCGAGTGGGCGTCACGCGCCGATGAAGGAACGGCGCGTGAGGGCGCGTGACGGTTGTGTTGACGGCGGTGTTTTCGTCGTTGGACTCGGAATTTTGAGGCGGTTACTATGGTATATTGGAAGTTTTGATACGTTTACTGCAAGTATGAAAACTAATACGGACCGATTGATGTAGGTTGACGGTAAAAAAGTTTCAAGGGAAAAATTGAGAAGAGAAAGAGTTGAAAGAAAAAAATTGAATCTATGGCGGTTAGGATTTATGCGGAAGCGTATCCCAAAAATCGGGAGCTCATGATATCATGTTAAACTCAATGAAATATGTAAATATATATGATTTTATATATTAATTGAATGAATGAGTACAATTATTGAAGAGTTTAAATAGACTAAACTATACCTAATGAACCTAACTAATAAGCTAAGTAAACTTGGATAAATTCAATAATAATAACTATACAATATTTACAACATCAATCTATAAGTATTGAAATGTTCGACGTTTACAATTTTATTAAGTATCGAAATGCTGATTTGTTCATTATTTATTATACAATTAACATGAATATATGAAAAGATTGTAATGGCGAGAAAGTAGGTCTTTCTGGCATGTCCCTTATGCTTAGTTTATTAAAAGCTATTGCAGATCATCTAGCAGTTCTTCAAAGCATGCATAATCAATAACTTGAACTAATTTCTTTTCATCATTAGCATTTTGAAAGCAATTTCTTTCCTTAGCATCAAGAACAACCTTTCTCCACAGAGTTACTATTAGTTAAAGTTGTAGCATTTCCTACAATCCAAAGGCGGAATATCAGATTAATTAGAACCTACATCACATTTGGTGTGCCAACCGCGATTATTAAATTTGCTTATATGTTCACAGACCATATATACCTAGCCCTAGTAGTGATTGCAACATTAGCTCTTTGTCTATTAGAAAGAAAACCAACTTTTCCACTCAAATTTGATCTAACAGTGGATATTATTATAATATCTTCTTCACCACCTTGAAAGCCATCAACAGAACAAACATTAACCGAAAATTTAGGATCTGAAACCATGCACTGCTTTACATTCTCTAGGATTTCATACACTTGTGCCTATGGAGATATGATCCCTATGCTAACTTTGTTCTTTGTCCTCACAAACTCTGCCAACAGTGCTTATAAGAGTGGGAGATAAGCGCTTATCATATAAGAGTGCTTATATATTCAAATATTTATGGGCTTGCTTGGATTAACTTATTTTATTTTATCTTTAAACATAAATATTTGTGAGATGTCCAGAAGTCGGTTTCAGCTTACTTTCATAAGCTCATCAAGATAGCTTATGAAATTTGCTTATAGCTAGGTTGAAAAAAACTTAAAAATAAGCACTTATATGATAAGTATTCAAGTAATAAGAGCTTAATAAAATCCTTTATAAAAAGGGGCTTATATCATACTCTATTGCTAAAAAAAATTATTAGCAAACTTATCGACAGAAGATAAAGCGAAAGCAACCTTTTTTAAGTCTTCCAATAATCTCACAGATAGCAGCAGATTCATTCACATTCTTCAACATGCATTGTTCCTTCAAGGAAATGTTTGTTATAGCTTATTTCTGTTACAGTCTGAGCATCAGAAAGTTGGTTATCATAGAACTCTTCACTTGGGAATATGCTTATAGATGGATGCATTCTATATTGAACATTAAGCATATGTTTCTTGTATCCCAACATCACTAGCATATGTCTTCTTTAAACGTGTATTATATAAGTGCTTATGTACGAACTATTTCTATAATAAAAAATCACTCGTCAAACAATTTCCGTATAAGCTATAGGTTGTTTTCAAAAGTTTCTCGTATAGCTTATGAAAATAAGTTGAAAATACCTTATGCACATGTTATAATGTGTTTTCAATTTCATAAGCTCTTCCAAATGGTTTCGCAAGTGCTTATATCAGTAGGAAAGCTCAAATAAGGAATTTGAGCCGTGTGCAGTCACAATTTTCGACGTACCTTGCTTTTAACCATAGCAGGAAGTTAAGTTGTCTCTCATCACCGATGAGAATACAACGTTTGAGACCATTTAATTGCAATGGAATGGCTGATTCACATTCTTTAAGTTGAGCAGCTTCATCAACCACTAAAAAAACTGCACTTGTTTCATTCCTTCTGTGTACAACTTAGAAGAACTTGATGCAGTACGAAAAAGAAGACATGCATTCTTCAAGCAAAATTGTGAAATGCCAAATTTAGATGGTATATGTTAAGAATATAGATATAGTTAACTAGATATTTCATTAATTAGTTACATTTACCATTAGGTGATTAGTTAATTAGAATTGGTTAATCCTCTCATTGTTCTATATAAGAGCTAATATTGTACCAAAATCTATTATCTTTTATTAAAATGAATCCTTATGATTTCTATTCTGTTGATGATTTTCTAGAGTTTTCTCCACTTTCTCCAAATTATGCAAATCTTAACATGGTATCAGCGCCTCGGTTTCGATCACCGAGAATTCGTTCCGCTTTCGCCATTGTTCCGGTACCGGAGGATTCCTCCATTGCTTATCACAAAGAAATTTACAGGTACTTTTTGATCCTCCATCTTTTCTCATGGTTTACTCAATTGTTTGTCATATATGGAAGAAATCAAAGATTGAGAAGAAATTTTTGCCACTTCCACCACTTCCAAAATCACAGCCAGCATCAATTGATTTTCAAGAACTTACGATTGATTCAATTTCAGAGCTGGCTAAGGGGGAGATTTCATCATCATCATCATCTATCTTTGTTCTTGAATCAGTTACTGCATATGTTCACTACAATTTCAGTTTTGGTAATTTTCATCGCTCAATTCTTGATTCCAAACCTTTGATTCCAATAATTCATCCAGAAATTGATGGTTCCACCATCAAGATTGGAGAAATCATATGTTGTATTGTATCGGAAATTGTTGGAATATTTTATCATATTCCAATAATATTAGGTGGGCAAATATCTTTACTAATTATATTAGTTATTTATCAATTCGGAGACTCAATTGATTAGTGATCAAATTAAGTAAAAAGGCTAATTAGATTTCTATTTAATTAAGTGATATGAGCTCAATATGAGTGGATGTCAGGATGACTCATTTGGGAATAATGGGAACTCTAATTGGTCATCACATTATATATAGGCTATGGTCCCCAATATACCGGACACACCGCAAATAATCTCTTCTCCCCATCTGAAGAGAATTCAGGACATAAGGAGTCCCGGTTGAGAAAGAACCACAAGCCAACGGATGTTCGTCATCCATCTCTCATGTTTCAGAATTGCTATCGGAGAGACTACGGTTAGTTCATATTCTTCTATCGAGGAATTCCTAAAATTTTATGATCTTAATAAATCAACATGATGTAGATCCAGTTTATATATACATGCTCATATACTATAGTTTTGGCTTCCGCACTAAAGTATGATTATAGATTTAATCTTTATTATTGAGAGCATGTTTATGATTAAGTTTATGTTAATTACAACAATTAGTATTAGAGCGGTTCTCATGTTTGATTTATTAGGATTGCTTGACTTATACCATGGCTGCCATGGGTTTTATGTTTGATCCCAATTTATTATTTACTTTCTATGAACCTAGTTTGAGTTTGAACTTTCGGTTATATTAAGCAATACTTTTACGAATCCTAAAAATCGTCTTTGGATTTATATTACTGGGGAATTGTTAAGGTCTCCTGATTGAAAGGTATATTTATTTTTACTTTACGTATTACAGTAGTTATTACTTTTCAAATCTATGGACTAGTTCTTTTGGAACAAATTGATGGAATTGGTTTAACACTGATTATGTATACATGATATCATCTTGAAGTGGATTTTGATCTATTAATTTGGCTTTCACTTTGTATTCATGTTGGTGGGTTTTCCGTTTGCATAATTCATATGTATGTGAATGCTGTGAAAATTAAGTGTTTTAATTCACTTTGTATTCATTTTGATTTATAAAGAAAGAATTTTATAAGAGTAACTTTTGTTCAAATGTTTGATGATCTTAATTTTTGGATATTGATTGAGATCAATTATGAGACTGTTTAGGGGACTATTTGAAAAATAAAGGTCCTGTAATTTTCGGCTAATTTGTTCTTAAGTTAAATATTTGGTTTTACTTATTCATCAAAGTTGTTTTCCAAAGTAAGAATTTTGATTTGATATTTTATTTGAAAATAAAATAAATATTTGGATTTGGTTTAATTGTGCAATTTGATTTGTTTTGAAGTTAAAGATATTCTGAAATCAAATATTTGATTTGGAATTTGAATTGATTCCCTTTAGTTTTGTACTTAAAGTTTATTTTGAGAAATAAAACACATAAAGATTTTGGTATATATATTTGGTTATTATATATATTTTTATAGAAGGTCAATTGCAATCAAATAGCAATTAATAACGATTCTCAAAATATTTTGATTCAATTTGGCATGTACAAAATTAAAGTCTTGATTCTTTAAATTTTGGGAAAATATAGATTCCATAATTATTTGTTTAATTACGGATATATAAAGTTTTTGGTTTCCTTCTATTTTGGAAAATACAATTATAGAATTTTATTATTTAAAGAATCATTGGGTATATGTGAATCAATTGTGGCATGAATATTCTTTGGTATGATTATAAAGGGACATCATAAAGGAATACGGCCTACATTTGTGAGTAGTGCCTTGTAAATTTAAGACTTTTCCCATTTGATTGTTGGACTTGGGAATAAGAATAATAGTATTAGAGTTGAAGCTAGGCATAATCCAACCAGAAGTAAAAAATTGCAGCACAGCATTAATGACATCCTCATGAATGATGTCCCAATAGGATTGAAAGAAAAAAGCTCCAAAACCATCTGGACCTGGAGCGTTTTCCTTATTAAGACTAAAGACTGCATTTTTAATTTCCTCATGCGAAGGAAGCATAGTTAACAGAGAATTGATATTGTCATTGATCATATGAGGGATAACTTCTTCAACAAGTAACTGATCCTGCAAAATAGAGTTAGTACAAAAAACATTTTTAAAGTAGTCTACCACATGACCTGCTAACTGATCAGGGTCAGAAATCACTTCATTATTATGTTTGAGAGATGAGATGAGCTTTTTTGTGTTTTTGATCTTTGCAATTCTATGAAAATAGGCTGTGTTTCTGTCACCTTCTAAATACCAATTTAGTCTTGCCTTTTCTTTCCAAAATTCTTCTTGTATGTTTAAGGCTTTGTCTAAGTTGATTTGAGCTATCTTTTCCATGGACATAAGGTTATCAGAGTGACCAACGTTCTGAATCTGATTCTGAATGTTGTTAAGGGCTTGCTCAGCTTCATGCACATAAGAGTGAACATTACCAAACACATCTCTATTCCAAGTTTTGAGCTTATCTTTTAATCTTTTTAACTTAGAATTTAGAATAAACATAGGACAACCGATGACCCTTTCATTCCAAGAATTTGCTATAACATCGTGGCAGCCATCATGAAGAGACCACATTCTCATAAACTTAAAACTAGATTTGAAACTAAGATTATGAGTGTTAAAATCAAAGAGCAAAGGAAAATGATCAGATCTATTTCTAATTAGAGTGGAGCAATTCAAAGATGTACAAGCATCTAACCATGCTTGATTACAAATGGTCCTGTCAAGCCTTCTTTCAGTGTGTCTTGAACCACCTCTACCATTGGTCCAAGTGAAAAAAGCACCGGTAGTGGGCAGATGCATTAAGAGATTAGAATCAGACCAAGACTGAAAATCATCAATTGAATTCCTAGCTGGTATAGCGGCACCATTATGTTCATGAGCTCCAAGAATTGTATTAAAGTCTCCTATGAAGCACCAAGGATGTATAAATTGTTGCTGAAGATTACTTAGGCACTGCCAAAGAGTTCTTCTTTTAATATAACAAGTAGCAGCATAAATTGCAGCAATGCAGAAAGTGATATTGTTTTCAGAGAAAGAGAAGGAAATTTGTTGATCATCACAAGAAATAATAGTAGGATTGAGACTATCCTTACAAATACACCAAAGATTTGATTGCAATTGACCTCTATCATTCACACTAAATAACTTAAACCCTAATCTAGCTAACCAACCTCTAGGGAAATCCAGAAAATCCATCCAAGGCTCAGCAATGAAAATAAAATCAGGATTGTTTTTTAATACTAACCTTTTTAAAGCCAATCTTGAAGGGGAATTGGCCACACCCCTTATATTCCAATATAAGCACTTCATTTAAAAGGTTTGGAAGCACCAACCTTTGATCTGGTTCCATAAGGTTTTTTAGGAGATTTTGACTTCTGTTGTGACCTTTTTGACGCTTTGGCTTGAACAATTGTGAAGGGTGGCTGCAGAGGCTCCTTCAAAGCCATGGTCTCTTCTAATTCTTCATCCTCTTCCATCATATTAGCCCAGGACTGCTTTAGAAATACTGTATTATTGATAGCAATAGCTTGATCTGAACTCTCAGGGCTCTTATTACTATCTTTTGTGTCACCTGGTTGAGAATCTTCTACAAAATCTGTATCTTGAGAGTTGGGAGTGTCCTCAATTGTTGCCACATTCACTCCTTCATTTTGATCTTGATCATTTTCTTTGTCTTTCTCACCCTCAATGTCCAGTTCAGCAAGAGTTGCAAATCTATTCTTATTAGAAACCTGAGCCTGGTTCAAATCATCGTTTTGTGCCAAAACCAATGGAGGTGTTTTCAAAATTTGCTCGTTGTCCTGAAACTTTGATTTATCCTGAATCTCGGTGCTTGTTCTTTCTTCGACAATAATCACATCCTCTGTTTCCTCTTGAGCTTTGTCACTGTTCACAATACCAGCATCCAAATCCTTTGAAGTGCCCTGATCAACTCTACCATCTCTGGTCTGCACAAAGGTTTTCTTAACTTCTCTTGTTTGTTTTCTAGCTATAAAATGCTCCTTGATTGTTTGGTTTTCTTTGCTAGACTGAAGTCTCTTACAGTTGTTCAAATGGTGCCCAATAATATTGCAATTGGTGCAAAAATCTGGGAGATTTTCATAATCCAATTCCACGTAGAAAGCAAAACCTTGCCTCTCAACCAATACTTTGTGTCTAATAGTTTGTGTAAGGTCCATATCGACTAAGACCCTAACAAAATGACCAAAAGTTCTCTCGAAAAGCGGCTTGGCTGTGGCTGCATCCGTACATATTGGTGTCCCTATACTGCTAGCAATTGCAAAATGAATATTTTGACGCCAATATTCTTGAGCTAAACCATAGAAGCGAACCCAAACTTGTGCTGAATAGTTTTGCTGTGTTCTAGGGTTGAATTCTTTTGACCAAGCAAACAGTTTTAACATTCCAGGGTTTAACGACCATGATGCAATAGATCTAACTCTTCTAACATCTTCTAAGGAAGAGAAAGTGAATTCATAGTAACCCTTACCAAGTGAGAGTACTCCCCATCTGCCTAGTTCTTTCCACATCGGTGCAAGCTTATTCTTCAACGCAACAACAGTTAAAGGAGTTGCACCCTTTGGCCATACGATTCTTCCGTGAAGATTGTGTTTACATGCTTCCATTCCTGCCAGATAATCTTTTTCTGGTATTGAGATGGCAAGCTCGTCGCCTTTAACACATGGTTGCGGGAACTGCGAAACCGGAATCTCACAAACATTGTTAACCACTTGAGCAAAAGATTTCTGGGTTGTTGGTTTAGTAATTTCTGGACAAGGTTTTTTGGCTGATGGATCTAAGCAAGGCCAAGGAATAGTGAAGGAATCCATGGTGAAAGAAAGAAAGTTGAAGTCGGTGGAGTAGGGAGGTTGAGGATATGATGGCGGTGAGGAGGGAGTAGGTACGGTTAAAAGACAGTGTGTGGCGGTGAGGAGGCTTTGCAATTCTGTGAGGAAAAATTGAAAACGGGATTGGGGATAGGGTTTATCAAATTTTGAAGATGAATTGCAATTTGGAGGATTTGCGAATCTGTTAGGAAATTTTGAGGGTGAATTTGCGAATTGGGTGAGAACAGCATGTGCTTCCGGATGAATTACAAATTGGGTGGAGTATCTTCAATCACTACCAAGGATGTAATGAACAGTGCTCAAAAACCAGAGCTTCTCTCTCATCGTGGAGCTCCTTTGAACTAAATATTGGTATTCATAAAATCAAGTAAATACATTGTAAATAGTTATTCATTTAAACTCTTATAAATTTAAATTTATTTTATGAATACTGTAAGACCCAAGATTTCACTGTACAGTTTTCCAAGGAACTCTAGTGTCGGCTACGAGTTTTAGGGTTTTTGGTGAGGCGGTTTTGTGAATATCGTCACATTAATGAGATTTTTGCTGAAACGGAGCCTGTTTTGTGCTCGTGCGCTGGAAAGGCACAGACTTTCGAGTCGTGATCCTCTTTTAAGTATGAGGAGATTTCTGTGGTCTTAGAATAACGAGTTTTGGATTATTCTTGTTTTTGGAAAAACGAGTAGGATTTTCACCCGCGGATGGAAAATCTTACTGCGTCTGTTTTAAGTGAGGTTTCGGGTGGGAGTTTTATATATCTGCGCGAGTTAGGATATGTCCTGAGATTAATTTTCTGAGGTATGAAAGAAAATTACAGTCGCGGAAAAAGATTCGGCGATAAGTTTTGGAATGGAAAAACGTTAGACGTTCTTTCCGTAGATTTTACGTTTTTGTGATTTACGTTCGTCGCGATGCGCGAGAACTGAGCGTGCGTTTAATTGTAAGAGGTTGTGAGAAATATCTTGGGAGGATAGACTCGGATTGATCCAAGGGCTAGGATTTTGTCTTGAAGCTTTATCCTATTTGATCCAATGGCCTAAATCTAGCAAGACTTTTATAAGTGGTGGACTTAGAATTATCACAAGTCCACTTCTTCTTTCTCTCTTGGCCGTGGCTTTCTTTCTCTCTTCCAACCTTGAGCAAAATTCCATTCCTTCACCATATCACTTGATTAGAAGCTTGGTTGAAAGCTTGGAGTTGTGAGATTCTTCTTCCTAAGGTAACTAAACCTATTCCCTATCCTTGTTTGGCTAAGATTCTTAGGGAGTTAGGATTTTTATGATTATGTTCTTGGTAGAAATTTCATAAGTATTGGTTGTGAATGGTTTTTGTTCCATGAAAGTTGTTCATGAGGGTTTAGTAAGCATGTGTAGGCTTTGTTATTTCACTTTTCCATGAGTTTGTGAGAATCTCATGAGAAAAGTTAGGGTTTTGGTTGGTTTATGTATTGATCAATTACATGAGGTTATGTTGTAAGGTTTTGAAAAGAAAAGTTGTCTTTGAACCTTTGGACGAAAGGGAAATGCGTTGTATGGTTTTGTTTTGGAAAATCCGATGAAAAATATTTTGAGGTTTATGAAAATATTTTCCTAAGTGTTTTGGGTAGTGTTTTGGGGTCAAAATGGTTTAAAACTATTGTGACATGTGGTGTCGCTATTTGCCTTGAAAACATGTTTGAAAATGATTACCGAACGGTTAAGGCCCGTAATAAAACTTGTGCTTGGTTTTGGTTTTGATTTTGGAAATGAAAATCAAATAACTTGCACTCGAAGCAACCAACAAGCTTTCGGAAAATGAATTGCTTGCTTATGAAAATGGTTTGCTTTTATGCTTTGAAAAAGTGTTGGGAACTAATAGAATCAAACTAGGTTTGAGTGGAAAAAAAAAGTGGTGTGAGTTGCTGTCTTGTGCTGTCATGACAGGTGCAACTCGCCGGGCGAGTGGTTACTCGCCAGGGCGAGTGTCACAGGTCCTGACAACACGCCAGGGCGAGCTCCAGAGCGAGTAAGACCAGAACTCTCTGCCTTCACTCGCCACCAACTCGCCAGGGCGAGCTCTGGGAGTTGAAATTTTGGATTCTGATTTCTAAACTGGGTTTTTAACTTTCTAATCCCTTTTTATTAATTTATGGAAGTGGTTGGGATTGGAAACGAGTTTTTCGGGTACTCGGAAAGTGCGTAGCTTGTAACGCAAGAAAACAGCCATTTTGCATTTCAAATTATGTAAGACTTTTGATTATTGTTTTGGGTCCTAAAAATAGTACCGATAACTCATGGTGGTCGATCAATACGGTAGTTTTTGGTATGGTACCCGAAAGAGGGATTTTCCTTAGGAACCTTTAGGTTTTTGGGGTATTGGTGTAGTTTCAATACTATTGGTTAGAGAACAATGTATTGATTGTTGCGCTGCTTGTTTTAGGAAGCGCGTTGTGTTGTTTGAGCGTGTGTTGTTGACGGAAGCTTGCCGAGGTAAGGGCATCACTTTATTTCTGTCTTTTCACTGAGTTATAACATGTTTGTTGGTTATTTTCGGTGATGCGTGTTTGTGTGTTTGGCATGTATGTGTTATGTATTCTCGTGATGAGAAAGTGTTTACAATACGTGCGTTGTTTTACATATGATTGAAGATGTATGTATGAACATGTGGGTGAATACATATGATTGGAAATGTATGTTTGTTGTGGTTTGTTACATATGATTGGAAATGTATGTATGTATGTTGTTGGGATGGTTTACATATGCTAGGGAGGTATGTATTTGTTGCATTAGTATACATGGGGAATCGTACGCTCATGCATTGTTAGTGTGTAGTTGCGGGAGTGGACTACGAAGTGTAGTTGCGGGAGTGGACTACGAAGTGTAGTTGCGGGAGTGGACTACGAAGTGTAGTTGCGGGAGTGGACTACGAGGTGTGGTTGCAGGAGTGGACCCACCTGATTCTTATAGGGTTTTATTGAGTTCAACACATGGTTGCGGGAGTGGACCATGGGGTGTGATTGCGGGAGTGGATCCACCTAAATCTTGTGTGATTTAGTTGAGTTCGATACATGGTTGCGGGAGTGGACCATGGGGTGTGATTGCGGGAGTGGATCCACCTTAACCTTTGTGACCTTGTTGAGTTCGATACATGGTTGCGGGAGTGGACCATGGGGTGTGATTGCGGGAGTGGATCCACCTTAACCTTTGTGACCTTGTTGAGTTCGATACATGGTTGCGGGAGTGGACCATGGGGTGTGATTGCGGGAGTGGATCCACCTTAACCTTTGTGACCTTGTTGAGTTTGATACATGGTTGCGGGAGTGGACCATGGGGTGTGATTGCGGGAGTGGATCCACCCTAACCTTGTGATTTCGTTGGTGTTTTAGTAGGGGATGGACCTACGTTTCTGGAGCTCATGCATTGTGGTAGCTAGGGTTAGTCCCACGCATTGTAGAGGTTGCATTATAGGCTATGTGTGCATTGCTTATATGAACCCGTTGGTGGGAATTGCTTTGGTGGTTAAAGAGCTTTCTCTTGTGTTTGTGGAATTATTGTTATGTGTACAATCTTTCGCACCGGTTATATATATACATACTATATATTTTGTGGTGACCCTTGCTTTCATTTGCGGGCTCATCCCACCCAGGTGATGGGTTAGGTCGTGATGACGACGGTGGCAGTCCTAGGCTATAGTAAGCATTTGGTGAAGCTTAGTATAGATAGACTATGCGCCGGTGTGTTTTGTGCACCGTGCTTTTGGTTAGCACAGGGTTGTCTAACTTGTTTTGTTGTAAGTACTTGATACTTAGACTTGGATTGTAATTATTCAGGAATACACTTTGCTTGTCGAAGCACCTATGGTAATGAGTCTTTTGTATATTTGAATGTCGGCTCATTGAAAATATTAAATGCGCACTCTGAGTGTTAGTTGAAAAAGAAAAAAAAAAAAAAATATATGCTCTTTTCTGACCGTTGAAAAACGGGTTGTTATAATTGGTATCAGAGCACGGCTTTAAATCTTCAAAGGGAAAGTGTATACTTGAGTCGTTAGTCCAGAGTCAGTTAGAACGTAACTAGTGTTGAGTTAGTTCTAGTGTTTGTTCTGTATCGGGTTATGGGTTAGTAACCGTTGAGCGAGATTTCGTTGGAAAGAGTCGCTGAGAATGAGTAAGAGAAAAGCACATAATGATGTGGCTTATGTCAATGGAGGATTGGCGGAAGGAATTGCCTCACACCTAGTTGGAAAATCATGGTTGTGCGGGTATAGTACGGATTCAAAAGCACCACCTGAATGGATGTCATGACGGTGCGTGTGTTGTATGTTGAAATAAGAAGGATAAGAATTGTCTAATGACAAAGTTGTTGGAAGCTATTAGGGCTTTGGTTCATTGTAGTGGTTACAATGAGGAGAGTTGGTTTGGAGTAAGTGAAGGAATTTGAATGTTGTCACCACGGAAGGTGGGGCAATCGTGATGTGAGGGGGTACCTTAAGATTTATTCTTGAAGGTAGGTATCTCGGCGAGAGTGATGATGTCGGGATGATTAAGAATGGTCAGGGTGACCAACCCTTTTGAGTAAAAGAGGATGTGCGCCGACGATGGCGGTCGATGGGAATAAACGTTTTGTTTAAGGCACGCGAGATTAGTCGAGGTGTCTTTTCGGAAGTAATTTGAACGTGTAATGAACCGATTCTGGGGAATTGGGGTTTTGGATATAAGGGAGTCCAAGAGAAGTAGATGGTATAGTTTGGCAAATGTCAAGACTATGAGGAGTGTAATCACCAACTGGAGGTTGGGATTGTTTTATGTTAGTCGTGTTGACTGGAAATGACTAGTTTGGCCGGCTTTGGTGATGCACAGAGAACTTCAGTGTTTCTTTTTGGAGGGTAGCCACTCACAACTTCGTTTGGAACTAGTGGAGTGGGCTATGTCGCAGAGGCGAAAGAGGTGACTTTGGAAAAATTTTGTGTGAACCTTTGGACTTTTGAGGAACTCGAGGTTGAAAACTTTGGTTGTGCGGTAAAATTTTGAGGGGTGAACTCGTTGAGAGTTGCGGTTGGTGCACGATTGTGCCAGTGTGTTGGTGAGAGTATCTGTGTGACTTCACCCGGTGTTAGCATCTGTGTGGCTGCACCTAATCCTGAGGGATTTTGTTGTGTTGGAGAGGGTAATAATTAATTGAGTTGTTACTCTTATCTTTAGTTTCGAGGACGAAACTTCTTTTTGGAGGGTAGTAATGTAAGACCCAAGATTTCACTGTACAGTTTTCCAAGGAACTCTAGTGTCGGCTACGAGTTTTAGGGTTTTTGGTGAGGCGGTTTTGTGAATATCGTCACATTAATGAGATTTTTGCTGAAACGGAGCCTGTTTTGTGCTCGTGCGCTGGAAAGGCACAGACTTTCGAGTCGTGATCCTCTTTTAAGTATGAGGAGATTTCTGTGGTCTTAGAATAACGAGTTTTGGATTATTCTTGTTTTTGGAAAAACGAGTAGGATTTTCACCCGCGGATGGAAAATCTTACTGCGTCTGTTTTAAGTGAGGTTTCGGGTGGGAGTTTTATATATCTGCGCGAGTTAGGATATGTCCTGAGATTAATTTTCTGAGGTATGAAAGAAAATTACAGTCGCGGAAAAAGATTCGGCGATAAGTTTTGGAATGGAAAAACGTTAGACGTTCTTTCCGTAGATTTTACGTTTTTGTGATTTACGTTCGTCGCGATGCGCGAGAACTGAGCGTGCGTTTAATTGTAAGAGGTTGTGAGAAATATCTTGGGAGGATAGACTCGGATTGATCCAAGGGCTAGGATTTTGTCTTGAAGCTTTATCCTATTTGATCCAATGGCCTAAATCTAGCAAGACTTTTATAAGTGGTGGACTTAGAATTATCACAAGTCCACTTCTTCTTTCTCTCTTGGCCGTGGCTTTCTTTCTCTCTTCCAACCTTGAGCAAAATTCCATTCCTTCACCATATCACTTGATTAGAAGCTTGGTTGAAAGCTTGGAGTTGTGAGATTCTTCTTCCTAAGGTAACTAAACCTATTCCCTATCCTTGTTTGGCTAAGATTCTTAGGGAGTTAGGATTTTTATGATTATGTTCTTGGTAGAAATTTCATAAGTATTGGTTGTGAATGGTTTTTGTTCCATGAAAGTTGTTCATGAGGGTTTAGTAAGCATGTGTAGGCTTTGTTATTTCACTTTTCCATGAGTTTGTGAGAATCTCATGAGAAAAGTTAGGGTTTTGGTTGGTTTATGTATTGATCAATTACATGAGGTTATGTTGTAAGGTTTTGAAAAGAAAAGTTGTCTTTGAACCTTTGGACGAAAGGGAAATGCGTTGTATGGTTTTGTTTTGGAAAATCCGATGAAAAATATTTTGAGGTTTATGAAAATATTTTCCTAAGTGTTTTGGGTAGTGTTTTGGGGTCAAAATGGTTTAAAACTATTGTGACATGTGGTGTCGCTATTTGCCTTGAAAACATGTTTGAAAATGATTACCGAACGGTTAAGGCCCGTAATAAAACTTGTGCTTGGTTTTGGTTTTGATTTTGGAAATGAAAATCAAATAACTTGCACTCGAAGCAACCAACAAGCTTTCGGAAAATGAATTGCTTGCTTATGAAAATGGTTTGCTTTTATGCTTTGAAAAAGTGTTGGGAACTAATAGAATCAAACTAGGTTTGAGTGGAAAAAAAAAGTGGTGTGAGTTGCTGTCTTGTGCTGTCATGACAGGTGCAACTCGCCGGGCGAGTGGTTACTCGCCAGGGCGAGTGTCACAGGTCCTGACAACACGCCAGGGCGAGCTCCAGAGCGAGTAAGACCAGAACTCTCTGCCTTCACTCGCCACCAACTCGCCAGGGCGAGCTCTGGGAGTTGAAATTTTGGATTCTGATTTCTAAACTGGGTTTTTAACTTTCTAATCCCTTTTTATTAATTTATGGAAGTGGTTGGGATTGGAAACGAGTTTTTCGGGTACTCGGAAAGTGCGTAGCTTGTAACGCAAGAAAACAGCCATTTTGCATTTCAAATTATGTAAGACTTTTGATTATTGTTTTGGGTCCTAAAAATAGTACCGATAACTCATGGTGGTCGATCAATACGGTAGTTTTTGGTATGGTACCCGAAAGAGGGATTTTCCTTAGGAACCTTTAGGTTTTTGGGGTATTGGTGTAGTTTCAATACTATTGGTTAGAGAACAATGTATTGATTGTTGCGCTGCTTGTTTTAGGAAGCGCGTTGTGTTGTTTGAGCGTGTGTTGTTGACGGAAGCTTGCCGAGGTAAGGGCATCACTTTATTTCTGTCTTTTCACTGAGTTATAACATGTTTGTTGGTTATTTTCGGTGATGCGTGTTTGTGTGTTTGGCATGTATGTGTTATGTATTCTCGTGATGAGAAAGTGTTTACAATACGTGCGTTGTTTTACATATGATTGAAGATGTATGTATGAACATGTGGGTGAATACATATGATTGGAAATGTATGTTTGTTGTGGTTTGTTACATATGATTGGAAATGTATGTATGTATGTTGTTGGGATGGTTTACATATGCTAGGGAGGTATGTATTTGTTGCATTAGTATACATGGGGAATCGTACGCTCATGCATTGTTAGTGTGTAGTTGCGGGAGTGGACTACGAAGTGTAGTTGCGGGAGTGGACTACGAAGTGTAGTTGCGGGAGTGGACTACGAAGTGTAGTTGCGGGAGTGGACTACGAGGTGTGGTTGCAGGAGTGGACCCACCTGATTCTTATAGGGTTTTATTGAGTTCAACACATGGTTGCGGGAGTGGACCATGGGGTGTGATTGCGGGAGTGGATCCACCTAAATCTTGTGTGATTTAGTTGAGTTCGATACATGGTTGCGGGAGTGGACCATGGGGTGTGATTGCGGGAGTGGATCCACCTTAACCTTTGTGACCTTGTTGAGTTCGATACATGGTTGCGGGAGTGGACCATGGGGTGTGATTGCGGGAGTGGATCCACCTTAACCTTTGTGACCTTGTTGAGTTCGATACATGGTTGCGGGAGTGGACCATGGGGTGTGATTGCGGGAGTGGATCCACCTTAACCTTTGTGACCTTGTTGAGTTTGATACATGGTTGCGGGAGTGGACCATGGGGTGTGATTGCGGGAGTGGATCCACCCTAACCTTGTGATTTCGTTGGTGTTTTAGTAGGGGATGGACCTACGTTTCTGGAGCTCATGCATTGTGGTAGCTAGGGTTAGTCCCACGCATTGTAGAGGTTGCATTATAGGCTATGTGTGCATTGCTTATATGAACCCGTTGGTGGGAATTGCTTTGGTGGTTAAAGAGCTTTCTCTTGTGTTTGTGGAATTATTGTTATGTGTACAATCTTTCGCACCGGTTATATATATACATACTATATATTTTGTGGTGACCCTTGCTTTCATTTGCGGGCTCATCCCACCCAGGTGATGGGTTAGGTCGTGATGACGACGGTGGCAGTCCTAGGCTATAGTAAGCATTTGGTGAAGCTTAGTATAGATAGACTATGCGCCGGTGTGTTTTGTGCACCGTGCTTTTGGTTAGCACAGGGTTGTCTAACTTGTTTTGTTGTAAGTACTTGATACTTAGACTTGGATTGTAATTATTCAGGAATACACTTTGCTTGTCGAAGCACCTATGGTAATGAGTCTTTTGTATATTTGAATGCCGGCTCATTGAAAATATTAAATGCGCACTCTGAGTGTTAGTTGAAAAAGAAAAAAAAAAAAAAATATATGCTCTTTTCTGACCGTTGAAAAACGGGTTGTTATAAATACCAATATTTAATCATTCTTAATACCCTTAATTTACCTACTTTTAATTTTCCATCTCATAATAAATAAGAATACAAATGAAATTAAACATCCAATATATTTAAAAAGTGGTCAAAATTTCTTATACAAAGAACAAAAAATATTTTCATTTTTGTTCCTAATAAAAAGGATCGGAGAGAGTATTAAAAAACAAATAAAACTAAATAATCTTTGATTAAAAAAAAATCTTATAATTAGGGATTGCGAGTATATATAACATAGCATACCATCAATATCTTCTACCTTACTAAGTCCAAAAAACCTAGCATTTCTGTGTCAAAAATGGTTGATTCAACAATTAAAATTCTCACCTTAGTTTTGTTTCTTGTCCTTGTTTCTCAAGGTAATTTTCTCTTCAAATGGATGGAGCTAATTTTGAAACAGTTGAATATGTAAATCCTTCAATTTTTAATGTGTCAGGCAATGTTTGTCATGTTATTGGTGGTAAGACTATTGCAAAAAATGTTAATGTCACCTTTAATTATGCTTGGCATAATTCATTTTCTTTAAGTCCAAACTCATCTGAGATTATTTGTTAAATAGCAAATGTTGATCTTGTAAGCCTTGATCAGTCTTTAATTAATTGTACTAGAGGTAAACCCGTGCGTTGCACGGGCTCGATTAAAACATATAATTAAAATATCTTTATAATTGAAAAATAATAATTGCAATAAGTATAATCATACATATAATTAAATGGTAGATAACTATATTAAAATATGATTATATTTAATATTAATATATGAATGAAAATAAAATTAAAAAATTGTTTAGAAATATCTGATTTTTTATTGATTTATATCATAGTTTTGTTTATATTTTAATGCAATAGATCTTTTATAATATTTCATAAGTTTGAAAAGATGTATTTTATTTTATTTTTATAGTATAACCGTATAATATCTTTATGTTTTTTATAAGAGTTGTAATTTTATAGTCACATGTTACTTTGCTTTTTTTATTTTTCATATATCCTTTATTTTATTTTTTTCAATAAGAGTTGAAGGCATACATATTTATACTTGCGGACAATATTATTTATGCGAAATGTTAAAATAAACTTTGGTTATAGAATATGATTCATATATGGTGTGGCTTTAACTTTTTTTATCACATTATCTTTTTTTTTTTAATCACATTAGTATAACTGCTTACTACCTTCCATGCAATTTAAGATATCAAATAGCTTATCTACTTATTCCCCTGTCGTTCTCTTGAAGTTTTTTTTCACTTATATTCACTTAGTGAAATTCTATCCCAACCTTATTAGTCCCGATATATTTAGTCTATTGTTTAGCTTACATTTTTTTTGTTTGGTCCTTTTATTTATGGTTTGTTTTTCTTTTTCTAGGTAAGGTTTGTGTCTCTTCAAATTTGTTGTTAGTTTTTATCCCTATTATTTAATAATATTTGCTTCAACATTTATTTTATTTTTGTTATTATATAAAGTTGAATATTTGTTGTTCTCTATATATAAGTTTGTACGAAGATTTTATATATTTGAATTTAGGTTTAGTTATTTTACTTAGGTAAAGAAAGTTTATTATTACAAATGAATTTAACATTGAGAATGTCATCTTCTTATGTGCTTACAAAATGTCATCTTATTTTTATAAATATCTCACTATTTTATTTTGAGCCGTAACTTAAACATTCTTTTAGAATATGTACTTATTTTATCCAAATAGTTACAATATTATTATTTCAATCAAATTAATAATTATGGAATTTTTAGAAAATTTTAATTGCGTGTAAATATGTTTAAATATACATGTGATTATATTTTATAAATATATGTAAATATGTTTTAATATCTATACAATTTTAATAATTATTTCTAAATTTTATTTTGACAAATGAGCATCAACTGATGATTTCGTCTTTTTATCCTTTCATCTTATTCTTGGAAAATTATACATTACATGATATAACTACTTACAATACTCCTCCATACAATTTAAAGTCTCTCATATTTATATATATAAAAAAAAGACGATTCTTGTTCTGATAATAAATTGATTTATTTTGAAGTTTCCTCTCAAACATTTACTTGATAGAATTATATCCTATATTTTATTAGTCAAAATAGTTTTAGGCGGCGGTTTTATTTATCTTATTTTTACTATGCTTAATTCATGGTTTCTTTAATTTTTATTTTTCATCTTTCTCTTTTTTTATGAGGTGTTTCTCCCCTCATTTCTTGTCCTTTTTAATTTAATAATTTTTATTTGGATTTTCAATTTAGTTTAGTAGTGCTTATTAGGATGTGGTGTTTTTTTTTTATAGATGAGTTATTTTTTATAATATGCTACAGTCACATTTTTTATTTATTATAATCAATTTTTAATTTAAATAATCTTTAATTTTTAATTTAAAGAAAATTATGCACCAAAAATTATTGAAATTGTAGTCTTGTAAAATCATATATATATATAGGGGAGGG
Source organism: Trifolium repens (assembly GCA_030408175.1). Classification (NCBI taxonomy): domain Eukaryota; kingdom Viridiplantae; phylum Streptophyta; class Magnoliopsida; order Fabales; family Fabaceae; genus Trifolium; species Trifolium repens. Next base: position 24,572,076 of record CP125846.1, on the reverse strand, counting down.
ATCAAATTACACCGGTGTAACACTTGAGTAATGTTACACCGCTCAATAACGCTTTAACGAATTCAAATTTTACAAAATCCACCGTTGGATTGGAAGATTATATCATATAGATCATTTATGTTGAGTTTTATAAAAATCTAAAATCATTTGACATGCTTTTGAAACACATAAAGATTAACGGTATTCAATAAAAATGCATAAACCGTTAATCTTTATGTGTTTCAATAACATATCAAACGATATTAGATTTTTGTAAAACTCAACATAGATGATCTATATGATATAATCTTCCAATCCAACGGTGGATTTTGTAAAATTTGAATTCGTTAAAGCGTTATTGAGCGGTGTAACATTACTCAAGTGTTACACCGGTGTAATTTGATCCCTCCCCATATATATATATATCACTTATCTATTTATTCTCCTATCGTGGAATTTATCCGGACTTTATTAGTTCCTGAATTATAGTCTTGTAAAATCATGAGAGCAATCGAAAAATTACAATTTACAATTTTAGTAACCTAAAAAAGATGTAGGAAAATTATTAGAGTTGATGTCTTAAAAGATTATGAGAAAATATAAAAAGATTATAATTTATAAACAATAAAAGACAAACATATATACTAATTTTTTAATCACTTATTTTTTATACATACATAGAAGTTGCATATAATATGCGTTGTTCAATAGTTGATATTCTCAAGACTGTAACACCCCATTTTTCACGAGCCAAAAAGGGCATTATTATTTTTTTTTCTTTTTTTTTTTCAACTAACACTCAGAGTGCGCATAAAAGATTTTAAATGAACCGGCATTCAAATATACAAGGAACTCATTGCTAAAAGGTGCTTCGACAAGCAAAGTGTATTTCCTGAATAATTACAATCCAAGTCTAAGTATCAAACAAGTTAGAAATCCTATGCTAACCAAAAAGCACGGTGCACAAAACACACCGGCGCATAGTCTAACTATTCTAGGCTACAACTCCAACCGCTCACTGGGGTCTGGAACAGCCACCGTCGTCGCCACGACCTAACCCATCATCTGGGTGGGATGAGCCCGCAAATGAAAGAAAGGGTCACCACAAAATACAAGTATATATATATATATCCGGTGCGAAAAATTGTACACATAACAAATATTTCCACAGACACAAGAGAAAGCTCTTAATCTCAAAAGTAGTTCCCACCAACGGGCTTATATAAATAAATGCACACCAAGCCTAATGCAGACTTCTACAATGAGTGTGACACCAATCACTGGCTGCCACATGCATGATTTTCCGGAAAATTAACCTCTCCTCGAAGAGTCGTGGGGTAGGCAAAGCCACACAGAAATATACGTACCCGCACTAAAAATGCCACACAAGGCAGGTGAAGTCACACAGACAAACACCAGGCGAAGTCACACAGACATACACCAACTCAATATAAATCCAGAGGGATTTGGCGAAGCCACACAGTCAAACGCCCGGTACGTAGGCAAAGTCACACAGACATACACCTAGGCACGCAACTATGAAATGCATGGCATATATTCTCTTTGGCATATACAGGATAGTCACACAAGACAAAATCCTCGCGTAGTCTCATCAGACGCACGCATTCATATATGCTCATGCAAACATTCACATAGCCTAAAGCCTATGCACAAGTCGTCACAACATGCATACATTTTCCTAATCATATGTAAGTTGCACTTTTAATTTATAACCACGATCTCATCAACGAGAATACATAAATATAAACATGCCCAAGCACACAACAATTGCACACACAGCAAAACAAAGCATGTCGTAACTTTTTAAAGACAGAAATAAAGTGGAGCCCTTACCTCGTCAAGCACTCAACTATCACACGCTCGCACAACACTTACTTGCTTCCTAAAACAAGCAAAGTATTTCAATCAAAACCATAACCAATCAATCCTTAATGATTTGGACTCTAAAACCCCAAAACCCAAAGGTTCTCAAAGGTAAAATCCTACTTTCGGATACTATACCAAAAACTACCGTATTGATCGACCACCATGAGTTATTTGTACTATTTTTAGGACCCAAAACAATAGTCAAAAGTCTTAAATAATTTGAAATGCAAAATGGCCGTTTTCTTGCGTTACAAGCTACGCACTTTCCGAGTACCCGAAAAACTCGTTTCCAATCCCAACCACTTCCATAAATTAATAAAAAGGGATTAGAAAGCTAAAAACCAAGTTTTGAAATCAGAATCCAAAATTTTAGGTCCCAGAACTCGCCCTGGCGAGTTGGTGGCGAGTGAAGGCAGAGAGTTCTGGTCTTACTCGCTCTGGAGCTCGCCCTGGCGTGTTGTCAGGACCTGTGACACTCGCCCTGGCGAGTAACCACTCGCCCAGCGAGTTTCAACTGTCATGACAGCAAAAGACAGCAACTCACACCACCTTTTTCCACCCAAGCCTAGTTTGATTCTATTAGTTCCCAACACTTTTTCAAAGCATAAAAGCAAACCATTTTCATAAGCAAGCAATTCATTTTCCGAAAGCTTGTTGGTTGCTTCGAGTGCAAGTTATTTGATTTTCATTTACAAAATCAAAACCAAATCTAAGCACAAGTTTTATTACGGGCCTTAACCGTCCGGTAATCATTTTCAAACATGTTTTCAAGGTAAAAAGCGACACCACATGTCACAATAGGTTTAAACCATTTTGACCCCAAAACACTACTCAAAAACACTTAGGAAAATATTTTCATAAACCTCAAAATATTTTTCATCGGATTTTCCAAAACAAAACCATACAACGCGTTTCCCTTTCGTCCAAAGGTTCAAAGACAACTTTTCTTTTCAAAACCTTACAACATAACCTCATGTAATTGATCAATACATAACCAAACCAAAACCCTAACTTTTCTCATGAGATTTTCACCAACTCATGGAAAACAAACATAACAAGGCCTACACATGCCTCTCTAGACCTCATGAACAACATTCATGAAACAAAAACCATGACAAGTAACATTTTCTAACAAACCCTCATGAAAACATAAACCTAAAAACTCTTAAACTCTATAAGTCTACCAACCTAAGAGATGAGAAGAGAGGGTTACCTTTAGAAAGTGATTCTCTACAACTTTCTTCAAAGCTCCAAAGCTTGAAATGGAGTGAAATGGTGAAGAATGGAAAATTTAGTGAAGGTTGGAAGTTAGAAATGGAGTCTACGTGAAAGAGAGAAAGAATGAGATGTTTGGTGATGTTTTTCTAAGTGCCAAAGTCATCAAACCTCCTTACTATTTACAAAGCTCTTGATGGCTCATGGCCATTGGATCAAAAACACAATGCCAAGACCAAACCATAGCCATTGGATCAACCCAAAACAAATCCACTTGAGGTAAAACTCAAAACCTCATAGAAACACTCACACGTTCAGTTCTCGCGCGCCGCGACGAACGAAACTCACCAAAACACAAAACCTACGGAAAGAACGTCTAACGTTTAACATTTCCAAAACTTATCGCCGAATCTTTTTCCGCGACTGTAATTTTCTTCCATACCTCAGAAAATTAATCTCAGGATATATCCTAACTCGCGCAGATATATAAAACTTCCATCCGAAACCTCACTTAAAACAGACGCACTAAGATTTTACAACGACGGGTAAAATCCTACTCGTTTTTCCAAAAACAAGAATAATCCAAAACTTATTATTCTAAAACCACATATAACTTCTTATACAAGCAACAGGATCACAGAACCAAAGTCTGTACAATTTCAGTGCACGAGCACTAAACAGGCTCAATTACAGCAAAAGCTAATAATTACACGATGTTTCGTCTCACGAACACATCGAAACCCTAATATTCCTTAAACCAACTATACAATGAAATCTTGGGTCTTACAATACTACCCCCCTAAAAGAAGTTTCGTCCTCGAAACTTAGACCTCGTCAAACAAACTGGGGTATAGTTCTTTCATCTTACTCTCGAGCTCCCAGGTCGTATCTCCTGTAGCTTCGTTCCATATTACCTTCACCAAAGGTATCTCTTTCGTTCTCAAACGTTTCATCTTCCTATCCGCAATCTTGATCGGCGGAACCTCGAATGACAAGTTATCCCTCAACTGGATATCATCTGGTGTAATCACATGCGATGGATCCGGTGTATATTTCCGCAATTGCGACACATGGAACACGTCATGAATCAAAGATAGTACCGGTGGCAACGCGATCCGATATGCTACCTTCCCAACCCGTTCCAAAATCTGATAAGGCCCTATAAACTTCGGAGTCAACTTCTTCGCTTTCAAAGCCCTTCCGACACCAGTTGTTGGAGTAACACGGAGAAATACGTGATCTCCCTCCTCAAACTCTAAAGGCCTCCGACGCCTGTCCGCATAACTCTTTTGTCGATCTTGAGCAACCTTCATCATTGCCCTTATCTTTCGGACCTTGTCCGTCGTCTGTTGTACCATTTCCGGTCCTACTATCATACTTTCCCCATCTTGGTACCAACACAAAGGAGTCTGACATCTTCTCCCATACAAAGCCTCGTATGGTGCCATTCCAATACTCACGTGGAAACTGTTGTTGTATGTGAACTCTATCAACGGCAACACGTCGTCCCAACTCCCACGATCATCCAGCACACATGCTCTCAATAAATCCTCTAGTGACTGATTTGTTCTCTCAGTCTGCCCATCGGTCTGGGGATGATAGGCAGAACTCAACCTCAGTTTCGTCCCCAACGCCTCATGCAAAGTCCTCCAAAAGTGTGAAGTAAACTTTGGGTCTCGATCCGACACTATACTTGACGGAATCCCATGTAACCTCACAATCTCAGCAATGTAAACATCGGTCAACTTTGCCGCCGTATCCGTAATCCTTACCGGTAGAAAATGAGCGGACTTAGTCAAACGATCCACTATCACCCAAATGGAATCATGCTTCCTCCTGGTCTTAGGTAACCCAGTGATGAAATCCATAGAAATGCTATCCCACTTCCACTCGGGGATATCTAATGACTGCAGCATCCCTGCTGGTCTCTGATGCTCAACCTTCGCCTTCTGACAAGTCAGACACGACGCCACATACTCAGCCACATCCTTTTTCAAACCCGGCCACCAGAAATCATGCCTCAGGTCTTGATACATCTTTGTTGCTCCAGGATGTATACTAAGTTTACTCTTGTGTGCCTCCCCTAGAATGATGTTTCTCAAGCCCATAGCTTCGGGTACACACACTCTCCCTTGACACCTCAAGATATTGTCCGATCCCACCTTGAAATCTCGGTTGGTTCCTCGAACAATCAAAGCCCTTTTCTCCATAAGAAACTGGTCATCTTGACAATTTGAAATATCCTCCAACAAACCGTTCGAGATGGTAATCATACCCAATCTCATATTCCCAAACGCAAACTCTACCTCTAGGTGCAAGTCTCGAAATTCTTTCAACAACTCTTGTTGACTAGCCATTTGTGCCGAACAAACCGACACACTCTTCCTACTCAAAGCATCGGCTACCACATTAGCCTTTCCCGGATGGTATTCCAACGTAAAGTCGAAGTCTTTCAAAGTTTCCATCCACCTCCGTTGCCTCATATTAAGCTCTTTCTGATCGAACAGATACTTAAGACTTTTATGGTCACTAAACACGACAAAAGTGCAACCATAAAGATGATGTCTCCAAATCTTCAATGCAAAAACCACGGCCGCAAGCTCCAAATCGTGCGTCGGATAATTCTTCTCATGCACCTTCAACTGCCGTGATGCATAAGCCACTGCTCTCTTGTGTTGCATCAACACACAGCCCAAACCCTGATGAGACGCATCACAATAAACCTCATACGGTTCCTCCGACTGTGGTAACATCAAGACTGGTGAAGTCGTCAAACGCTCCTTCAACAACTGAAAACTCAACTCACACTTCTCTGTCCAAGCAAACGGTTGATCTTTTCGCGTAAGTTGTGTCATTGGCGCCACAATTTTAGCGAAACCTTCTATAAATCTTCGGTAATAACCGGCCAAACCGACAAAACTCCTCACATCAGTCACTGTTTGAGGCTGCTTCCATGAAAGTACCGCATCAATCTTGGCTGGATCCACGGCTATTCCCTCTCTTGATATAACATGACCCAGGAAATTCACCTCTTCCAACCAAAAATCACACTTTGACGGGTTAGCATACAACCTTTTCTCCCGCAAAACTTGCAAAACCAAGCGAAGATGCTCTTCATGCTCCTCTTCACTTTTCGAATACACCAAAATGTCATCAATGAACACCACTACCAACTTGTCCAAAAATGAATTGAATATCCGATTCATGTAGGCCATGAAGATCGCAGGTGCATTCGTCACTCCAAACGGCATCACCAAAAACTCATAATGCCCATAACGCGTCCTAAACGCCGTTTTCTGAATATCCTCATCTCGTACCCTTATCTGGTGATAACCAGATTTCAAGTCAATCTTGGAAAACACTGAGGCTCCCCTCAACTGATCCATCAAATCATCAATACGCGGCAATGGATATCGGTTCTTGATAGTCACCTTATTAAGCTTCCGATAGTCCACGCAAAGACGAGACTTCCCATCCTTCTTCTTAACCAATAAGACCGGTGCTCCCCAAGGCGACACACTAGGCCTTATGAAACCCTTCTCCAACAAGTCCTCAATCTGACCTTTCTACTCTACCAACTCGGCCGGAGCCATCCGATAAGCTGATTCTGAAATCGGTCCCGTACCCGGTTGCAAGTCAATAAAGAATTCCACCTCTCTACACGGAGGAAAAGCTGGAATCTCCGATGGAAACACATCTTGGAAATCCTGAACCACTCGAATTTCCCCAATTCGGATCTCTGACACCACTCCTAAGCTAGCAAGTGAGACTATCTCCGGTTCTCCGTTACTCATAACCACAGAAAGTCGATTCGCAGACAAGTACCTTCGCACACCTGGCTCGGGAAAGAAAACCAATTTCCGAGCACAGTCTAGAATCACATAATGATAAGACAACCAATCCATCCCGAGGATGATCTCTAGAGATGTAAGCGGTAGACAAACCAAATTAACCAGAAAATCCCTATTCTGAATTACTACCAAACAATGCAAACATGCAGTATTCACTACCAAATCCTTAGCAGGAGTCAAAACACTCAATTCAAACGGAAGCACAGATACATTCAAACTCAAACGATTTGCACATGCCAAAGATATGAATGAGTGGGTTGCCCCCGTGTCAATCAAAGCAGTTAAAGAATTACCTGCGATGTGACAGCTCTCGTGGATGGCATTGCTAGCCTGCCCACTCAGTTCAGTGCCCATACAGTAAGCACGTGCCTTTGCCGCAGGTCTGGCACCTTGTGAGCCTTGTGCCACATTTGCCGATGGCCCAGTCTTCGGGGCTCTGCAATCTCTAGCAAAGTGTCCCGGCTTTTTGCAATTGTAGCAGGTGTTTCCCACCTTCGGTTGCGTGCACTCATTAGAAAAATGCCCCGCTTCTCCACAGTTATAGCAAGTCCCCTTACTACCCTCTGACTTTCCCCGGGTTCCCTGATTCACCGATCGGCCCGGTCCTTTACTATTCTGAGGACGGTTATACGGCTTACTCCCTTGCCTCCCACTATTCTGGGTCGAACCACGATTATTGGTGCGACTCGGTCCTCCGGCATTAGAATTCCCTTGGCGGTTCACCCGCTTATTCTTCATGTCTTCTACCTCTTGGCACTTTTCAACCAAGACCTGGAACTGTCGGATACCCAATGGCACAACCGCATCCTGCAGTTCGTACCTCAGCCCATCTTGGAATCTACGGCACATATAATCCTCATCTATCCCATCCCTAAAGAAGCGGAAGAAACGGGATAGTGATTCGAACTTCTTGGCATATGCCTCAACATTCATGCCTGCTTGCCTCAGTCTCAAAAACTCTTCCCCATACCTTTCCCTAGCTGTCTCAGGGAAATATTTGGCCAAGAACCTCCTCTTGAAGTTCTCCCAATTCAACTCTTCATGGCCATTCTCCATGATGATACGGGTGTTCCTCCACCAATACTCAGAACCCCCGAGTAATTGATAGGTAGCTAAGACCACCTTCTCTCCCTCCGGACAATGGATCGCCCCGAATATCCTCTCCACAGATTGGAGCCACAAATCAGCAGTTTCCGGACCTCCCTCCCCATTAAACTTTGGAGGTGTCTGGTGGTTGAAATTTGAAAGAAGTCTAGAACCAGCAGCAAGTATTTCCCTTTCGCGCTTTTCCAGATCTCTCTGCGCCTTAGCATGGCTCTGAGCTGTCACAGCCGCTGCCATTGTATGCATGGCATAAGCCATCTGATTCACATCCACATTGTCCGCCATAGGTACAGTAGGTGCCCTTCTTGGAGGCATTCGATTTCTCGTCAATACCAATTCTGATTAGATCCTTAGTCATACAATTCTGAATCCTAACAGAATATCTCACGCCACGGATTACTAACTCGAAGCCCGACACAGAACAACCACTAGAACTAACTCCACACTAGTTACGTTCTAACCGACTCTGGACTAACGACTCAAGTATACACTTTCCCTTTGAAGATTTAAAGCCGTGCTCTGATACCAAAATGTAACACCCCATTTTTCACGAGCCAAAAAGGGCATTATTATTTTTTTTTTCTTTTTTTTTTCAACTAACACTCAGAGTGCGCATAAAAGATTTTAAATGAACCGGCATTCAAATATACAAGGAACTCATTGCTAAAAGGTGCTTCGACAAGCAAAGTGTATTTCCTGAATAATTACAATCCAAGTCTAAGTATCAAACAAGTTAGAAATCCTATGCTAACCAAAAAGCACGGTGCACAAAACACACCGGCGCATAGTCTAACTATTCTAGGCTACAACTCCAACCGCTCACTGGGGTCTGGAACAGCCACCGTCGTCGCCACGACCTAACCCATCATCTGGGTGGGATGAGCCCGCAAATGAAAGAAAGGGTCACCACAAAATACAAGTATATATATATATATCCGGTGCGAAAAATTGTACACATAACAAATATTTCCACAGACACAAGAGAAAGCTCTTAATCTCAAAAGTAGTTCCCACCAACGGGCTTATATAAATAAATGCACACCAAGCCTAATGCAGACTTCTACAATGAGTGTGACACCAATCACTGGCTGCCACATGCATGATTTTCCGGAAAATTAACCTCTCCTCGAAGAGTCGTGGGGTAGGCAAAGCCACACAGAAATATACGTACCCGCACTAAAAATGCCACACAAGGCAGGTGAAGTCACACAGACAAACACCAGGCGAAGTCACACAGACATACACCAACTCAATATAAATCCAGAGGGATTTGGCGAAGCCACACAGTCAAACGCCCGGTACGTAGGCAAAGTCACACAGACATACACCTAGGCACGCAACTATGAAATGCATGGCATATATTCTCTTTGGCATATACAGGATAGTCACACAAGACAAAATCCTCGCGTAGTCTCATCAGACGCACGCATTCATATATGCTCATGCAAACATTCACATAGCCTAAAGCCTATGCACAAGTCGTCACAACATGCATACATTTTCCTAATCATATGTAAGTTGCACTTTTAATTTATAACCACGATCTCATCAACGAGAATACATAAATATAAACATGCCCAAGCACACAGCAATTGCACACACAGCAAAACAAAGCATGTCGTAACTTTTTAAAGACAGAAATAAAGTGGAGCCCTTACCTCGTCAAGCACTCAACTATCACACGCTCGCACAACACTTACTTGCTTCCTAAAACAAGCAAAGTATTTCAATCAAAACCATAACCAATCAATCCTTAATGATTTGGACTCTAAAACCCCAAAACCCAAAGGTTCTCAAAGGTAAAATCCTACTTTCGGATACTATACCAAAAACTACCGTATTGATCGACCACCATGAGTTATTTGTACTATTTTTAGGACCCAAAACAATAGTCAAAAGTCTTAAATAATTTGAAATGCAAAATGGCCGTTTTCTTGCGTTACAAGCTACGCACTTTCCGAGTACCCGAAAAACTCGTTTCCAATCCCAACCACTTCCATAAATTAATAAAAAGGGATTAGAAAGCTAAAAACCAAGTTTTGAAATCAGAATCCAAAATTTTAGGTCCCAGAACTCGCCCTGGCGAGTTGGTGGCGAGTGAAGGCAGAGAGTTCTGGTCTTACTCGCTCTGGAGCTCGCCCTGGCGTGTTGTCAGGACCTGTGACACTCGCCCTGGCGAGTAACCACTCGCCCAGCGAGTTTCAACTGTCATGACAGCAAAAGACAGCAACTCACACCACCTTTTTCCACCCAAGCCTAGTTTGATTCTATTAGTTCCCAACACTTTTTCAAAGCATAAAAGCAAACCATTTTCATAAGCAAGCAATTCATTTTCCGAAAGCTTGTTGGTTGCTTCGAGTGCAAGTTATTTGATTTTCATTTACAAAATCAAAACCAAATCTAAGCACAAGTTTTATTACGGGCCTTAACCGTCCGGTAATCATTTTCAAACATGTTTTCAAGGTAAAAAGCGACACCACATGTCACAATAGGTTTAAACCATTTTGACCCCAAAACACTACTCAAAAACACTTAGGAAAATATTTTCATAAACCTCAAAATATTTTTCATCGGATTTTCCAAAACAAAACCATACAACGCGTTTCCCTTTCGTCCAAAGGTTCAAAGACAACTTTTCTTTTCAAAACCTTACAACATAACCTCATGTAATTGATCAATACATAACCAAACCAAAACCCTAACTTTTCTCATGAGATTTTCACCAACTCATGGAAAACAAACATAACAAGGCCTACACATGCCTCTCTAGACCTCATGAACAACATTCATGAAACAAAAACCATGACAAGTAACATTTTCTAACAAACCCTCATGAAAACATAAACCTAAAAACTCTTAAACTCTATAAGTCTACCAACCTAAGAGATGAGAAGAGAGGGTTACCTTTAGAAAGTGATTCTCTACAACTTTCTTCAAAGCTCCAAAGCTTGAAATGGAGTGAAATGGTGAAGAATGGAAAATTTAGTGAAGGTTGGAAGTTAGAAATGGAGTCTACGTGAAAGAGAGAAAGAATGAGATGTTTGGTGATGTTTTTCTAAGTGCCAAAGTCATCAAACCTCCTTACTATTTACAAAGCTCTTGATGGCTCATGGCCATTGGATCAAAAACACAATGCCAAGACCAAACCATAGCCATTGGATCAACCCAAAACAAATCCACTTGAGGTAAAACTCAAAACCTCATAGAAACACTCACACGTTCAGTTCTCGCGCGCCGCGACGAACGAAACTCACCAAAACACAAAACCTACGGAAAGAACGTCTAACGTTTAACATTTCCAAAACTTATCGCCGAATCTTTTTCCGCGACTGTAATTTTCTTCCATACCTCAGAAAATTAATCTCAGGATATATCCTAACTCGCGCAGATATATAAAACTTCCATCCGAAACCTCACTTAAAACAGACGCACTAAGATTTTACAACGACGGGTAAAATCCTACTCGTTTTTCCAAAAACAAGAATAATCCAAAACTTATTATTCTAAAACCACATATAACTTCTTATACAAGCAACAGGATCACAGAACCAAAGTCTGTACAATTTCAGTGCACGAGCACTAAACAGGCTCAATTACAGCAAAAGCTAATAATTACACGATGTTTCGTCTCACGAACACATCGAAACCCTAATATTCCTTAAACCAACTATACAATGAAATCTTGGGTCTTACAAAGACTAAGGTATTTTCACACACCTAAATTCACAGTGAGGCTTTGTCGATTTAAAGTCTAACTTCCAACTATATGTGATTCGACCTTTTTATCGGAAAGAATATATGTGATTCAAATCTAAAAACATAAAAAAAAATTATAATTGTTCAAATTATCTATGTGATATAATTAAAATGAGAAATGGAGAGAAAGACTTAAAAGAATATTATAAAATTACATACCTTTTTATTCTTTCGAAAACAAATTCAAGCAAATATATTGCCAATTTCCACACACATCCTAGATTAATTTTACTTTCCTTTATTGAGTAACTTGGAAAAATATAAAAGAAAAAAAGAAAAGTAAAGTAAAGTAAAAAAGTATAAACCAATTAGATATCATATAAAAGATAGTGAAAATAAAAATATAAACTTTACTATAATATAAACTTATTTCAAATTTAAATAATCTTTAAAAATAAAAAACTATTAAAATTTACCTATATATCATTAAACAAATTTGCATCATACAAATTCACAAATTTTTAATTTAATTGATGCACATATAAGGGTTAATGACAAATACTTACATGAACCACCATTTTTCATAGGCTTTTCAAGTAGCAAAGATGCATTTATAGTACAAACAAAAGCCTTCCTTACATGAGAATAAGAATATATAGCTATGCACACATCATGTTTGGTTGATAATTTTGATTGTCACAAATTGAAAATGAAGACAAAATGTGAAAGATGTTTGGTTTGCTAATTTTATACGGTAGGTTATATTGAGAGACATTTATAAATTGGTGAATTTGTTCTCTTTTTAATAGCATAATTAATAACTTAGTAACATCCAAAATGAATATATATGAATATGAACAACCAAAATGCATAAATAAAAAGTAGCCAATTTATTTTCACAAAATGTTATAGGTTATTGTAACATATAAATAATTATTATGGAAGATAAATGGTCACATAAAATAAATTGTGAGATAATAATTTTTTAAATTGAGATATTTTTTTAATAGATATAAGAAGTTCTCTAAAGCATGCCACATAGGAAAAATGAAGGTTTATGAGCTATGTAGGAGCTTCCTTTTATTAGTAAATTATCCGGACTTTATTAGTTCCTGAATTATAGTCTTGTAAAATCATGAGAGCAATCGAAAAATTACAATTTACAATTTTAGTAACCTAAAAAAGATGTAGGAAAATTATTAGAGTTGATTTCTTAAAAGATTATGAGAAAATATAAAAAGATTATAATTTATAAACAATAAAAGACAAACATATATACTAATTTTTTAATCACTTATTTTTTATACATACATAGAAGTTGCATATAATATGCGTTGTTCAATAGTTGATATTCTCAAGACTAAGGTATTTTCACACACCTAAATTCACAGCGAGGCTTTGTCGATTTAAAAGTCTAACTTCCAACTATATGTGATTCGACCTTTTTATCGGAAAGAATATATGTGATTCAAATCTAAAAACATAAAAAAAATTATAATTGTTCAAATTATCTATGTGATATAATTAAAATGAGAAATGGAGAGAAAGACTTAAAAGAATATTATAAAATTACATACTTTTTTATTCTTTCGAAAACAAATTCAAGCAAATATATTACCAATTTCCACACACATCCTAGATTAATTTTACTTTCCTTTATTGAGTAACTTGGAAAAATATAAAAGAAAAAAAGAAAAGTAAAGTAAAGTAAAAAAGTATAAACCAATTAGATATCATATAAAAGATAGTGAAAATAAAAATATAAACTTTACTATAATATAAACTTATTTCAAATTTAAATAATCTTTAAAAATAAAAAACTATTAAAATTTACCTATATCATTAAACAAATTTGCATCATACAAATTCACAAATTTTTAATTTAATTGATGCACATATAAGGGTTAATGACAAATACTTACATGAACCACCATTTTTCATAGGCTTTTCAAGTAGCAACGATGCATTTATAGTACTGTAACACCCCGTTTTTCATAAGCCAAAAAGGGCATTATTTTTTTTTTTTTCTTTTTCAACTAACACTCAGAGTGCGCATATAATATTTTTCGATGAGCCGGCATTCAAATATACAAAAGACTCATTACCATAGGTGCTTCGACAAGCAAAGTGTATTCCTGAATAATTACAATCCAAGTCTAAGTATTCAAATACTTACAACAAAACAAGTTAGAAAACCCTATGCTAACCAAAATGCACGGTGCACAAAACACACCGGCGCATAGTCTAACTAAGCTAAACTTCAACACAAGCTCACTATGGCCTAGAGCTGCCAACACCATCCTCTCGACCTACACCGTCATCTGGGGTGGGATGAGCCCGCAAATGAAAGAAAGGGTCACCACAAAATAAAAGTATATATATATATAACCAGTGCGAAAGATGTACACATAACAAGTTTCCACATACACAAAAGAAAGCTCTTTAACACAAAAGCAATTCCCACCAACGGGTTTATATATATAATGCACATCAAGCCTAATGCAGACTTCTACAATGAGTGTGGTACTGCCAGAGCTACCACATGCAAATGAATTCCGGAATTACTAATCATAACCAATAAAACCGCAAAGGGTTAAGGTGGATCCACTCACGCAATCACACCCCGTGGTCCACTCACGCAACCACCTATTGTACTCAAAAAAGATCCCGTAGGATTTTGGGTGGGTCCACTCACGCAACCAACACCCCGTAGTCCACTCACGCAACTACGCACCATGAATGCATGAGCATACGATTCCCTACATATGCTAATGCCACACATACATACCTCTCAAGCATATGTAACTAAATCATAGCAATTCATACATATATTTTCCAAATCATATGTAAATTGCACAAGTAATGTAAACACGTTCTCATCAACGAGCATACATAACACAAACATGTCAACACACAAACAATTGCGTACACAGCAAAACAAAGCATGTTTACCAAAACCGTTTGAAAAGACGGAAATAAAGTGGAGCCCTTACCTCGGCAAGCTTCCGTCAACAACACACGCTCAAACAACACAACGCGCTTCCTAAAACAAGCAGCGTAACAATCAATACATTGTCATCTAACCAATCGTATTGAAACTACACCAAAACCCCAAAAACCTAATGGTTCCTAAGGAAAAACCACTCTTTCGAACATCGAACCAAAAACTACCGTATTGATCAACCCCCATGAGTTATTTGTACTATTTTTAGGACCCAAAACAATTGCCAAAAGTCTTAAATAATTTGAATTGCAAAATGGCTATTTTCTTGCGTTATAAGTTACGTACTTTCCGAGTACCCGAAAAACTCGTTTCCAATCCCCACCACTTCCATAAATTAATAAAAAGGGATTAGAATGTTAAAAACCAAGTTTAGAAATCAAAATCCAAAATCTCAACTCCCAGAGCTCGCCCTGGCGAGTTGGTGGCGAGTGAAGGCAGGGAGTACTGGTCTTACTCGCCCTGGAGCTCGCCCTGGCGTGTTGTCATGACCTGTGACACTCGCCCTGGCGAGTAACCACTCGCCCGGCGAGTTGCACCTGTCATGACAGCACAAGACAGCAACTCACACCACCTTTTTCCACCCAAACCTAGTTTGATCCTATTAGTTCCCAACACTTTTTCAAAGCATAAAAGCAAACCATTTTCATAGGCAAGCAATTCATTTTCGAAAGCATGTTGGTTGCTTCGAGTGCAAGTTATTTGATTTTCATTTCCAAAATCAAAACCAAATCCAAGCACAAGTTTTATTACGGGCCTCAACCGTCCGGTAATCATTTTCAAACATGTTTTCAAGGTAAAAAGCGACGCCACATGTCACAATAGTTTTAAACCACTTTGACCCCAAAATACTACCCAAAAACTCTTAGAAAATATTTTCATAAACCTCAAAATATTTTTCATCGGATTTTCCAAAACAAAACCATACAACGCATTTCCCTTTCGCCCAAAGGTTCAAAGACAACTTTTCTTTTCAAAACCTTACAACATAACCTCATGTAATTGATCAATACTCTAAACTTTCAAAACCCTAACTTTTCTCATGAGATTTTTCACCAACTCATGGAAAACAAACATAACAAAGCCTACACATGCTTACTAACCCTCATGAACAACATTCATGGAACAAGAATCAATTTATGAGCAACCTCTCACAAATTTCTCTCAAGAATCATAATCATAAAACCCTTAACATAAGATGTTTTAAACCAACAAAGAAAGGAGAAGGTTTACTACCTCAAGTGGAGATGAATTCCTTTCAATCTCTATGATCCAACAAGCCAAAAATCCAAGCTTTTGGTGAAGAATTGCAAAATCTCTCAAGTTGGAAAGGTGAAAAGAAGGCCACGGCCAAGAGAGAAGAAGAGTGAAGTTTTGTGAATTTTTCTCATGACTACAAGTGACTAAAAGTCTCCCTTAAGACTTGGTCTTGTTCCATAATAGCCTTTGGATCAAATAGGATAAAGCTTCAAGACAAAATCCTAGCCCATGGATCAATCCGAGTCTATCCTCCCAAGATATTTCTCACAACCTCTTACAACGAAACGCACGCTCAGTTCTCGCGCATCGCGACGAACGAAACTCGCAAAAACAGAAAACCTACAGAAAGAACGTCTATCGTTTTTTCCATTCCAAAACTTATCGCCGAATCTTTTTCCGCGACTGTAATTTTCTTCCATACCTTAGAAAATTAATCTCAGGACATATCCTAACTCACGCAGATATATAAAACTCCCATCCGAAACCTCACTTAAAACAGACGCAGTAAAATTTTACAACGACGGGTAAAATCCTACTCGTTTTTCCAAAAACAAGAATAATCCAAAACTCGTCATTCTGACTTCACAGAAATCTCCTCATACTTAAAAGAGGACCACGACCCGAAAGTCTGTGCCTTTCCAACGCACGAGCACAAAACAGGCTCCGTTTCAGCAAAAATCTCATTAATGCGACGATACTCACAAAACCGCTTCACCAAAAACCCTAAAACTCATAGCCATTACTAGAGTTCCTTAGAAAAACTGTACAGTGGAATCTTGGGTCTTACATTACTACCCTCCAAAAAGAAGTTTCGTCCTCGAAACTAAAGGTAAGAGTAACAACTCAACTAATTATTACCATCACCAACACAACAAAATCCCTCGGATTAGGTGTAGCCACACAGATGCTAACACCGGGTGAAGTCACACAGATACTCTCACCAACACACTGACACAACTGTGCACCAACCGCAACTCTCAACGAGTTCACCACTCAAAATTTAACCTCACAACAGAGGTTCACAACCTCTAGTTCCCAAAGATCCTCGTGCCCACAAACAAAAATTTCCAGAGTCACCTCTTTCGCCTCCGCGGCATAGCCCACTCCATGACTAACCTCATCGATGTCATAACCTCTACAAAACTCTAATCAGGCCTGTACCATCAATCTACTACTTTGCAACTTTCTAGTTCAACAACTGTCTAGAGTTGGTTCCCAAACCACCATGACCAATGACTTGCTAAAACAAAACAACATCTTTAATTTGCCGCACACAAGCCAATTACTCTCGTCCCACATTAACTTGTTTCCAAACAAGTACACTCTTCTCCCATTCGATTGATCTTTCATCACCGTGACTATTCTAAAGTCATAAAGTCTGTTCCCACTAGGGAATCAATTCCCAGATCTCAAGTTCTGGCCAATCATGTTCTTACATCTATTCCCTCATCGTTTTCTTATTCACTTCTAACTCGTCCTTAAAAGGTCACTGCAATACACCTACCAATCGGCTCGTCTTACTCATCCGTCAAGCCATGAAACACTTATCTCAAATCTTAATGCTTGGCCTATCAAGACAGCTACCAACGCACAACCCTTTGCTATGATTTTATCCTTAGTAAGTTCGATATCCAAATCAAACTCTTGAATCCAATCTTCAAGAACTCAAAAAACTCGTCGTACCATCCATTTGATCCTAATACACAATAAAAGTCCTTCCAACTATCGACTTTCATTGTCTTAGTATTCCTACTAACGAACTCCTTTTCTACTCAACCACGACATTCTTAGAAAACATCCAAAAATTCTCGTCCATAACTTGAATTATTTAAAACTTGCCTACCTCGACTCTCATAGTATCATAAATTCAAGGTACTACTTAGTCCTTCAACCCTCTTGGTCGATCAAATTCATTAACTTAAATGTACATCCGCACAGGATCTCTACTCAATCTTGACTAATCTCGTCAACCTACTCAGAGATGTTTGACCAATCCTCAAGAATTACTCAATATGATCACTTTCTCTTAAGAATTACCTGCCGGTAACTACCAATTCTAGCTTATACTGCTACAATTCTCTAGGTATTTCCATACTACACACACCTAGTATCACCTATTTGTGATATGCAACTCACTTTTCATGGTTGAACTCCTCGTTCTTTACCTTAATATCTCTCAATATACACACTTATCCAACAATCATTTACCTAACATTGTATCTCACATCGGTATCTGTACTTACTATCCCTCGAACTACGGATAGATTGTCACTTATCAATGTGATAATTGGTCTCCTACCTTCAATCATCACGAGATTAATCCATAATAATCTCAGTTTCGAATCTAATATACCTCAAACACTTAACTTAAACCCTTAAGGTATTCCACCATTGGTATAATCCTCATCTAACAACACTAGGTCCGCTGACCCTTGGCGCGCGACGCACTTTGACTCCAATACAAGTTGCCCCAATGATTATCCAATCATTGTAAATAAATCCAACTGACATCTCTGCATGCTCCACCATTCTACAATGGTTGCATCCTCTTGACAACTGAATGACTTCATCAAGTCTCGTCCGAACTCACCAGAACGGATATCCAGCACCTTCTTCCAAAGGTATCCAAATCTGATCCTTACTTGCGATCCTTTATCAGTCGACGTCCACACGTCCGTACTCAACACCTCCGGGTGACAACGACCCATGCCACTTCCAAGAATCCCTTGTGGTTCTCGTTCGCCTCAAGTCCATCCTCCTCGGACCACTTTGTCTAAGGAATTCAGAGACACTCGTCGACTAAATTCGACCAAGGCTCGGGGTTTCACAATTCCACTTACTGAAGCCTCACTCGGCGACCAGCCACACAGATGCTGAAGCCCCGCTGCTCGTTACCAGCTTAATCACTACCCCCCTTGTAGTGTTTTTGCCTCCGTAGTGATTCGAACCATGCTCCCTGGGGATAAATACATGTTCAATGCAATCACTACTACCAATTGAGCTAGTAGCCCAATTGGTAGTAGTGATTGCATTGAACATGTATTTATCCCCAGGGTGCATGGTTCGAATCACTACGGAGGCAAAAACACTACAAGGGGGGTAGTGATTAAGCTGGTAACGAGCAGCGGGGCTTCAGCATCTGTGTGGCTGGTCGCCGGGCTGTTACATTAAAAGGCGCATAGTCTAACTAAGCTAAACTTCAACACAAGCTCACTATGGCCTAGAGCTGCCAACACCATCCTCTCGACCTACACCGTCATCTGGGGTGGGATGAGCCCGCAAATGAAAGAAAGGGTCACCACAAAATAAAAGTATATATATATATATAACCAGTGCGAAAGATGTACACATAACAAGTTTCCACATACACAAAAGAAAGCTCTTTAACACAAAAGCAATTCCCACCAACGGGTTTATATATATAATGCACATCAAGCCTAATGCAGACTTCTACAATGAGTGTGGTACTGCCAGAGCTACCACATGCAAATGAATTCCGGAATTACTAATCATAACCAATAAAACCGCAAAGGGTTAAGGTGGATCCACTCACGCAATCACACCCCGTGGTCCACTCACGCAACCACCTATTGTACTCAAAAAAGATCCCGTAGGATTTTGGGTGGGTCCACTCACGCAACCAACACCCCGTAGTCCACTCACGCAACTACGCACCATGAATGCATGAGCATACGATTCCCTACATATGCTAATGCCACACATACATACCTCTCAAGCATATGTAACTAAATCATAGCAATTCATACATATATTTTCCAAATCATATGTAAATTGCACAAGTAATGTAAACACGTTCTCATCAACGAGCATACATAACACAAACATGTCAACACACAAACAATTGCGTACACAGCAAAACAAAGCATGTTTACCAAAACCGTTTGAAAAGACGGAAATAAAGTGGAGCCCTTACCTCGGCAAGCTTCCGTCAACAACACACGCTCAAACAACACAACGCGCTTCCTAAAACAAGCAGCGTAACAATCAATACATTGTTCTCTAACCAATCGTATTGAAACTACACCAAAACCCCAAAAACCTAATGGTTCCTAAGGAAAAACCACTCTTTCGAACATCGAACCAAAAACTACCGTATTGATCAACCCCCATGAGTTATTTGTACTATTTTTAGGACCCAAAACAATTGCCAAAAGTCTTAAATAATTTGAATTGCAAAATGGCTATTTTCTTGCGTTATAAGTTACGTACTTTCCGAGTACCCGAAAAACTCGTTTCCAATCCCCACCACTTCCATAAATTAATAAAAAGGGATTAGAATGTTAAAAACCAAGTTTAGAAATCAAAATCCAAAATCTCAACTCCCAGAGCTCGCCCTGGCGAGTTGGTGGCGAGTGAAGGCAGGGAGTACTGGTCTTACTCGCCCTGGAGCTCGCCCTGGCGTGTTGTCATGACCTGTGACACTCGCCCTGGCGAGTAACCACTCGCCCGGCGAGTTGCACCTGTCATGACAGCACAAGACAGCAACTCACACCACCTTTTTCCACCCAAACCTAGTTTGATCCTATTAGTTCCCAACACTTTTTCAAAGCATAAAAGCAAACCATTTTCATAGGCAAGCAATTCATTTTCGAAAGCATGTTGGTTGCTTCGAGTGCAAGTTATTTGATTTTCATTTCCAAAATCAAAACCAAATCCAAGCACAAGTTTTATTACGGGCCTCAACCGTCCGGTAATCATTTTCAAACATGTTTTCAAGGTAAAAAGCGACGCCACATGTCACAATAGTTTTAAACCACTTTGACCCCAAAATACTACCCAAAAACTCTTAGAAAATATTTTCATAAACCTCAAAATATTTTTCATCGGATTTTCCAAAACAAAACCATACAACGCATTTCCCTTTCGCCCAAAGGTTCAAAGACAACTTTTCTTTTCAAAACCTTACAACATAACCTCATGTAATTGATCAATACTCTAAACTTTCAAAACCCTAACTTTTCTCATGAGATTTTTCACCAACTCATGGAAAACAAACATAACAAAGCCTACACATGCTTACTAACCCTCATGAACAACATTCATGGAACAAGAATCAATTTATGAGCAACCTCTCACAAATTTCTCTCAAGAATCATAATCATAAAACCCTTAACATAAGATGTTTTAAACCAACAAAGAAAGGAGAAGGTTTACTACCTCAAGTGGAGATGAATTCCTTTCAATCTCTATGATCCAACAAGCCAAAAATCCAAGCTTTTGGTGAAGAATTGCAAAATCTCTCAAGTTGGAAAGGTGAAAAGAAGGCCACGGCCAAGAGAGAAGAAGAGTGAAGTTTTGTGAATTTTTCTCATGACTACAAGTGACTAAAAGTCTCCCTTAAGACTTGGTCTTGTTCCATAATAGCCTTTGGATCAAATAGGATAAAGCTTCAAGACAAAATCCTAGCCCTTGGATCAATCCGAGTCTATCCTCCCAAGATATTTCTCACAACCTCTTACAACGAAACGCACGCTCAGTTCTCGCGCATCGCGACGAACGAAACTCGCAAAAACAGAAAACCTACAGAAAGAACGTCTATCGTTTTTTCCATTCCAAAACTTATCGCCGAATCTTTTTCCGCGACTGTAATTTTCGTCCATACCTTAGAAAATTAATCTCAGGACATATCCTAACTCACGCAGATATATAAAACTCCCATCCGAAACCTCACTTAAAACAGACGCAGTAAAATTTTACAACGACGGGTAAAATCCTACTCGTTTTTCCAAAAACAAGAATAATCCAAAACTCGTCATTCTGACTTCACAGAAATCTCCTCATACTTAAAAGAGGACCACGACCCGAAAGTCTGTGCCTTTCCAACGCACGAGCACAAAACAGGCTCCGTTTCAGCAAAAATCTCATTAATGCGACGATACTCACAAAACCGCTTCACCAAAAACCCTAAAACTCATAGCCATTACTAGAGTTCCTTAGAAAAACTGTACAGTGGAATCTTGGGTCTTACAAGTACAAACAAAAGCCTTCCTTACATGAGAATAAGAATATATAGCTATGCACACATCATGTTTGGTTGATAATTTTGATTGTCACAAATTG
Source organism: Trifolium repens (assembly GCA_030408175.1). Taxonomy (NCBI): domain Eukaryota; kingdom Viridiplantae; phylum Streptophyta; class Magnoliopsida; order Fabales; family Fabaceae; genus Trifolium; species Trifolium repens. The sequence goes on along the minus strand of CP125846.1, from coordinate 24,550,002 downwards.
AAAATGAAGACAAAATGTGAAAGATGTTTGGTTTGCTAATTTTATACGGTAGGTTATATTGAGAGACATTTATAAATTGGTGAATTTGTTCTCTTTTTAATAACATAATTAATAACTTAGTAACATCCAAAATGCATATATGAATATGAACAACCAAAATGCATAAATAAAAAGTAGCCAATTTATTTTCACAAAATGTTATAGGTTTGTAACATATAAATAATTATTATGGAAGATAAATGGTCACAAAAAATAAATTGTGAGATAATACTTTTTTAAATTGAGATATTTTTTTAATAGATATAAGAAGTTCTCTAAAGCATGCCACATAGGCAAAATGAAGGTTTATGAGCTATGTAGGAGCTTCCTTTTATTAGTAAATAAAAGATGTAGCTTGATTTACAAGCACTAATTAATAAAATTCTTAAGCTTTGTCTAGATTTGTTGACATTGTATTGTATTTTTTTATGGTTTGCATTGTATCTAATAATAATAATATTAATAATAATAATAATAATAATAAAATTAATAATAAATTGTAAGGGTAAAATTGGGGGCAGAAGTCCCCTGAGCTTGGACATCGCATTACATATATATTAGGGTTCTAATCTCGGTCATTCCACTTATCCACTTTAAATGTAGAATTTCTAACTACTAAATTACTTTAAAAAAAAAATTGGGGGCATAAAAATAATACACAACATCACAGTGTAAGAATAAAAGTAAGAGAAAAATTGTTTTGTGAAAATATTTTTTTGTTTTTTTTAAAAAATTGTATAAACTCTACTACTTGTTAACAAGTAGTACATAGAGTTGCTATCAAAACAAAAAGGAGTACATAGAGTCTTAAAATGAAAAATTGTATATATTTTTTTAGAAAACAATGGAAATGCCCAAAAAATTGTTTTTATTATTTTCACAAATCAATCATCCATAGCTATCAGTTCTTTTTTTATGTCACAATTTTTCACAGAGAAAGATGTTCTTAGCTTCATTTAAGAAAGGAAAGCATTAGACCAAAATCATATTATTTGTGGTGGAATCAAACCAAGATTTTGAATTGTTTCACGGTCAATTTTTTTTTTCACCATTTGTTTCCCGATCAAACTTTAAACTACAAAGAATTTTTTCAACATTGTGTTTGAGTAGTGGTTGAAGTATTATACCACATAAGAATAATGGCGAGAAAGAGAAGTTAAAGAGCATATCGTCTGCAAATAAACAAATAATTTCTCTTTCCATCGATTGTTGGACATCAGTACAAAATATGAATTACATCGGTGTAACTTGTCATTACATTGATGAGAGGTGAATGTTGAATAAAAAATATTGAGTTTAAATCTGATTTCGGATCACAAGCGAAAACAATTGGTAAGAATTTATAGTCATGCTTGAAAGAATGAGAGATTAAAAAGGTTTGTTGTGTAACCATTGATAATGCAAGTGTTAATAATGTTGCATTCACCTATATAATTAGATGAACGAGTGATATCGAGAAAAAAATAATAGCATGAAATACATCGGGAAAAAAACCGATTAATGTATCCGAACCAAACCGATTAGTTTGTTTCGGATTCATTTTTGAAAAACACAAAAAACCGAACCAATTGAGTGTTCATTGGTTCGGATATTGGATACACCCAAAAGCGATCCAAACCGGTCCAATTACACCCCTACCGATGCATATTCTTAAAACTGTTATAGAGCTCTGGATTTTTTATTTTTTTTTATAATCGGGCTCTGGATTATATGATTTTACAGTACAAATCCTTGTTAATATGGTCTGTCATGTAACAGAGTGTTGGAAGACTCAAAAGTGTGTATGATCCCTGCACAGAGAAGCACAGCACTATATACTTCAATCGACCTGAGGTCCAAAGGATTTTACATGTTGATCCAGATCATAAGCCTGCTAAATGGGAGACCTGCAAAGTAATGCTCTTCAGTTATTTTTACAAATTTGGATATATTGCTTCATTCAATGTGGTTCTTGCAATACATTTTTTGTTCACTGCTGGACAAGATCAAACACCAAACAAAATGAGGTTTATCGTTTTGTTCTGTTTAATTAGTGGAAGAAAAATTACCGCAACATTTTGTTGTTGTACTTCGTTTTCATTTGATATTATTAACAAATGAAGAATCCTTGCAACTAAATCGTTTGATAATTGATAGGGACATCAGGGATTGTACGAACAGCATAAAGTGCATCACTATATTTCTTTACATGTTTTTAACAAATATTTAATATCAGAATCCACTTATTCTCATTCGTTGCAGTGATGTGGTAGCTATTAACTGGAAGGATTCTCCTAGAACTGTTCTCGATATATATCGTGAACTTATTCCTACTGGACTGCGAATATGGTTTTTCAGGTTACTCCCTTTTTCTAATATCTACACATGCCTTAAATATGTGCTTACTCATTCATCCACGGTGAATCATATATCATTTTTCTTTAACAATTTTAGCCGCCAAGTAGCTTACTTTTTGTTGTTGTTGTTGTTGTTGTTGTTGTTGTTGTTGTTGTTGTTGTTGTTGTGTTTCTTCGATTCGTCAATGTCATTTCCAGTGGTAATACAGATGCTGTAATCCCAGTAACATCTACTCGCTATACCATAGCCGCTCTAAAGCTTCCAACTGTGAGCCCCTGGCGTGCATGGTATGATGACGGAGAGGTAAGTCGGTAATAGTTTATTTTCTATTTTCTCCTTTGCTAGCAACTATTGTTCACATCACAATCACTTCACCACATTGATATTGACGTATAAGCGAAACAAACAGGTAGGAGGTTGGACTCAAGAGTATGACGGACTTACGTTTGTAAACGTAAGGGGTGCAGGGCATGAAGTTCCTTTGCATAGACCAAAACTTGCTCTAACATTGTTCAAAGCCTTCTTAGCAGGAACCTCCATGCCAACTCTTGAACCACTCTCACACACCGCTGCCTATTGAAACGATTCATTCAAGTTTATGGTTGTTAACTTTCTGTTTTGTGTCCGTTTTCTATCGAACGTTCATTAATAACAGTGTTCCGATCCATGCTATGGAGCACAAGTTATTCTTACAGGAAATGCACGAGCGCTGATATGTCTTGTTTCTAAAGAAACATGAAGTGGTTATCTTATCTCCTACATCTGACAGAAATCAGGTGTCATGGAGTATGAAATAGCCAATCAAAATGTTTCGTTCACTTCTTCAATACATTTCGTAATAATAAGTATTTCTCTATTTATCGATTTTTACTCATCCTAGAATTGTATTCTAAAGAGAGTTTATTTAACGATGAAATCGACTTGATTGATTAGTCTCACAGTTCTACTTACACAGACACAATTGAAGTGTGGGAACATTATAGTCTAGTTTGTGTATCTTAGTGTGTGGAGGCTTATATATAGTTCAAAAGTTCAAACCAATTGTTATCAACAAAAAAAATAACATTGAAGCCAATAGATTCAAACTCTCCACCACCTATAAACACTTAATTATTTTTTTTACCATTGAGGAACTTCTTAATTTTCAAAAAATATACTACAAAAAATTAATAAAAATATTGAAGATATCTTCTCACAAACTTTATGTCAATTACTGTGAATATATAAAAACTAGTTAATACTTGATTTATCACAATACAAAATCAACTAGATTTATTTCTAATTTGCAAGAAAAATATAATTTTTTTATTAAGATTAGTTTTATAAATAATTTGTGTGAACTTATATTTATGATCCATTGAACTAATAAATCAATGATATTAAACTTCCTATTGATATTTAACATGATATTTTAGAGAATTTGACTATATATGATATCATATTTCAATTTTAGTTTATAATAATACATTTGTATATGTGAAAATTTAATGTAGATTAATAAACTTAAACTACTGAAAAAGTTAATAAATTTATAATTTAACAAAAATACAAATTTTAATATATAAATCATAATAGTATTAAAAATATTATTCATATTAACTTAAGTAGGCCGGCCTAATAGGCTAAAAGACTTTTTCAATGGCCTGCAGTCTGGCCTATTTACTTAAACAAGCTTATAAAAAAGCTTTGGCCTGCTTTATTTAAAGAAATAGGTCGACCTAACCCGAGCTTATGTATGCTAGGCCTTAAGGCCTTGTAGGCCGACCTGACCTATTCCCACATCTATGCACACACATCGACCAACAATGCACTTGGGAATTAAAGAAGAGACGCACAAACTTCTTTGACAATCATAGTTTTTCTTGCATGGAATATAATCTGCAATTTCAACTAAAAATAAATAAAAATTACTAAAAGGTGTTGAAAATATTGCGTATAAGATACTTTAGAAATTTTAAAATGGTATGGAAAACCACTTACCGCAGTTAGTTACCACAAGAAAAAGAGAAATAAAAAAGATCAAAGTATAAAAAAATCTTGGTATTCGAGCCATATTTTCCTTCTTAACAAATCAATAGAAAATTGTTTGATCAATTTATAAGGAAAAAGAATGCATGCTTCGTTATCTTTAGTAAAATAATGATGATGATTTTAACCCTTCAAAGTTGCAAAATATCCAATCATAAAATGTCTCTACGATACATCAATGTGTCAAATTTAACTCTTTCATTCACTCAATTGATCACTTAACAGTATAAAGTTCTCACATAAAAATCCTGATGATAATCTATAAGGTTATTCTTCTATTTTACTAATCTTCTTTTTTAGTTCTATTTTAGCCTTTCATAATAGAACACTTAAACATATAAAAAATAAAATATGTTTTTTCTAATTTACCTTTTTATAATTTGAGGGCACGGTTCCCACAACTTTGTTACAAGTTAGTTGTTGGACCACATACAAATTTACTTATGTGATTTGTACTTATTGGTTGAAGGGTAAATACCTCCAAATTATGAAGCAGTAACAAAATTATGAAGAAATAAAACTAGCTAGTTGTAAAATAATGCATCAAAGATGTAACAACACATTTACATAGCAAATTAAAATTACCATAGAATTATGTTTTTTTATTGACAAAATTTTCGGATCAAAATTAATACATATCAATCACATGTGCAATTACTTTTGTAAGTGCTCTTTGAACTCTAAGGTCTTTCCTGCCTTGGACTGGGACACCAACCCCTCACCCTAAATTTTTGTAACCAAAAAAACCACATGTGCAATTAAATTTCATAAGTTGAACAAATAAACGTATTTCTTCCCTCCTTGTACCAAATAATTCAACGCCTTAACCCAGTCATTATTATTTTATTTTTTTTGAATGGCTAAATTTTATTAAAATCACAATTGCGCGCAAGATGAGCACAATGCGTAATACGAACACATACAAGCATATCACAAGAAAGAAAATAACTAAAACAACACCTAAATCCAACGACACCCATAGAGGGGCCCTTACACCAAATACCATCAATCCCGCCCATCCAATACAAACTCCATCTAGCCAATAACAATTCAAATGACAGCTCCTAGGTCAAACAAAAATCACTGCAGCTAACGCCAACACCAACACCAATGCTATTCAGGAAACACAACCAAAGCAACTGGCACAGTAGAGACCACTAAGCACCACAAGCCAAAACTCAATTGGATATCAAACCCAAGTCCGCTGAAAAGAGAACCACCATCCAACAGCAGTGCAAAACCACGCCGAAACACCAAAACCAAACTCAATGAACAATCAAAACCAAACTCCAAAAACAAAAAAAAACACGAAGTAAAGGGCTAAAATCGCGGAGAAGATATGTTTTGGAGAGAGGTTGAGACTCCGCGGTGGTTTTCTTAAATGGGAGAGGGAAGATAAACAGCGCAACAACAGAACCACAACCGGACTTTGGAGTTGTAACAAAAACACAAGTAGTGAAATAACACAAATACATCAAACCCATCACCTGACTATGTAATACAGCCCCATCACCTGCACAACACCACCGCCAAAGGCACCAAAATCCAAACCGTCGACACCAAGAGTACAGCCGCCAAGCACAACACAAATTTGTCACCACCACCACCAAAACAAAACCAGATCCGTCACCACCACCATCGAAACCGAAGAAAATCCGACACCACCACCAAACCGAGACCATCAAAACGCACCAAATCTGAGGCCAAAAACGATGAACCTGATCTCCGGGACCCCAAACTTCTTATAAACTGCTCACTAAAGCAACTTAGTACAATCTAGAAGTCCAAGCTCAACTGGAAAATGCTGAAATTGCTAGGCCGGACGTCATGATCCGGGTTCAAACCCGGAACCTCACAGTTGTGTGTGAGTTTAATTTCAGTGGATTACCACTTCATCTACAAAAAACTTAGTATAGATGGATATGTCCAAACTTCTTATTTCTAAAAATGCTTCATTACATATCAAATACATATCGGCAGGACCTAATCCAGTCCGCTTGATGCTCGGGGTGGACCTAAATTTTAATTAACCCTAAATTTGTTAAACTTAAAAAATATCCCAAATTCAATTAAATGAGAAAGGGGTTAATTTAGGTGCATCAAAGAGAATAAATTGTATTGCGTAGGCTAGCTAGGAATAAGTTGCATCGGAGGGTTAATTTAACTTTAATCTCAAATTCAATTGAAGTTACTAGTTGTTAGAATTAGATTAGATTGGGTAGGCAACTACAAATAAGTTGTACCGTAGTTTAATTTAATCCCTTTTTTATTTTCAGAATTTTTGTGTTGAATTTTTTTTTTATTTTTTTAAGAAAGAAGATAAAGTTATTGATGAATATGATGAACAATGTTCATTAAAATTTTGATTTGTTGAATTTTAATAAAAAGGTATTTAAAAAATAACATTTAAGCATTTTTTAATAAAAAAAATAAGAAAAAAGGGTTTATACGTGCATATTATAAAAGATAAAGGACCTAAATGAAAAAACAAAAATATAAAGGACTAAAGTGTTACAAATAAATAATATAAGGGATATAAATGTTAAAAAAAAAGATAAAGGACCAAAATGTTACAAAAAAAGAAGATAAAGGACAATTAGTGTAATTTTGCCTAAAATGTAATATTCATAAATTTGGTTCAAACTATATAAATTACCCACCAAATCATCAAAGTGACATCCAAAAATCAAACGAGTTTTTTAAATTTTGCAAGAAAAAAATAAGGTAAAATCGTGTCAAAAAGTAATAACCAACGATTTTATTTTAGTTTGTAAAATAACATTTGTCTGTCCCAGAATATTTCGCTGCTTAGGATGCGAACATCCCCCATAATAGTTCGCTTCCCAGGCAGCGAACTACACCAATGACTAAAACAGAACATGCATTAAATGTGTAGACATGCATTAAATGCATATAACTAGTTGCATAATAATAAAAATAACACATATATAACTAAGCATATATTGTTAACATTAGTAGAAAAATAAAGTTATTATACGTAAAACTTCCCATTCTAGCATGAGGGATAAATCCGCATCTTCGTCCTTGAATAAATTAGTGGTGTCAAATTTCAATCTCTTCCAATGACTATGAATGTCAGCCAATCTTATTGGTTTGCCTTCTTTCACGGTTTTGGCAAGTGTGCAGCAAACCCATTGTTGATATTAGCAAACATTCATACTTCGCCTTATCCGTTCCAATCACGTCAACTCGACGAACCTCATCCACTAAGTGACCCAATGCTTCTCTTGAAACATTTCCTTGCAATTCTGACCACAACACGATTCCCTTCCATCTCTCATCTCTAAATATGATGCTTCGCTGAAAGTCCTCATGTAGCTCACCAAACATGTTTGACAACATCATATCGATCTCTCCCCAATCTTTTTAATCTCGCATCAGCTGACTATTAGTTAAAGAGAAATTTGGAAAGAAATTGCATCTATTATTAGTTGATAATGTTTTAGTTAGTGTAGACAACAATTTGGAATCTTTTTGCAATATATAGTTATTGTTGACACCAGTGAGTCTTTAAATTTTTAAAGTATATAAAATATCATGGCTTTATAGCAAACAAAATAGTGTTTTAATAATTTGAACACAAGCACAAACACAAACACAAACACAAACATGTCAAGAGACATAATAATCTTCAAGGACAAAATCTATATTTCAGTTGCTTGTACACAAATACTACAATAAAATAAATTCCTACAATCATGCTTCAGAGTCTCCTGTCTTCATTTTTCTAATATTACTTGTTCATCCTCTCCACAATTAATATCAATGGTTATCTATGAAATACAATCATGCAAATATTAGTTTTTTTTCTTTGTCAATTGTTAAACTCAATGAAATACGTAAATAGATATGATTTTATTAATTGAATGAATGAGTACAATTACTGAAGAGTTTAAATAGACTAAACTATACCTAATGGGCCTAACTAATAGACTAAGTAAACTTGGATAAATTCAATAATAATAATTATACAATATTTACAACACTCCCCCTCAAGCTGATGAATGGATATCAATCATTCGAAGCTTGCAAGTAAGTTGGTTGAATTGTTCTATTGGTAATCCCGTCTTCACCACTTATGTCGGTAAAGGCCGGTTGATTATCATAACATAACTTCATAGGATCTTCATATTGTGATGAAAGTTGTTTAGAAGAGACAAAATTAGAAGTAGGACGTCTATATATGGAGGGACATGATCTCTTTTTTCTTCCCAAAGCAAGGGGTACATCATTCGAGTTAGTATAAAAAATATGAGAATTATCGTTAGGATGATCATTTTCATTACTTACCACTGATTCAGACAATTGAATTTGCTGTTGGAGCAGAACGAGTTTACTTCTTCTCTTATACTCCTGAATTGGTGCTGAAGGTGTTGATTCCTCTAAAACAGAAGTGGGTGCATGAACATGTGTTCTAGGAAGGCTAGGACCCATGACTAGAAACTCGGACTCAGACTCTAAGTCATTTACGTTCTCCCCCTGAGACTGAGGACGAGTAAAATAAGACACATTCTCATGAAAAGTGACATCTTTGGAGACAAAAAATTTCCGACTGGGAGGATGATAACATTTGTACCCTCTTTTGTTAGGTGCATAACCTAGAAAGATACACCTGATTGCACGATGATCCAACTTGTTGCGATATTGTTTATGAACATGGACAAAAACAACACAACCAAAAACACGGGTCTTAAGATTCTGTAATATAGGAGCAGAAGGAAAATGTGAGAGCATAGATTTAATAGGACTAGTATTACCTAAAACACGAGATATGACTCGATTAATGAGATAGACAACAGTAAGAACTGCCTCTCCCCAATATGAATTGGGAACAGACATTTGAAACATAAGGCATCTAACAACTTCAAGTAAATGACGATTTTTTCTTTCTGCGACTCCATTTTGTTGAGGTGTGTCGACACATGTGAATTCATGGATTATGCCATGTTTACTGGTGAAGACAGAAAAAGTATGATTGACATATTCTGTACCATTGTCTGAACGAAGTCTTTTTATACCTTTTCCAAATTCTGTTTTGACCATATTATAAAATTGGATAAATAGTTGTGGTACTTCAGATTTAGTGTTCATAAAAAAAACCCAAGTTAATCGAGTGCAATCATAAATAAAAGAAACAAACCATTTTGCACCAGAAACGTTAGTAGTAGGGGCAGGTCCCCAAACATCAGAGTGAATAATATTAAATGGTTCAACACTTTTATTAAAAATAGGATGAAAAGAAACACGACGATGTTTTGCTAACTCGCAAACATCACATTTAAATGACTCAACAGAATGTCGTAAAAACAACTCAGGATACATAGACTTAATTAAAGAAAATGGGGGATGACCAAGACGCTTGTGTTGAAGCCAAATTTGTGAGGCAGAAGAGGAAGATTCAGACCGGAGAGAGGATGACAATACCCTTGGACCATCTAGCTCATCAGAGAAGTAGTATAACCCTTCCTTTTCTTTAGCAATTCCAATCGTCTGTCCCGAGGTCAAGTCCTGAAAAACACAATGAGAAGAAAAAAAAGTTACTTTACAATTTCGATCACGAGTAAGCTGATGGATGGAAATTAAATTGTTGGAAAGTGTAGGAACATGAAGCACAGATTGCAACTTCAATGAAGGTTGTAGGTCAATATTTCCAATGCCAACAACACGAGCATGAGAGCCATCAGCAACAGTGATATAAGGAATACTCGAAGGTGATGTATAGGAGGACAATAAAGCCGGATCAAATGTCATATGATTAGTAGCCCCAGAGTCAAGGATCCAAGCATTTTTAAGGATAACATCACAAACAGTAAAGGATCGAGAGTACATATTCTTACCAGTAATTGCTAAAGACCCGGATCCAGAAGGCTTACTAATGGAGGCAAGAAGAGACTGTAGACGTTCCACATCATCCTGGCTAAAAGAGGATGAGTCAGTTCCTCTTGTTGCAACATGTGCCTGATTCTACTGCAGACTCCGAGGACCTCCTCCTCGGCTAAGAACCTGTTCTTTTCCATGTAGTTTGAAACAATTTTTCTTGTTATGCCAAGGCTTGTTGCAGTGCTCACAAAAGAATATGGATGAAGATGGTTGTGGTCCTTTGCCGGCGGCGAGTGCTGACACATCAGGAGGATGCTCGCTAAGCATAGCATGACGGCGAGTTTCTTCACTGCGAACAGTGTAAAAGACCTCAGTAAGAGTGGGAAGTTTTTTCTTTCCCAAAATTTGTACTCGAATGGGGTCAAACTCCACATTTAGACCTGCCAAAAAAATCAAATATTCTATCTCTTTCAATTACAACATTTAGAATGACAGTGTCTTGACTGCACTCTATCTTAAAATTTTGATATTGATCAAGTTCAATCCAAAGAGAATTGAGAACCCCAAAATATTCGGTGACCGGCAGATTTCCTTGCTTGGTGTTGAAAATTTTCCTCTTTAAGTCACAGCAAGCAGACATGTCTTGTTTCATTGAATAACTGCTACTGAGGTAGTTCCAAATTGCTCGTGCGGTAGAGAGAAACATGAAATTTCTACTAATTTCAGGAGATATGGAGTTCCAAAGCCACGTAATAATAACAGAATCGTCTTTATCCCAAGAAGAGAAATTAGGAGCAGTGACCAGAGGAGGATCACCATCAAGATGGTCAATCATATCACAACCTTTCAGTGTCTGACGAATTAATTGAGACCATTGAAAATAATTTTTTTCGCCATTAAGCCAATAACCTTTTTGAATGACGAAATCCTTAGCATTAAAAGGAGGTGGTATAACCAGAGGTTGAGGTGGGGGTGGAGGAGGGGGTGGAGGATCGTTTCCTGCCATTGAAGCAAAATAACCTGAGCAACGAAATAAGGTTAATTATCGACAGGTAACAAAAAAATACCCAAATTTCGAGTATTTTAGAAAATTGTTTTGAACACACCAACGAAAAGAGGAGATCGAGACGAAAAAACTGACACCAAATTTGTCAGAAACGGAGGTCCAGAGGGCGGCGCGTGCACAACACGTGCGTGATACGACGCTGCGATTGGGCGTCACGCGCCGATGAAGGAACGGCGCGTGAGGGCGCGTGACGGTTGTGTTGACGGCGGTGTTTTCGTCGTTGGACTCGGAATTTTGAGGCGGTTACTATGGTATATTGGAAGTTTTGATACGTTTACTGCAAGTATGAAAACTAATACGGACCGATTGATGTAGGTTGACGGTAAAAAAGTTTCAAGGGAAAAATTGAGAAGAGAAAGAGTTGAAAGAAAAAAATTGAATCTATGGCGGTTAGGATTTATGCGGAAGCGTATCCCAAAAATCGGGAGCTCATGATATCATGTTAAACTCAATGAAATATGTAAATATATATGATTTTATAAATTAATTGAATGAATGAGTACAATTATTGAAGAGTTTAAATAGACTAAACTATACCTAATGAACCTAACTAATAAGCTAAGTAAACTTGGATAAATTCAATAATAATAACTATACAATATTTACAACATCAATCTATAAGTATTGAAATGTTCGACGTTTACAATTTTATTAAGTATCGAAATGCTGATTTGTTCATTATTTATTATACAATTAACATGAATATATGAAAAGATTGTAATGGCGAGAAAGTAGGTCTTTCTGGCATGTCCCTTATGCTTAGTTTATTAAAAGCTATTGCAGATCATCTAGCAGTTCTTCAAAGCATGCATAATCAATAACTTGAACTAATTTCTTTTCATCATTAGCATTTTGAAAGCAATTTCTTTCCTTAGCATCAAGAACAACCTTTCTCCACAGAGTTACTATTAGTTAAAGTTGTAGCATTTCCTACAATCCAAAGGCGGAATATCAGATTAATTAGAACCTACATCACATTTGGTGTGCCAACCGCGATTATTAAATTTGCTTATATGTTCACAGACCATATATACCTAGCCCTAGTAGTGATTGCAACATTAGCTCTTTGTCTATTAGAAAGAAAACCAACTTTTCCACTCAAATTTGATCTAACAGTGGATATTATTATAATATCTTCTTCACCACCTTGAAAGCCATCAACAGAACAAACATTAACCGAAAATTTAGGATCTGAAACCATGCACTGCTTTACATTCTCTAGGATTTCATACACTTGTGCCTATGGAGATATGATCCCTATGCTAACTTTGTTCTTTGTCCTCACAAACTCTGCCAACAGTGCTTATAAGAGTGGGAGATAAGCGCTTATCATATAAGAGTGCTTATATATTCAAATATTTATGGGCTTGCTTGGATTAACTTATTTTATTTTATCTTTAAACATAAATATTTGTGAGATGTCCAGAAGTCGGTTTCAGCTTACTTTCATAAGCTCATCAAGATAGCTTATGAAATTTGCTTATAGCTAGGTTGAAAAAAACTTAAAAATAAGCACTTATATGATAAGTATTCAAGTAATAAGAGCTTAATAAAATCCTTTATAAAAAGGGGCTTATATCATACTCTATTGCTAAAAAAAATTATTAGCAAACTTATCGACAGAAGATAAAGCGAAAGCAACCTTTTTTAAGTCTTCCAATAATCTCACAGATAGCAGCAGATTCATTCACATTCTTCAACATGCATTGTTCCTTCAAGGAAATGTTTGTTATAGCTTATTTCTGTTACAGTCTGAGCATCAGAAAGTTGGTTATCATAGAACTCTTCACTTGGGAATATGCTTATAGATGGATGCATTCTATATTGAACATTAAGCATATGTTTCTTGTATCCCAACATCACTAGCATATGTCTTCTTTAAACGTGTATTATATAAGTGCTTATGTACGAACTATTTCTATAATAAAAAATCACTCGTCAAACAATTTCCGTATAAGCTATAGGTTGTTTTCAAAAGTTTCTCGTATAGCTTATGAAAATAAGTTGAAAATACCTTATGCACATGTTATAATGTGTTTTCAATTTCATAAGCTCTTCCAAATGGTTTCGCAAGTGCTTATATCAGTAGGAAAGCTCAAATAAGGAATTTGAGCCGTGTGCAGTCACAATTTTCGACGTACCTTGCTTTTAACCATAGCAGGAAGTTAAGTTGTCTCTCATCACCGATGAGAATACAACGTTTGAGACCATTTAATTGCAATGGAATGGCTGATTCACATTCTTTAAGTTGAGCAGCTTCATCAACCACTAAAAAAACTGCACTTGTTTCATTCCTTCTGTGTACAACTTAGAAGAACTTGATGCAGTACGAAAAAGAAGACATGCATTCTTCAAGCAAAATTGTGAAATGCCAAATTTAGATGGTATATGTTAAGAATATAGATATAGTTAACTAGATATTTCATTAATTAGTTACATTTACCATTAGGTGATTAGTTAATTAGAATTGGTTAATCCTCTCATTGTTCTATATAAGAGCTAATATTGTACCAAAATCTATTATCTTTTATTAAAATGAATCCTTATGATTTCTATTCTGTTGATGATTTTCTAGAGTTTTCTCCACTTTCTCCAAATTATGCAAATCTTAACATGGTATCAGCGCCTCGGTTTCGATCACCGAGAATTCGTTCCGCTTTCGCCATTGTTCCGGTACCGGAGGATTCCTCCATTGCTTATCACAAAGAAATTTACAGGTACTTTTTGATCCTCCATCTTTTCTCATGGTTTACTCAATTGTTTGTCATATATGGAAGAAATCAAAGATTGAGAAGAAATTTTTGCCACTTCCACCACTTCCAAAATCACAGCCAGCATCAATTGATTTTCAAGAACTTACGATTGATTCAATTTCAGAGCTGGCTAAGGGGGAGATTTCATCATCATCATCTATCTTTGTTCTTGAATCAGTTACTGCATATGTTCACTACAATTTCAGTTTTGGTAATTTTCATCGCTCAATTCTTGATTCCAAACCTTTGATTCCAATAATTCATCCAGAAATTGATGGTTCCACCATCAAGATTGGAGAAATCATATGTTGTATTGTATCGGAAATTGTTGGAATATTTTATCATATTCCAATAATATTAGGTGGGCAAATATCTTTACTAATTATATTAGTTATTTATCAATTCGGAGACTCAATTGATTAGTGATCAAATTAAGTAAAAAGGCTAATTAGATTTCTATTTAATTAAGTGATATGAGCTCAATATGAGTGGATGTCAGGATGACTCATTTGGGAATAATGGGAACTCTAATTGGTCATCACATTATATATAGGCTATGGTCCCCAATATACCGGACACACCGCAAATAATCTCTTCTCCCCATCTGAAGAGAATTCAGGACATAAGGAGTCCCGGTTGAGAAAGAACCACAAGCCAACGGATGTTCGTCATCCATCTCTCATGTTTCAGAATTGCTATCGGAGAGACTACGGTTAGTTCATATTCTTCTATCGAGGAATTCCTAAAATTTTATGATCTTAATAAATCAACATGATGTAGATCCAGTTTATATATACATGCTCATATACTATAGTTTTGGCTTCCGCACTAAAGTATGATTATAGATTTAATCTTTATTATTGAGAGCATGTTTATGATTAAGTTTATGTTAATTACAACAATTAGTATTAGAGCGGTTCTCATGTTTGATTTATTAGGATTGCTTGACTTATACCATGGCTGCCATGGGTTTTATGTTTGATCCCAATTTATTATTTACTTTCTATGAACCTATTTTGAGTTTGAACTTTCGGTTATATTAAGCAATACTTTTACGAATCCTAAAAATCGTCTTTGGATTTATATTACTGGGGAATTGTTAAGGTCTCCTGATTGAAAGGTATATTTATTTTTACTTTACGTATTACAGTAGTTATTACTTTTCAAATCTATGGACTAGTTCTTTTGGAACAAATTGATGGAATTGGTTTAACACTGATTATGTATACATGATATCATCTTGAAGTGGATTTTGATCTATTAATTTGGCTTTCACTTTGTATTCATGTTGGTGGGTTTTCCGTTTGCATAATTCATATGTATGTGAATGCTGTGAAAATTAAGTGTTTTAATTCACTTTGTATTCATTTTGATTTATAAAGAAAGAATTTTATAAGAGTAACTTTTGTTCAAATGTTTGATGATCTTAATTTTTGGATATTGATTGAGATCAATTATGAGACTGTTTAGGGGACTATTTGAAAAATAAAGGTCCTGTAATTTTCGGCTAATTTGTTCTTAAGTTAAATATTTGGTTTTACTTATTCATCAAAGTTGTTTTCCAAAGTAAGAATTTTGATTTGATATTTTATTTGAAAATAAAATAAATATTTGGATTTGGTTTAATTGTGCAATTTGATTTGTTTTGAAGTTAAAGATATTCTGAAATCAAATATTTGATTTGGAATTTGAATTGATTCCCTTTAGTTTTGTACTTAAAGTTTATTTTGAGAAATAAAACACATAAAGATTTTGGTATATATATTTGGTTATTATATATATTTTTATAGAAGGTCAATTGCAATCAAATAGCAATTAATAACGATTCTCAAAATATTTTGATTCAATTTGGCATGTACAAAATTAAAGTCTTGATTCTTTAAATTTTGGGAAAATATAGATTCCATAATTATTTGTTAGTTACGGATATATAAAGTTTTTGGTTTCCTTCTATTTTGGAAAATACAATTATAGAATTTTATTATTTAAAGAATCATTGGGTATATGTGAATCAATTGTGGCATGAATATTCTTTGGTATGATTATAAAGGGACATCATAAAGGAATACGGCCTACATTTGTGAGTAGTGCCTTGTAAATTTAAGACTTTTCTCATTTGATTGTTGGACTTGGGAATAAGAATAATAGTATTAGAGTTGAAGCTAGGCATAATCCAACCAGAAGTAAAAAATTGCAGCACAGCATTAATGACATCCTCATGAATGATGTCCCAATAGGATTGAAAGAAAAAAGCTCCAAAACCATCTGGACCTGGAGCGCTTTCCTTATTAAGACTAAAGACTGCATTTTTAATTTCCTCATGCGAAGGAAGCATAGTTAACAGAGAATTGATATTGTCATTGATCATATGAGGGATAACTTCTTCAACAAGTAACTGATCCTGCAAAATAGAGTTAGTACAAAAAACATTTTTAAAGTAGTCTACCACATGACCTGCTAACTGATCAGGGTCAGAAATCACTTCATTACTATGTTTGAGAGATGAGATGAGCTTTTTTGTGTTTTTGATCTTTGCAATTCTATGAAAATAGGCTGTGTTTCTGTCACCTTCTAAATACCAATTTAGTCTTGCCTTTTCTTTCCAAAATTCTTCTTGTATGTTTAAGGCTTTGTCTAAGTTGATTTGAGCTATCTTTTCCATGGACATAAGGTTATCAGAGTGACCAACGTTCTGAATCTGATTCTGAATGTTGTTAAGGGCTTGCTCAGCTTCATGCACATAAGAGTGAACATTACCAAACACATCTCTATTCCAAGTTTTGAGCTTATCTTTTAATCTTTTTAACTTAGAATTTAGAATAAACATAGGACAACCGATGACCCTTTCATTCCAAGAATTTGCTATAACATCGTGGCAGCCATCATGAAGAGACCACATTCTCATAAACTTAAAACTAGATTTGAAACTAAGATTATGAGTGTTGTAAGACCCGTAAATCCACTGTACCTTTTGCGTGAATAAAATAAGTAATGACTAAGAATGTTAGGGTTTTTATTAAGTGGTTTTGTGAGTATTGTCGCCATAACGGCTGTTTGCTGAAATGGAGCCTGTTTTGTGCTCGTGCGCTGGAAAGGCACAGACTTTTGGGTTGTAGTCTTCTTTTGAGTATAAGAAGGTTTATGTGTAGTCATAATAACGAGTTTTGGATTATTCTCGTTTTTGGAAAAAAACGAGTAGGAATTTTACCCGCTGATGTAAAATTTTACGGTTTCCGAATTTCGTAGAAATTTAGATGGAGGCTTTATATATCTGCGCGAGTTAGGATATGTCCTGAGATTAATTTTCTAAGCTATGGAAGAAAATTACAGTCGCGGAAAAAGATTCGGCGATAAGTTTTGGAATGGAAAAACGATAGACGTTCTTTCCGTAGGTTTTCTGTTTTTGTGTTTTACGTTCGTCGCGACGCGCGAGAGCTGTGAGGCGAGGTGGCTTCTTGAAGCATAGAAAATATCTTGTGAGGATAAGCTTAGAATTGATCCAATGGCTAGATTTGAATCTTAGCAAATTAACACTATTTGATCCAAGGGTGGATTAGGCAACAAGACCATGACTTTTGGTCATTAAAAAGACTTAAGAAAAATCACAATTTCACTCATTTTCCTTCTTGTTTTGCCGTGGCTTTCCACCCTTGTTCTTCATCCAAGAACTTTTCCATTTTTTCACCAAAAGCTTGGAGTTTAGGCTTGTTGGATCATAGGACTTGCAAGGATCATCATCTTCTTAAGGTAACTAAGCTTCCTTCCTTTCCTTAGCTAGACAAACTCATAGAATTTGATGAATTGTTAGATTGTGTTCTTGAGAAGAAAATTATTAGAACATGTTTTAATTAGTTGTTGGTTTAATAGAAGTGTTCATGAGAGTTAATTAGTACATATGAGTGAAGTATGAGATGATTTCCATGGTTTATTTAAAGTTTTCACAAATTTTGGTTAAAGGGTTTGAAGAAATAATTTGAAAAGATCATAAACTTGAATTTTGTTGTATGATTTTGGTTTTGAAGTTAGTTTTGAGCTTTTTGACAAAATGGATTGGTGAATATGAAATTTGTTTCGAAAAATAAGAAAAAATGATTCTCGTGTTCTTGAGCGACTCGAAGAACATAATTTAGAAAAATTTATTTCGAGTTTCAAAAGGAGTCGGGTACACGATCGAATATTGTTACAAACTAATGAATGTGGGCTAGGGTTTCAAATGAAAAAAAAATGTGTAGGGTTGCCTTTTGCCTCATTTGGCCGTGGCACCCATATAGGGTTCGAGGAATCGAATTTCGAAAATTGTTTAGAGGCAAATAGCTTCCCATGATCATTGTTTAATTGTTTGATGGGTTATGGGATGTTTTGAAAAGAAAAATGATCACTTGCCTTGAGAAAAACCTTATTTGAGATTTCTCGAAAATTTGCGATTCGACTCTATAATTTTTAAATCGTTTTGATAAGTGCTAGTTAGGTATTATGGGATATTACCATGCATTTAGAAGTGAAAAATTTTGTGTGGGAGGGTGTTTTTCAAAATTTTGGCCGTGGCCTTTTAGTGGTGGGGGAGAAATTCCAAATTTTTTTCTAAGTCCACAATTGTGTGAAAATTGTGTATGTGTTGGATAATCTTAGTTTTGAAGAAAAATGAGTGTAGGAAAGGTTGTTAGGAAGAAAAAAACGTGTAACTTGTAACGCAAGAAAACTTCGATTTTTCATAAAAATAATTTTGAAAAGTTTTAGTTGTGTTTCAAATGGTTTTGTTGTGTGTGAAACAAGTCCTTGAAGTGGAAAATCCAAAATGGTTTTGATTTATGATTTGAAAACAAAATGATTTTCGTGTTATAAAAATAGTACAATTTACTTCGTGAATTTTTAAACACTATGAGAATAACCTGAAATCATTGAGGGACAGCTTTAGAAAGTACTTTAGACCCCTCTGGAGCTTTGAGGGCGAGTTTCGTTTCGATAGGATAAACGAGGAGTATTTTATTGATGTTACGCTACATTTATTTTAGGTAGCGTGTGTTGTAGATTGTTCGCGAAATTAAAGTAACGGAAGCTTGCCGAGGTAAGGGCTCCACTTTATTTCCGTCTTTAAAAAAGGTTACGACATGCTTTGTTTTGCTGTGTATGCAATTGCTGTGTGTTTTGCATGTCTGAATTATGTATTCTCGTGATGAGAAAGTGTTTACAATACTTGCGCTGTTTACATATGATTATGAGAATATATGTATGAACAGGTGTTTGGAATACATATGATGAGAAATGTATGTATGTTGTTATGTTTGGTTTACATATGCTAGAGAGGTATGTATTCATTGCATTAGCATATATGGGGAAGCGTATGCTCATGCATTTGGTAGTTGCGTGTACGGTGTGGTGATCGGGAGAGCCCACCTTTTTATTCGTAGTGATCGGGAGAGCTACGAGATTTTTGTTGAGATCGATACGTGGTGATCGGGAGAGCCACGGGGTGCGGTGATCGGGAGAGCCCACTCTAATCCTTGTAGTGATCGGGAGAGCTACGGGATTTTATTGATACTTATGGTAGGGGTGTGGTGATTGGGAGAGCCCACTCTAATCCTTGTAGTGATCGGGAGAGCTACGGGATTTTATTTAGTTCGATACGTGGTGATCGGGAGAGCCACGGGGTGCGGTGATCGGGAGAGCCCACTCTAATCCTTGTAGTGATCGGGAGAGCTACGGGATTTTATTGATATTGTTAGTAGGGGATGGACCTACGATTCCGAAATTCATGCATCGTGGTAGCTAGGGTTAGTACCACGCATTGTAGAGGTTGCATTATAGGCTATGTGTGCATTGCTTATATGAACCCGTTGGTGGGAATTGCTTTGTTGGTTAAGAGTTTTCTCTTGTGTTTGTGGAATTTTTGTTATGTGTACAATCTTTCGCACCGGTTATATATATACATACTATATATTTTGTGGTGACCCTTTCTTTCATTTGCGGGCTCATCCCACCCAGATGATGGGTTAGGTCGTGGTGACGACGGTGGCAGTTCTAGGCCATAGTGAGCACGTGGTGAAGCTTAGTATAGTTAGACTATGCGCCGGTGTGTTTTGTGCACCGTGCTTTTTGGTTAGCATAGGGTTTTCTAACTTGTTTTGTTGTAAGTATTTGAATACTTAGACTTGGACTGTAATTATTCAGGAATACACTTTGCTTGTCGAAGCACCTTATGGTAATGAGTTCTTTTGCATATTTGAATGCCGGCTCATTGAAAAATATTCTATGCGCACTCTGAGTGTTAGTTGAAAAAGAAAAAAAAATATGCCGCCTTTTCAGGCCTTTGAAAAACGGGTTGTTACAATTGGTATCAGAGCTCGGCTTTAAATCTTCAAAGGGAAAGTGTGCACTTGAGTCGTTAGTCCAGAGTCGGTTAGAACATAGCTAGAGTTGTGTTAGTTCTAGCGGTTGTTTTTGTTGTGTTATGGGTTATGTGGTAGGTTATCTTGTGTTTAGCATGGGATATGCCTAGACACTGGTTTGTGTCTTACTGAGGTAATGCAGGGAGTGAGGCTTCAGTAAGTGGAATTGTGAAACCCCCGAGCCTTGGTCGAATTTAGTCGACGAGTGTCTCTGAATTCCTTAGACAGAGTGGTCCGAAGGGGGATGGACTTGAGGCGAACGAGAACCACAAAGGATTCTTGGAAGAAATTCGATGAACTTGAATTGGCATGGGTCGTTGTCACCCAGAGGTGTTGAGTACGGACGTGTGGACGTCGACTGATAAAGGATTGCAAGTAAGGATCAGATTGGGATACCTTTTGAAGAAGATGTTGGATATCCGTCCTGGTGAGTTAGGGTGCGACTTGATGAAGTCATTAGGTTTTCATGAGAACGCAGCCACTATGGAATGGTGGAGCATGCGAGATGTCAATTGGATTTAATTGCGACGATTGGACAATAATTGAGGCACTTTGAATTGGTATTAAAGGACGTTGTACGTCCAGAGTGAGGAAACCTGGTGGTGTTAGACGACATTCATGCAAATGGTGGATAACTTAAGGGTTTAATTTAAGTGTGCAAGATGAATTAGATTCGAAACTAGGATTTGTAAGGATGAATCTCGTGATGATTAAAGGTAGGAGACCAAGTATCACATTGATAAGTGACAATCTATACATAGTTCGGGGGATAGTAAGTATAAATGTCGGTGTGAAACGAAATTATAGGTGATTGATTATTGGATAAAAGGTGGATTTGGAGAGATGTTTAGGTAAGCACGAGGAGTTCAACCTTGAAAAGTGAGTTGTATGTCGATGACGGGTGATACCGGAGGTGTGTAGTATGGGAATGCCTAGAGAATTGTAGCAGTAGAAGCTGGAATTGTCAGTTATTGGCAGGTAAACCATAGGAGAAAGTAAACATTTTGAGAAAATCTTAGAGATTAGCCAAGATTTGAGTAGAGATCCTGTGTGGATGTGAGTTTAAGTTAACAATTTTGATCGACCAAGAGGGTTGAAGGACTAAGTGGCATCTTGAATTTATGATACCATGAGAGTCGAGGTAGGCAAGTTTTAAATAATTCAAGTTATGGACGAGAATTTTTGGAGATATTCTAGAAATGTCGTGTATGAGCAGGAAAAGAGTTGTTAGTAAGAGTACTAAGACAATAAGAGTTGATAGTTGGAAGGACTTTTATTGTATATTAGGATTAAACGGATGGTATGACAAGTAATTGTAGTTCTTGAGCAGTAAATTCAAGAGTTTGATTTGGGTATCGAACGTACTAAGGATAAAATCATAGCGAAGTGTCGTGCGTTGGTAGATATTTTGATAAGTCGAGCATTAAGATTTGAGATGAATGTTTAATGGCTTGATGGATGAGTAAGACGAGTCGATTGGGAGGTGAATTGCAGTGACCTTTTAAGGACGAGTTAGAAGTGAATAAGAAAACGATGAGTGAATAGATGTAAGAATATGATTGGCCAGAACTTGAGATCTGGGAATTGATTCCCTAGTGGGAACAGACCTTATGACTTTAGAATAGTCACGATGATGAAGGACCAATCGAATAGAGAGGAGATACTTAATAGAAACTTGTGGAATTAATCATTTGGAGCGTTTGATTACGACCCGTACATTAGTTGACACCGTAAGGGAAGTTAGAGATGGATAAATCCAGTTAGTGAATGGATGTGTCAGGTTGGATAGCGAGAACGTATGTGGGAAGTTGGTTATTGTTATTGGAGAATACTGTAGCTTTAGATGGTTTTGAAGACTTGAGATTGGTCGAACGGAGAAGGGTATGCTTGTGGTGATTCAAAATTATGTGGAATGAGAGAGTATTTGGATTGTGTACGGCGGATTAAAGATGTTGTTTTGATTTAGCAAGTTATTGGTCATGGTGGTTTGGGAACCAACTCTAGACAGTTGTTGAACTAGAAAGTTGCAAAGTAGTAGATTGATGATACAGGCCTGATTGGAGTTTTGTAGAGGTTATGACATCGATGCGTTAGTCGTAAAGGGAGATTAGTCATGGAAAGAATGTGTTCACAATAAGTGTGGCTAGTGGTGTTTCTAGCCGAACTCGTAGAGAAAATGTTCCATTGATTGGTTGTCTTTCACTTGATGATTCATCTTCAAAGAGGAGAAAGAGTGATGGAGATGAAATGGTTTGTGGATCTGTTTCTGGGTCTAGGAAAGAATGAGGATGTAGAGAGAAGCCCATGAGGATGTGGCTTATGCCAATTGAAGATTGGCGAAGGGATTTGTCTCACACCTAATTTTGGAAATAATAAAGGGTAAGCAATTGTCTAGTGGCAAAGTTTGGTGGAAGCTGGTAGAGCTTCGATTCATTGTAGTGGTTACAATGAAGAGGGGCGTAGCATAATGGAAAATCTGTATTGAGTAAGTAAAGGAATACGGATATGGTCTACATGAACAGTGGAACAATAGTGATGTGATGAGTACCTTAAGATTTATTTTGGAAGTAGGTATCTCGACAGAAAGGGTGATGTTGGGAATAATTAAGAATGGTCAGGGTGACCAGCTCTTTTGAGTAAGAGAGGATTTAATTGTAAGAGAAAAAGGAACTCAGGAGAGTTCAGGAATAGAATGAGAATACGCTGTAAAGAGGATGTGCGCCGACGATGGCCGTCGACGAGGATGAACGTTTGTTTAAGGCACGCGAGATTCAGCTAAGTGTCGTTTCGGAAGTAATGTGAACATATAAGGGACCGATTCTGGGGAATTGGGGATTTGGATAAAGGGAGTACAAGAGAAATAGATGGTATAGTTTGGCAAGCGACAAGACTATGAGGAGCTGTAATCACCAACCGGAGGTTGGGATGGTATTATTTAAGTCGTGTTTGGAAAAAGATTCGTATGTGAGTAGACGGTTCGGCGTATTCACTGAGTTGCAGACTTATGGATATTGGTAGAACGGAAAATTCTTCTGTAGAGAAGACAACTTGTTCGGAATGTAATGGTTTTGGTGGTACCTGCCGTGGTGGCATTGTATTACTGTTGAATGATGTTCAACGGATGTTTCATGAGTGGAATCATGATAGCTTGAGCGACGTGTTTGAGTGTTGTGTGTTACGATTTTGACCTTGTGTTCGTAAGAGATCGAGGAAAATATTAGGGAAAACCTCGAAAGATTTGTGGAACCCTTGTGACTCGGAGGACCTTGAGCACAAGTGGAATGAAGTATCACTTAAGTTGGGTAAAGAGGGTCTAAACCACCATCAAGATTGTCGACTATCTATTGACAAATTGAGGGACTGGCCGTCCTTAATTTATTGTTGATAGTAGACGGAATCGTGTTGACTGGAATTGACTAGCTTTGCTAGCTTTGGTGGTGCGCAGAAAGTTTCGGTGTTTCTTTTTGGAGGGTAGCCAGTCACTGCTGCGCGTGAACCTAGTGGTTTAGGCTACGTCGCGGAGGCAAAAGAAGTGACCTTGGAAATTTTGTGTGTGGACCCTAGGAAATTTGAGGAACTCGAGGTTGTGAACCTCTGTTGTGAGGTTAATTTTTGAGTGGTGAACTCGTTGAGCGTTGCGGTTGGTGCACGGTTGTGCCAGTGTGTTGGTGAGAGTATGTGTGTGACTTCACCCGGTGTTAGCATCTGTGTGGCTACACCTAATCCGGTGGGATTTTGTTGTGTTGGTGATGGAAATGACTGGTTGAGTCGTTATCCTTAACTTTAGTTTCGAGGACGAAACTTCTTTTTGGAGGGTAGTAATGTAAGACCCGTAAATCCACTGTACCTTTTGCGTGAATAAAATAAGTAATGACTAAGAATGTTAGGGTTTTTATTAAGTGGTTTTGTGAGTATTGTCGCCATAACGGCTGTTTGCTGAAATGGAGCCTGTTTTGTGCTTGTGCGCTGGAAAGGCACAGACTTTTGGGTTGTAGTCTTCTTTTGAGTATAAGAAGGTTTATGTGTAGTCATAATAACGAGTTTTGGATTATTCTCGTTTTTGGAAAAAAACGAGTAGGAATTTTACCCGCTGATGTAAAATTTTACGGTTTCCGAATTTCGTAGAAATTTAGATGGAGGCTTTATATATCTGCGCGAGTTAGGATATGTCCTGAGATTAATTTTCTAAGCTATGGAAGAAAATTACAGTCGCGGAAAAAGATTCGGCGATAAGTTTTGGAATGGAAAAACGATAGACGTTCTTTCCGTAGGTTTTCTGTTTTTGTGTTTTACGTTCGTCGCGACGCGCGAGAGCTGTGAGGCGAGGTGGCTTCTTGAAGCATAGAAAATATCTTGTGAGGATAAGCTTAGAATTGATCCAATGGCTAGATTTGAATCTTAGCAAATTAACACTATTTGATCCAAGGGTGGATTAGGCAACAAGACCATGACTTTTGGTCATTAAAAAGACTTAAGAAAAATCACAATTTCACTCATTTTCCTTCTTGTTTTGCCGTGGCTTTCCACCCTTGTTCTTCATCCAAGAACTTTTCCATTTGTTCACCAAAAGCTTGGAGTTTAGGCTTGTTGGATCATAGGACTTGCAAGGATCATCATCTTCTTAAGGTAACTAAGCTTCCTTCCTTTCCTTAGCTAGACAAACTCATAGAATTTGATGAATTGTTAGATTGTGTTCTTGAGAAGAAAATTATTAGAACATGTTTTAATTAGTTGTTGGTTTAATAGAAGTGTTCATGAGAGTTAATTAGTACATATGAGTGAAGTATGAGATGATTTCCATGGTTTATTTAAAGTTTTCACAAATTTTGGTTAAAGGGTTTGAAGAAATAATTTGAAAAGATCATAAACTTGAATTTTGTTGTATGATTTTGGTTTTGAAGTTAGTTTTGAGCTTTTTGACAAAATGGATTGGTGAATATGAAATTTGTTTCGAAAAATAAGAAAAAATGATTCTCGTGTTCTTGAGCGACTCGAAGAACATAATTTAGAAAAATTTATTTCGAGTTTCAAAAGGAGTCGGGTACACGATCGAATATTGTTACAAACTAATGAATGTGGGCTAGGGTTTCAAATGAAAAAAAAATGTGTAGGGTTGCCTTTTGCCTCATTTGGCCGTGGCACCCATATAGGGTTCGAGGAATCGAATTTCGAAAATTGTTTAGAGGCAAATAGCTTCCCATGATCATTGTTTAATTGTTTGATGGGTTATGGGATGTTTTGAAAAGAAAAATGATCACTTGCCTTGAGAAAAACCTTATTTGAGATTTCTCGAAAATTTGCGATTCGACTCTATAATTTTTAAATCGTTTTGATAAGTGCTAGTTAGGTATTATGGGATATTACCATGCATTTAGAAGTGAAAAATTTTGTGTGGGAGGGTGTTTTTCAAAATTTTGGCCGTGGCCTTTTAGTGGTGGGGGAGAAATTCCAAATTTTTTTCTAAGTCCACAATTGTGTGAAAATTGTGTATGTGTTGGATAATCTTAGTTTTGAAGAAAAATGAGTGTAGGAAAGGTTGTTAGGAAGAAAAAAACGTGTAACTTGTAACGCAAGAAAACTTCGATTTTTCATAAAAATAATTTTGAAAAGTTTTAGTTGTGTTTCAAATGGTTTTGTTGTGTGTGAAACAAGTCCTTGAAGTGGAAAATCCAAAATGGTTTTGATTTATGATTTGAAAACAAAATGATTTTCGTGTTATAAAAATAGTACAATTTACTTCGTGAATTTTTAAACACTATGAGAATAACCTGAAATCATTGAGGGACAGCTTTAGA
The DNA here is from genome assembly GCA_030408175.1 of Trifolium repens. Classification (NCBI taxonomy): domain Eukaryota; kingdom Viridiplantae; phylum Streptophyta; class Magnoliopsida; order Fabales; family Fabaceae; genus Trifolium; species Trifolium repens. The sequence continues at coordinate 24,523,757 of CP125846.1, read as the reverse complement.
AAGTACTTTAGACCCCTCTGGAGCTTTGAGGGCGAGTTTCGTTTCGATAGGATAAACGAGGAGTATTTTATTGATGTTACGCTACATTTATTTTAGGTAGCGTGTGTTGTAGATTGTTCGCGAAATTAAAGTAACGGAAGCTTGCCGAGGTAAGGGCTCCACTTTATTTCCGTCTTTAAAAAAGGTTACGACATGCTTTGTTTTGCTGTGTATGCAATTGCTGTGTGTTTTGCATGTCTGAATTATGTATTCTCGTGATGAGAAAGTGTTTACAATACTTGCGCTGTTTACATATGATTATGAGAATATATGTATGAACAGGTGTTTGGAATACATATGATGAGAAATGTATGTATGTTGTTATGTTTGGTTTACATATGCTAGAGAGGTATGTATTCATTGCATTAGCATATATGGGGAAGCGTATGCTCATGCATTTGGTAGTTGCGTGTACGGTGTGGTGATCGGGAGAGCCCACCTTTTTATTCGTAGTGATCGGGAGAGCTACGAGATTTTTGTTGAGATCGATACGTGGTGATCGGGAGAGCCACGGGGTGCGGTGATCGGGAGAGCCCACTCTAATCCTTGTAGTGATCGGGAGAGCTACGGGATTTTATTGATACTTATGGTAGGGGTGTGGTGATTGGGAGAGCCCACTCTAATCCTTGTAGTGATCGGGAGAGCTACGGGATTTTATTTAGTTCGATACGTGGTGATCGGGAGAGCCACGGGGTGCGGTGATCGGGAGAGCCCACTCTAATCCTTGTAGTGATCGGGAGAGCTACGGGATTTTATTGATATTGTTAGTAGGGGATGGACCTACGATTCCGAAATTCATGCATCGTGGTAGCTAGGGTTAGTACCACGCATTGTAGAGGTTGCATTATAGGCTATGTGTGCATTGCTTATATGAACCCGTTGGTGGGAATTGCTTTGTTGGTTAAGAGTTTTCTCTTGTGTTTGTGGAATTTTTGTTATGTGTACAATCTTTCGCACCGGTTATATATATACATACTATATATTTTGTGGTGACCCTTTCTTTCATTTGCGGGCTCATCCCACCCAGATGATGGGTTAGGTCGTGGTGACGATGGTGGCAGTTCTAGGCCATAGTGAGCACGTGGTGAAGCTTAGTATAGTTAGACTATGCGCCGGTGTGTTTTGTGCACCGTGCTTTTTGGTTAGCATAGGGTTTTCTAACTTGTTTTGTTGTAAGTATTTGAATACTTAGACTTGGACTGTAATTATTCAGGAATACACTTTGCTTGTCGAAGCACCTTATGGTAATGAGTTCTTTTGCATATTTGAATGCCGGCTCATTGAAAAATATTCTATGCGCACTCTGAGTGTTAGTTGAAAAAGAAAAAAAAATATGCCGCCTTTTCAGGCCTTTGAAAAACGGGTTGTTACAAGTGTTAAAATCAAAGAGCAAAGGAAAATGATCAGATCTATTTCTAATTAGAGTGGAGCAATTCAAAGATGTACAAGCATCTAACCATGCTTGATTACAAATGGTCCTGTCAAGTGTAACACCCCGTTTTTCAACAGCCAAAAAGGGCATTATTTTTTTTTTTTTTTTTTTTTTTTTTCTTTCTTTTTCAACTAACACTCAAGTGCGCATAATAGTTTTATAAATGAACCGACATTCAAATATACAAAAGAACTCATTACCAAAAGGTGCTTCGACAAGCAAAGTGTATTTCCTGAATAATTACAATCCAAGTCTAAGTATCAAACAAGTTAGAAATCCTATGCTAACCATAAAAACACGGTGCACAAAACACACCGGTGCATAGTCTAACTATTCTAGGCTACAACTCCAACCGCTCACTGGGGTCTGGAACAGCCACCGTCGTCGCCACGACCTAACCCATCATCTGGGTGGGATGAGCCCGCAAATGAAAGAAAGGGTCACCACAAAATACAAGTATATATATATAAATAACCGGTGCGAAAGATGTACACATAACAAATTTCCACATACACAAGAGAAAGCTCTTTAACACAAAAGCAAATCCCACCAACGGGCTTATATATATAATGCACACATAGCCTACCAATGCAGACTCTACATGATCGTGACACCAATCACTGGCTGCCACATGCATGAATTTTAATTCCGGAATTCAACCTCTCTATAGAAGGCGTAGGTCTCTGGTGGGATAACACCTCCTACTATTGGTGGGATAACACCAGGTAGAGTCACACAAGACAATACCAAAACAATCACGGTGGGATAACACCGGGTGAGTCACACAAGACAACCACCAACTCAATAAAATCCAGTGGGATTTGGCGAAGTCGCACAGACAACCGCCTGGTACGAAGGCAAGTCACACAAGACATACACCTAGGCACGCAACTATGAAATGCATGGCATATATTCTCTTCGGCATATACGGGATAGTCACACAAGACACAATCCTCGCGTAGTCCTATCTGACGCACGCATTCACATATGCTCATGCAAACAAACACATAGCCTAAAGCCTATGTACAAAGCATCTCAGCATACATACATTTTCTCAATCATATGTAAATTGCACACATTTTTATAAACACGTTCTCATCAACGAGAATACATAAATACAAACATGCTGAAGCACACAGCAATTGCACACACAGCAAAACAAAGCATGTCGTAACCGTTTTAAAGACAGAAATAAAGTGGAGCCCTTACCTCGGCAAACTTCCGTCAACAACACACGTCCAAACAACACAACGCGCTTCCTAAAACAAGCAGCGTACCATCAATACATTGTTTCCCAACCAATCGTATTGAAACTAAACCATAAACCCCAAAAACACTACCCAAAAACACTTAGGAAATATTTTCATAAACCTCCAAATATTTTTCATCGGATTTTCCAAAACAAAACCATACAACGCATTTCCCTTTCGCTCAAAGGTTCAAAGACAACTTTTCTTTTCAAAACCTTACAACATAACCTCATGTAATTGATCAATACATAAACCAACCAAAACCCTAACTTTTCTCATGAGATTTTTCACCAACTCATGGAAAACAAACAACAAAGCCTAAACATGCTTCTCTAGACCTCATGAACAACTTTCATGAAACAAGAACTAGCAAGAACAACCTTTCTCACCAAACCCTCTTAAGAACATAAACCCAAAAACCTCACAACTCTAAAAATCTACCAACCTAGGAGATAAGAAGAGAGGGTTACCTTAAGAAAGTGATTCTCTACAACTTTCTTCAAAGCTCCAAAGCTTGAAATGTAGTGAAAAGGTGAAGAATGGAAAATTTAGTGAAGGTTGGAAAGTAATGGAGCTTCTCACGTGAAAGAGAGAAAGAATGAGATGTTTGGTGATGTTTTTCTAAGTGACCAAGTCACTAAACCTCCTTACTATTAAGAGCTCTTGTTAACTCACCACCCTTGGATCAAAAACAACTGCCAAGACAAAACCCTAGCCATTGGATCAAACCAAACCAAATCCACTTGAGATAAACGCAACACTTCATAGAAACACTCACACGTTCAGCTCTCGCGCGTCGCGACGAACGTAACTCACCAAAACAGAAACCTACGGAAAGAACGTCTAACGTTTCACATTTCCGAAACTTATCGCCGAATCTTTTTCCGCGACTGTAATTTTCTTCCATACCTCAGAAAATTAATCTCAGAATATATCCTAACTCGCGCAGATATATAAAACTTCCATCCGAAACCTCACTCAAAACAGACGCAATAAGATTTTACAACGACGGGTAAAATCCTACTCGTTTTTCCAAAAACAAGAATAATCCAAAACTTATTATTCTGAAACCACAAATAACTTCTTATACAAGAAACAGGATCACAAGACAAAAGTCTGTACAATTGCAGTGCACGAGCACAAAACGAACTCGATTACAGCAAAACCTAACAATTACACGATGTTTCGTCACACGAACCCATCGAAACCCTAATAATTCCTTAAACCAACTATACAATGAAATCTTGGGTCTTACAATACTACCCCCCTAAAAGAAGTTTCGTCCTCGAAACTTAGACGTCGTCAAACAAACCGGGGTATAATTCCTTCATCTTACTCTCGAGCTCCCAGGTGGTATCTCCCGTAGCTTCGTTCCGTATTACCTTCACCAAAGGTATCTCTTTCGTCCTCAGACGTTTCATCTTCCTATCCGCAATCTTGATCGGCGGAACCTCGAATGACAAGTTATCCCTCAACTGGATGTCATCTGGTGTGATCACATGTGATGGATCCGGTGTATATTTCCGCAATTGCGACACATGGAACACGTCATGAATCAAAGATAGTACCGGTGGCAACGCGATCCGATATGCTTCCTTCCCAATCCGCTCCGTAATCTGATAAGGCCCTATAAACCTCGGAGTCAACTTTTTCGCTTTCAAAGCCCTTCCAACACCAGTTGTTGGGGTAACACGGAGAAATACATGATCTCCCTCCTCAAACTCTAAAGGCCTCCGACGCCTATCCGCATAACTTTTCTGTCGATCTTGAGCAACCTTCATCATTGCCCTTATCTTTCGGACCTTGTCCGTCGTCTGTTGTACCATTTCCGGTCCTACTATCATACTCTCCCCATCTTGGTACCAACACAAAGGAGTCTGACATCTCCTCCCATACAAAGCCTCGTATGGTGCCATTCCAATACTCGCGTGGAAACTGTTGTTGTATGTGAATTCTATCAAAGGTAATACATCATCCCAACTTCCACGATCATCCAACACACATGCCCTCAACAAATCTTCCAACGATTGATTTGTTCTCTCAGTCTGCCCATCTGTCTGAGGATGGTAGGCGGAACTCAATCTCAGTTTCGTCCCCAACGCCTCATGCAAAGTCTTCCAAAAGTGCGAAGTAAACTTTGGGTCTCGATCCGACACTATACTCGACGGAATCCCATGTAACCTCACAATCTCAGCAATGTAAACATCGGTCAACTTCGCCGCTGTATCCGTAGTTCTTACCGGTAGAAAATGAGCGGACTTAGTCAAACGATCTACTATCACCCAAATGGAATCATGCTTCCTCCTGGTCTTAGGTAAACCAGTGATGAAATCCATAGAAATGTTATCCCACTTCCACTCGGGGATATCTAAAGACTGCAGCATCCCTGCTGGTCTCTGATGCTCAACCTTCGCCTTCTGACAAGTCAGACACGACGCCACATACTCAGCCACATCCTTTTTCATACCTGGCCACCAGAAATCATGCCTCAGGTCTTGATACATCTTTGTCGCTCCAGGATGTATACTAAGTTTACTCTTGTGTGCCTCCCCTAGAATGATGTTTCTCAAGTCCATAGCTTCGGGTACACACACTCTCCCTTGACACCTCAAGATATTGTCCGATCCCACCTTGAAATCTCGGTTGGTTCCTCGAACAATCAAAGCCCTTTTCTCCATAAGGAACTTGTCATCTTGACAATTAGCAATATCCTCCAACAAACCGCTTGAGATGGTAATCATACCCAGTCTCATATTCCCTAAGGCAAACTCTACCTCTAGGTGCAAGTCACGAAACTCTCTCAACAGCTCTTGTTGACTAGCCATTTGTGCCGAACAAACCGACACACTCTTCCTACTCAAAGCATCGGCTACAACATTAGCCTTTCCAGGATGGTATTCTAAAGTGAAATCAAAATCTTTCAAAGTTTCCATCCATCTCCTCTGCCTCATATTAAGCTCTTTCTGATCGAACAGATACTTCAGACTCTTATGGTCACTAAACACGACAAAAGTGCAACCATAAAGATGATGTCTCCAAATCTTCAATGCGAAAACAACGGCCGCAAGCTCTAGATCGTGCGTAGGTTAATTCTTTTCATGCACTTTCAACTGTCTTGACGCATAAGCCACTGCTCTCTTGTGTTGCATCAACACACATCCCAACCCCTGATGAGAAGCATCACAATAAACCTCATACGGTTCCTCCGACTGTGGTAACATCAAAACTGGTGAAGTCGTCAACCGTTCTTTCAACAATTGGAAACTCAACTCACACTTCTCTGTCCACGCAAAAGGTTGATCTTTTCGCGTAAGTTGTGTCATCGGTGCCACAATCTTAGCGAAACCTTCAATGAACCTTCGGTAATAACCGGCTAAACCAACAAAACTTCTCACATCAGTCACTGTTTGAGGTTGCTTCCATGAAAGTATCGTATCAATCTTGGCTGGATCCACGGCTATTCCCTCTTTTGATATAACATGATCCAGGAAATTCACCTCTTCCAACCAAAAATCACACTTTGACGGGTTAGCATACAACCTTTTCTCCCGCAAAACTTGCAAAACCAAGCGAAGATGCTCTTCATGCTCTTCTTCACTTTTCGAATACACCAAAACGTCATCAATGAACACCACTACAAACTTGTCCAAAAATGAATTGAATATCCGATTCATGTAAGCCATAAAGATAGCAGGTGCATTCGTCACTCCAAACGGCATCACTAAGAACTCATAATGCCCATAACGCGTCCTAAACGCCGTTTTCTGAATATCCTCATCTCGTACTCTTATCTGGTGATAACCAGATTTCAAGTCAATCTTGGAAAACACTGAGGCTCCCCTCAACTGATCCATCAAATCATCAATACGCGGCAATGGATATCGGTTCTTGATAGTCACCTTATTAAGCTTCCGATAATCCACACATAAACGAGACTTCCCATCCTTCTTTTTAACCAACAAGACCGGTGCTCCCCAAGGCGACACACTAGGCCTTATGAAACCTTTACCTAACAAGTCCTCAATCTGACCTTTCAACTCTACCAACTCGGCTGGAGCCATCCGATAAGCTGATTCTGAAATCGGACCCGTACCCGGTTGCAAGTCAATGAAGAATTCCACCTCTCTACACGGAGGAAAAGCTGGAATCTCCGATGGAAACACATCTTGGAAATCCTGAACCACTCGAATTTCCCCAATTCGGATCTCTGACATCACTCCTAAGCTAGCAAGTGAGACTATCTCCGGTTCTCCGTTACACATAACCACAGAAAGCCGATTCGCAGACAAGTACCTTCGCACACCTGGCTCGGGAAAGAAAACCAATTTCCGAGCGCAGTCTAGAATCACATAATGATAAGACAACCAATCCATCCCGAGGATGATCTCGAGAGATGTAAGCGGTAGACAAACCAAATTTACCAGAAAATCCCTATTCTGAATTACTACCAAACAATGCAAACATGCAGTATTCACTACCAAATCCTTAGCAGGAGTCAAAACATTCAAATCAAAAGGAAGAACAGAAACATTCAAACTCAAACGATTTGCACATGCCAAAGATATGAATGAGTGGGTTGCCCCCGTGTCAATCAAAGCAGTTAAAGAATTATCTGCGATGTGACAGCTCTCGTGGATGGCATTGCTAGCCTGCCCACTCAACTCAGTGCCCATACAGTAAGCACGTGCCTTTGCCGCAGGTCTGGCACCCTGTGAGCCTTGTGCCACATTTGCCGACGGCCCAGTCTTCGGGGCTCTGCAATCTCTAGCAAAGTGTCCCGGCTTCTTGCAGTTGAAGCAAGTGTTTCCCCCCTTTGGTTGCGTGCATTCATTAGAAAAATGCCCCGCTTCTCCACAGTTGTAGCAAGCCCCCTTACTACCCTCTGATTTTCCCCGGTTTCCCTGATTCACCGATCGGCCCGGTCCTTTACTGTGCTGAGGACGGTTATAAGGCTTACTCCCTTGCCTCCCACTATTCTGAGTCGAACCACGATCATTGGTACGACTTGGTCCTCCGGCACTAGAATTCCCTTGGCGGTTCACCCGCTTATTCCTCATGTCCTCTACCTCTTGGCACTTTTCAACCAAGACCTGGAACTGTCGGATACCTAATGGCACAACCGCATCCTGCAGTTCGTACCTCAGCCCATCTTGAAATCTACGGCACATATAAACCTCATCTATCCCATCCCTAAAGAAGCGGAAGAAACGGGATAGTGATTCAAACTTCTTGGCATATGATTCAACATTCATGCCCCCCTGACGCAACCTCAGAAATTCCTCCCCATACCTTTCCCTTGCAGTCTCGGGAAAGTACTTGGCCAAAAACCTCCTCTTGAAGTTCCCCCAATTCAATTCCTCATGGCCATTCTCCATGATCAGACGGGTGTTCCTCCACCAATACTCAGAACCCCCGAGTAATTGATAGGTAGCTAAGACCACCTTCTCTCCTTCTGGACAATGAATTGCCCCGAATATCCTCTCCACAGATTGGAGCCACAAATCAGCAGTTTCCGGACCTCCCTCCCCATTAAACTTTGGAGGAGTCTGGTGGTTGAAATTTGAAAGAAGTCTAGAACCAGCAGCAAGTATTTCCCTTTCGCGCTTTTCCAGATCTCTCTGCGCCTTAGCATGGCTCTGCGCTGTCACAGCCGCTGCCATTGTATGCATGGCATAAGCCATCTGATTCACATCCACATTGTCCGCCATAGGTACAGTAGGTGCCCTTCTTGGAGGCATTCGATTTCTGCACAATACCAATTCTGATTAGATCCTTAGTCATACAATTCTGAATCCTAACCGAATATCTCACTCCACGGATTACTAACTCGAAACCCGACACAGAACAAACACTAGAACTAACTCCACCCTAGTTACGTTCTAACCGACTCTGGACTAACGACTCAAGTATACACTTTCCCTTTGAAGATTTAAAGCCGTGCTCTGATACCAAAATGTAACACCCCGTTTTTCAACAGCCAAAAAGGGCAATCACTATGTAACACCCCGTTTTTCAACAGCCAAAAAGGGCATTATTTTTTTTTTTTTTTTTTTTTTTTTTTCAACTAACACTCAAGTGCGCATAATAGTTTTATAAATGAACCGGCATTCAAATATACAAAAGAACTCATTACCAAAAGGTGCTTCGACAAGCAAAGTGTATTTCCTGAATAATTACAATCCAAGTCTAAGTATCAAACAAGTTAGAAATCCTATGCTAACCATAAAAACACGGTGCACAAAACACACCGGTGCATAGTCTAACTATTCTAGGCTACAACTCCAACCGCTCACTGGGGTCTGGAACAGCCACCGTCGTCGCCACGACCTAACCCATCATCTGGGTGGGATGAGCCCGCAAATGAAAGAAAGGGTCACCACAAAATACAAGTATATATATATAAATAACCGGTGCGAAAGATGTACACATAACAAATTTCCACATACACAAGAGAAAGCTCTTTAACACAAAAGCAAATCCCACCAACGGGCTTATATATATAATGCACACATAGCCTACCAATGCAGACTCTACATGATCGTGACACCAATCACTGGCTGCCACATGCATGAATTTTAATTCCGGAATTCAACCTCTCTATAGAAGGCGTAGGTCTCTGGTGGGATAACACCTCCTACTATTGGTGGGATAACACCAGGTAGAGTCACACAAGACAATACCAAAACAATCACGGTGGGATAACACCGGGTGAGTCACACAAGACAACCACCAACTCAATAAAATCCAGTGGGATTTGGCGAAGTCGCACAGACAACCGCCTGGTACGAAGGCAAGTCACACAAGACATACACTTAGGCACGCAACTATGAAATGCATGGCATATATGCTCTTCGGCATATACGGGATAGTCACACAAGACACAATCCTCGCGTAGTCCTATCTGACGCACGCATTCACATATGCTCATGCAAACAAACACATAGCCTAAAGCCTATGTACAAAGCATCTCAGCATACATACATTTTCTCAATCATATGTAAATTGCACACATTTTTATAAACACGTTCTCATCAACGAGAATACATAAATACAAACATGCTGAAGCACACAGCAATTGCACACACAGCAAAACAAAGCATGTCGTAACCGTTTTAAAGACAGAAATAAAGTGGAGCCCTTACCTCGGCAAACTTCCGTCAACAACACACGTCCAAACAACACAACGCGCTTCCTAAAACAAGCAGCGTACCATCAATACATTGTTTCCCAACCAATCGTATTGAAACTAAACCATAAACCCCAAAAACACTTAGGAAATATTTTCATAAACCTCCAAATATTTTTCATCGGATTTTCCAAAACAAAACCATACAACGCATTTCCCTTTCGCCCAAAGGTTCAAAGACAACTTTTCTTTTCAAAACCTTACAACATAACCTCATGTAATTGATCAATACATAAACCAACCAAAACCCTAACTTTTCTCATGAGATTTTTCACCAACTCATGGAAAACAAACAACAAAGCCTAAACATGCTTCTCTAGACCTCATGAACAACTTTCATGAAACAAGAACTAGCAAGAACAACCTTTCTCACCAAACCCTCTTAAGAACATAAACCCAAAAACCTCACAACTCTAAAAATCTACCAACCTAGGAGATAAGAAGAGAGGGTTACCTTAAGAAAGTGATTCTCTACAACTTTCTTCAAAGCTCCAAAGCTTGAAATGGAGTGAAAAGGTGAAGAATGGAAAATTTAGTGAAGGTTGGAAAGTAATGGAGCTTCTCACGTGAAAGAGAGAAAGAATGAGATGTTTGGTGATGTTTTTCTAAGTGACCAAGTCACTAAACCTCCTTACTATTAAGAGCTCTTGTTAACTCACCACCCTTGGATCAAAAACAACTGCCAAGACAAAACCCTAGCCATTGGATCAAACCAAACCAAAACCACTTGAGATAAACGCAACACTTCATAGAAACACTCACACGTTCAGCTCTCGCGCGTCGCGACGAACGTAACTCACCAAAACAGAAACCTACGGAAAGAACGTCTAACGTTTCACATTTCCGAAACTTATCGCCGAATCTTTTTCCGCGACTGTAATTTTCTTCCATACCTCAGAAAATTAATCTCAGAATATATCCTAACTCGCGCAGATATATAAAACTTCCATCCGAAACCTCACTCAAAACAGACGCAATAAGATTTTACAACGACGGGTAAAATCCTACTCGTTTTTCCAAAAACAAGAATAATCCAAAACTTATTATTCTGAAACCACAAATAACTTCTTATACAAGAAACAGGATCACAAGACAAAAGTCTGTACAATTGCAGTGCACGAGCACAAAACGAACTCGATTACAGCAAAACCTAACAATTACACGATGTTTCGTCACACGAACCCATCGAAACCCTAATAATTCCTTAAACCAACTATACAATGAAATCTTGGGTCTTACATCAAGCCTTCTTTCAGTGTGTCTTGAACCACCTCTACCATTGGTCCAAGTGAAAAAAGCACCGGTAGTGGGCAGATGCATTAAGAGATTAGAATCAGACCAAGACTGAAAATCATCAATTGAATTCCTAGCTGGTATAGCGGCACCATTATGTTCATGAGCTCCAAGAATTGTATTAAAGTCTCCTATGAAGCACCAAGGATGTATAAATTGTTGCTGAAGATTACTTAGGCACTGCCAAAGAGTTCTTCTTTTAATATAACAAGTAGCAGCATAAATTGCAGCAATGCAGAAAGTGATATTGTTTTCAGAGAAAGAGAAGGAAATTTGTTGATCATCACAAGAAATAATAGTAGGATTGAGACTATCCTTACAAATACACCAAAGATTTGATTGCAATTGACCTCTATCATTCACACTAAATAACTTAAACCCTAATCTAGCTAACCAACCTCTAGGGAAATCCAGAAAATCCATCCAAGGCTCAGCAATGAAAATAAAATCAGGATTGTTTTTTAATACTAACCTTTTTAAAGCCAATCTTGAAGGGGAATTGGCCACACCCCTTATATTCCAATATAAGCACTTCATTTAAAAGGTTTGGAAGCACCAACCTTTGATCTGGTTCCATAAGGTTTTTTAGGAGATTTTGACTTCTGTTGTGACCTTTTTGACGCTTTGGCTTGAACAATTGTGAAGGGTGGCTGCAGAGGCTCCTTCAAAGCCATGGTCTCTTCTAATTCTTCATCCTCTTCCATCATATTAGCCCAGGACTGCTTTAGAAATACTGTATTATTGATAGCAATAGCTTGATCTGAACTCTCAGGGCTCTTATTACTATCTTTTGTGTCACCTGGTTGAGAATCTTCTACAAAATCTGTATCTTGAGAGTTGGGAGTGTCCTCAATTGTTGCCACATTCACTCCTTCATTTTGATCTTGATCATTTTCTTTGTCTTTCTCACCCTCAATGTCCAGTTCAGCAAGAGTTGCAAATCTATTCTTATTAGAAACCTGAGCCTGGTTCAAATCATCGTTTTGTGCCAAAACCAATGGAGGTGTTTTCAAAATTTGCTCGTTGTCCTGAAACTTTGATTTATCCTGAATCTCGGTGCTTGTTCTTTCTTCGACAATAATCACATCCTCTGTTTCCTCTTGAGCTTTGTCACTGTTCACAATACCAGCATCCAAATCCTTTGAAGTGCCCTGATCAACTCTACCATCTCTGGTCTGCACAAAGGTTTTCTTAACTTCTCTTGTTTGTTTTCTAGCTATAAAATGCTCCTTGATTGTTTGGTTTTCTTTGCTAGACTGAAGTCTCTTACAGTTGTTCAAATGGTGCCCAATAATATTGCAATTGGTGCAAAAATCTGGGAGATTTTCATAATCCAATTCCACGTAGAAAGCAAAACCTTGCCTCTCAACCAATACTTTGTGTCTAATAGTTTGTGTAAGGTCCATATCGACTAAGACCCTAACAAAATGACCAAAAGTTCTCTCGAAAAGCGGCTTGGCTGTGGCTGCATCCGTACATATTGGTGTCCATATACTGCTAGCAATTGCAAAATGAATATTTTGACGCCAATATTCTTGAGCTAAACCATAGAAGCGAACCCAAACTTGTGCTGAATAGTTTTGCTGTGTTCTAGGGTTGAATTCTTTTGACCAAGCAAACAGTTTTAACATTCCAGGGTTTAACGACCATGATGCAATAGATCTAACTCTTCTAACATCTTCTAAGGAAGAGAAAGTGAATTCATAGTAACCCTTACCAAGTGAGAGTACTCCCCATCTGCCTAGTTCTTTCCACATCGGTGCAAGCTTATTCTTCAACGCAACAACAGTTAAAGGAGTTGCACCCTTTGGCCATACGATTCTTCCGTGAAGATTGTGTTTACATGCTTCCATTCCTGCCAGATAATCTTTTTCTGGTATTGAGATGGCAAGCTCGTCGCCTTTAACACATGGTTGCGGGAACTGCGAAACCGGAATCTCACAAACATTGTTAACCACTTGAGCAAAAGATTTCTGGGTTGTTGGTTTAGTAATTTCTGGACAAGGTTTTTTGGCTGATGGATCTAAGCAAGGCCAAGGAATAGTGAAGGAATCCATGGTGAAAGAAAGAAAGTTGAAGTCGGTGGAGTAGGGAGGTTGAGGATATGATGGCGGTGAGGAGGGAGTAGGTACGGTTAAAAGACAGTGTGTGGCGGTGAGGAGGCTTTGCAATTCTGTGAGGAAAAATTGAAAACGGGATTGGGGATAGGGTTTATCAAATTTTGAAGATGAATTGCAATTTGGAGGATTTGCGAATCTGTTAGGAAATTTTGAGGGTGAATTTGCGAATTGGGTGAGAACAGCATGTGCTTCCGGATGAATTACAAATTGGGTGGAGTATCTTCAATCACTACCAAGGATGTAATGAACAGTGCTCAAAAACCAGAGCTTCTCTCTCATCGTGGAGCTCCTTTGAACTAAATATTGGTATTCATAAAATCAAGTAAATACATTGTAAATAGTTATTCATTTAAACTCTTATAAATTTAAATTTATTTTATGAATACCAATATTTAATCACTCTTAATACCCTTAATTTACCTACTTTTAATTTTCCATCTCATAATAAATAAGAATACAAATGAAATTAAACATCCAATATATTTAAAAAGTGGTCAAAATTTCTTATACAAAGAACAAAAAATATTTTCATTTTTGTTCCTAATAAAAAGGATCGGAGAGAGTATTAAAAAACAAATAAAACTAAATAATCTTTGATTAAAAAAAAATCTTATAATTAGGGATTGCGAGTATATATAACATAGCATACCATCAATATCTTCTACCTTACTAAGTCCAAAAAACCTAGCATTTCTGTGTCAAAAATGGTTGATTCAACAATTAAAATTCTCACCTTAGTTTTGTTTCTTGTCCTTGTTTCTCAAGGTAATTTTCTCTTCAAATGGATGGAGCTAATTTTGAAACAGTTGAATATGTAAATCCTTCAATTTTTAATGTGTCAGGCAATGTTTGTCATGTTATTGGTGGTAAGACTATTGCAAAAAATGTTAATGTCACCTTTAATTATGCTTGGCATAATTCATTTTCTTTAAGTCCAAACTCATCTGAGATTATTTGTTAAATAGCAAATGTTGATCTTGTAAGCCTTGATCAGTCTTTAATTAATTGTACTAGAGGTAAACCCGTGCGTTGCACGGGCTCGATTAAAACATATAATTAAAATATCTTTATAATTGAAAAATAATAATTGCAATAAGTATAATCATACATATAATTAAATGGTAGATAACTATATTAAAATATGATTATATTTAATATTAATATATGAATGAAAATAAAATTAAAAAATTGTTTAGAAATATCTGATTTTTTATTGATTTATATCATAGTTTTGTTTATATTTTAATGCAATAGATCTTTTATAATATTTCATAAGTTTGAAAAGATGTATTTTATTTTATTTTTATAGTATAACCGTATAATATCTTTATGTTTTTTATAAGAGTTGTAATTTTATAGTCACATGTTACTTTGCTTTTTTTATTTTTCATATATCCTTTATTTTATTTTTTTCAATAAGAGTTGAAGGCATACATATTTATACTTGCGGACAATATTATTTATGCGAAATGTTAAAATAAACTTTGGTTATAGAATATGATTCATATATGGTGTGGCTTTAACTTTTTTTATCACATTATCTTTTTTTTTTTTAATCACATTAGTATAACTGCTTACTACCTTCCATGCAATTTAAGATATCAAATAGCTTATCTACTTATTCCCCTGTCGTTCTCTTGAAGTTTTTTTTCACTTATATTCACTTAGTGAAATTCTATCCCAACCTTATTAGTCCCGGTATATTTAGTCTATTGTTTAGCTTACATTTTTTTTGTTTGGTCCTTTTATTTATGGTTTGTTTTTCTTTTTCTAGGTAAGGTTTGTGTCTCTTCAAATTTGTTGTTAGTTTTTATCCCTATTATTTAATAATATTTGCTTCAACATTTATTTTATTTTTGTTATTATATAAAGTTGAATATTTGTTGTTCTCTATATATAAGTTTGTACGAAGATTTTATATATTTGAATTTAGGTTTAGTTATTTTACTTAGGTAAAGAAAGTTTATTATTACAAATGAATTTAACATTGAGAATGTCATCTTCTTATGTGCTTACAAAATGTCATCTTATTTTTATAAATATCTCACTATTTTATTTTGAGCCGTAACTTAAA
Source organism: Trifolium repens (assembly GCA_030408175.1). Taxonomy (NCBI): domain Eukaryota; kingdom Viridiplantae; phylum Streptophyta; class Magnoliopsida; order Fabales; family Fabaceae; genus Trifolium; species Trifolium repens. Next base: position 24,508,363 of record CP125846.1, on the reverse strand, counting down.
CATTCTTTTAGAATATGTACTTATTTTATCCAAATAGTTACAATATTATTATTTCAATCAAATTAATAATTATGGAATTTTTAGAAAATTTTAATTGCGTGTAAATATGTTTAAATATACATGTGATTATATTTTATAAATATATGTAAATATGTTTTAATATCTATACAATTTTAATAATTATTTCTAAATTTTATTTTGACAAATGAGCATCAACTGATGATTTCGTCTTTTTATCCTTTCATCTTATTCTTGGAAAATTATACATTACATGATATAACTACTTACAATACTCCTCCATACAATTTAAAGTCTCTCATATTTATATATATAAAAAAAAGACGATTCTTGTTCTGATAATAAATTGATTTATTTTGAAGTTTCCTCTCAAACATTTACTTGATAGAATTATATCCTATATTTTATTAGTCAAAATAGTTTTAGGCGGCGGTTTTATTTATCTTATTTTTACTATGCTTAATTCATGGTTTCTTTAATTTTTATTTTTCATCTTTCTCTTTTTTTATGAGGTGTTTCTCCCCTCATTTCTTGTCCTTTTTAATTTAATAATTTTTATTTGGATTTTCAATTTAGTTTAGTAGTGCTTATTAGGATGTGGTGTTTTTTTTTTATAGATGAGTTATTTTTTATAATATGCTACAGTCACATTTTTTATTTATTATAATCAATTTTTAATTTAAATAATCTTTAATTTTTAATTTAAAGAAAATTATGCACCAAAAATTATTGAAATTGTAGTCTTGTAAAATCATATATATATATATATATATATATATATATATATATATATATATATATATAGGGGAGGGATCAAATTACACCGGTGTAACACTTGAGTAATGTTACACCGCTCAATAACGCTTTAACGAATTCAAATTTTACAAAATCCACCGTTGGATTGGAAGATTATATCATATAGATCATTTATGTTGAGTTTTATAAAAATCTAAAATCGTTTGACATGCTTTTGAAACACATAAAGATTAACGGTATTCAATAAAAATGCATAAACCGTTTGTAACACCCCGTTTTTCATAAGCCAAAAAGGGCATTATTTTTTTTTTCTTTTTCAACTAACACTCAGAGTGCGCATATAATATTTTTCAATGAGCCGGCATTCAAATATACAAAAGACTCATTACCATAGGTGCTTCGACAAGCAAAGTGTATTCCTGAATAATTACAATCCAAGTCTAAGTATTCAAATACTTACAACAAAACAAGTTAGAAAACCCTATGCTAACCAAAATGCACGGTGCACGAAACACACCGGCGCATAGTCTAACTAAGCTAAACTTCAACACAAGCTCACTATGGCCTAGAGCTGCCAACACCATCCTCTCGACCTACACCGTCATCTGGGGTGGGATGAGCCCGCAAATGAAAGAAAGGGTCACCACAAAATAAAAGTATATATATATATAACCAGTGCGAAAGATGTACACATAACAAGTTTCCACATACACAAAAGAAAGCTCTTTAACACAAAAGCAATTCCCACCAACGGGTTTATATATATAATGCACATCAAGCCTAATGCAGACTTCTACAATGAGTGTGGTACTGCCAGAGCTACCACATGCAAATGAATTCCGGAATTACTAATCATAACCAATAAAACCGCAAAGGGTTAAGGTGGATCCACTCACGCAATCACACCCCGTGGTCCACTCACGCAACCACTTATTGTACTCAAAAAGATCCCGTAGGATTTTGGGTGGGTCCACTCACGCAACCAACACCCCGTAGTCCACTCACGCAACTACGCACAATGAATGCATGAGCATACGATTCTCTACATATGCTAATGCCACACATACATACCTCTCAAGCATATGTAACCACAACACAACAATACTGTAAGACCCAAGATTTCACTGTACAGTTTTTCTAAGGAACTCTAGTGTCGGCTACGAGTTTTAGGGTTTTTGGTGAGGCGGTTTTGTGAAGATCGTCACATTAATGAGATTTTTTGCTGAAACGGAGCCTGTTTTGTGCTCGTGCGCTGGAAAGGCACAGACTTTCGGGTCGTGATCCTCTTTTAAGTATGAGGAGATTTCTGTGGTCTTAGAATAACGAGTTTTGGATTATTCTTGTTTTTGGAAAAACGAGTAGGATTTTACCCGTCGTTGTAAAATCTTATTGCGTCGGTTTTAAGTGAGGTTTCGGATGGAAGTTTCATATATCGGCGTGAGTTAGGATATGTCCTGAGATTAATTTTCTAAGGTGTGAAAGAAAATTACAGTCGCGGAAAAAGATTCGGCGATAAGTTTTGGAATGGAAAAACGATAGACGTTCTTTCCGTAGATTTTACGTTTTTGTGATTTACGTTCGTCGCGATGCGCGAGAACTGAGCGTGCGTTTTGTTGTAAGAGGTTGTGAGAAATATCTTGGGAGGATAGACTCGGATTGATCCAAGGGCTAGGGATTAGTCTTGGAAGCTTTATCCTATTTGATCCAATGGCCTAAATCTAGCAAGACTTTTATAAGTGGTGGACTTAGAATTATCACAAGTTCACTTCTTCTTTCTCTCTTGGCCGTGGCTTTCTTTCTCTCTTCCAACCTTGAGCAAAATTCCATTCCTTCACCATATCACTTGATTAGAAGCTTGGTTGAAAGCTTGGAGTTGTGAGATTCTTCTTCCTAAGGTAACTAAACCTATTCCCTATCCTTGTTTGGCTAAGATTCTTAGGGAGTTAGGATTTTTATGATTATGTTCTTGGTAGAAATTTCATAAGTATTGGTTGTGAATGGTTTTTGTTCCATGAAAGTTGTTCATGAGGGTTTAGTAAGCATGTGTAGGCTTTGTTATTTCAATTTTTCATGAGTTTGTGAGAATCTCATGAGAAAAGTTAGGGTTTTGAGTTGTTTATGTATTGATCAATTACATGAGGTTATGTTGTAAGGTTTTGAAAAGAAAAGTTGTCTTTGAACCTTCGGGCGGAAGGGAAATGCGTTGTATGGTTTTGTTTTAGAAAAATCCGATGAAAAATATTTTGAGGTTTATGAAAATATTTCCTAAGTGTTTTGGGTAGTGTTTTGGGGTCAAAATGGTTTAAAACTATTGTGACATGTGGTGTCGCTATTTACCTTGAAAACATGTTTGAAAATGATTACCGGACGGTTAAGGCCCGTAATAAAACTTGTGCTTAGGTTTGGTTTTGATTTTGTAAATGAAAATCAAATAACTTGCACTCGAAGCAACCAACGAGCTTTCGGAAATGTGTTGCTTGCCTATGAAAATGGTTTGCTTTTATGCTTTGAAAAAGTGTTGGGAACTAATAGAATCAAACTAGGTTTGGGGTGGAAAAAGGTGGTGTGAGTTGCTGTCTTGTGCTGTCATGACAGGTGCAACTCGCCAGGCGAGTGGTTACTCGCCAGGGCGAGTGTCACAGGTCATGACAACACGCCAGGGCGAGCTCCAGGGCGAGTAAGACCAGAACTCTCTGCCTTCACTCGCCACCAACTCGCCAGGGCGAGCTCTGGGAGTTGAGATTTTGGAATTTGATTTCTAAACTTGGTTTTTAACATTCTAATCCCTTTTTATTAATTTATGGAAGTGGTGGGGAATGGAAACGAGTTTTTCGGGTACTCGGAAAGTACGTAACTTATAACGCAAGAAAACGGCCATTTTGCATTTCAAATTATTTAAGACTTTTGGCAATTGTTTTGGGTCCTAAAAATAGTACAAATAACTCATGGGGGTTGATCAATACGGTAGTTTTTGGTTCGATGTCCGAAAGAGTGGTTTTTCCTTAGGAACCATTAGGTTTTTGGGGTTTTGGTGTAGTTTCAATACGATTGGTTAGAGAACAATGTATTGATTGTTACGCTGCTTGTTTTAGGGAGCGCGTTGTGTTGTTTGAGCGTGTGTTGTTGACGGAAGCTGGCCGAGGTAAGGGCTCCACTTTATTTCCGTCTTTTCAAACGGTTTTGGTAAACATGCTTTGTTTTGCTGTGTATGCAATTGTGGTGTGCTTGGCATGTTGTTGTGATGTATTCTCGATATGAGATCGTGATAAATACATGATTCGTTGTCTTACATATGATTGGAGATGTATGTATGAACATGTGATTAAATACATATGATTAGATATATATGTATGTATTGTTGTGTTGTGGTTACATATGCTTGAGAGGTATGTATGTGTGGCATTAGCATATGTAGAGAATCGTATGCTCATGCATTCATTGTGCGTAGTTGCGTGAGTGGACTACGGGGTGTTGGTTGCGTGAGTGGACCCACCCAAAATCCTACGGGATCTTTTTGAGTACAATAAGTGGTTGCGTGAGTGGACCACGGGGTGTGATTGCGTGAGTGGATCCACCTTAACCCTTTGCGGTTTTATTGGTTATGATTAGTAATTCCGGAATTCATTTGCATGTGGTAGCTCTGGTAGTACCACACTCATTGTAGAAGTCTGCATTAGGCTTGGTGTGCAATTATATATATAAGCCCGTTGGTGGGAATTGCTTTTGTGTTAAAGAGCTTTCTCTTGTGTTTGTGGAATTATTGTTATGTGTACAATCTTTCGCACCGGTTATATATATACATACTATATATTTTGTGGTGACCCTTGCAATATTTCATTTGCGGGCTCCTCCCACCCTAGATGTTGGCGATCCTATCAGTTGCAGTAGGCCGTGAGGATGGAGGTGGATGTTTGGAGCCACAGGGATCGAGTGGAGCTTTGTTTAGTTAGTCTATGCGTCGGTGTGGTTTGTACACCGTGCCCTTTTGTGTAGGCATAGTTTCTAACTCTTTTGGTTTGTTGGTGCGTGTGAGCACATGAGACTTTTGGGATTGTAAGCACTCAAGATGTACACTTTGCTTAGCTGAAGCACCTTATTGTAAATGATGATTCGTTTGTAAATTTACTGTCGGCTCGTTGAAAATGTTTTATGCGCACTCTGAGTGTTAGTTGAAAAAGAAAAAAAAAAAAATAATGCCCCTTTTTAGTCTTTGAAAAACGGGGTGTTACATTGTGGTATCAGAGCCCGGCTTTAAATCTTCAAAGGGAAAGTGTGCACTTGAGTCGTTAGTCCAAAGTCGGTTAGAACATAGCTAGAGTGATGTTAGTTCTAGCGGTTGTTTTTGTTGTGTTGTGGGTTATGTGGTTAGTTGTTTTGAGTCTAGCATGGGATATGCTTAGACACTGGTTTGTGTCTTACTGAAGTAATGCAGGGAGTAAGGCTTCAGTAAGTAGAATTGTGAAACCCCCGAGCCTTGGTCGAATTTAGTCGACAAGTGTCTCTAAATTCCTTTGCTGCGGCAGTCCGAAGATGACGGACTTGAGCGAACAAGAACTACAAGTGATTCTTGAAAGTAATATAATGGATGGGAAGTGGCGTTGTATGTTGCCACTCAGAGGTGCTGGTTATGGACGAGTGAACGTCAATTGATAAAGGATTTTAAGTAAGGATCAGATTGGGACGACCTTTTGAAGATGATATTGGATGTCCGTCTGGTGAGTTCAGACGGGACTTGATGAAGTCGTTCAGTTGTCAAGAGGATGCAACCACTGTAGAATGGTGGAACATGCAGAGATGTCAGTTGGATTTAATTACAATGATTGGATAATAATTGCGGCAACTTGAATTGGAATTAAAGGACGTTGTGCGTCCAGAGTAAGGAAACCTGGTGGGGTTATACGGCATTTATGCGAACGATGGGTACCTTAAGGGTTTAATTCAAGTGTGTGAGATAAATTAGATTCGAAACTAAGATTTGTAAGGATGAATCTTGTGATGATTGAAGGTAGGAGACCAAGTATCACGTTGATAAGTGACAATCTATACATAGTTCGGGAGATAGTAAATGTAGATGTCGATGTGAGATACAACGATAGGTAATTGATTGTTGAATAAAGATGGATGTGGAGAGATATTTAGGTAAAGAACGAGGAGTTCAACCTTTGAAAGTGAGTTGCATATCACTGATAGGTGATAATAGAGGTGTTTATTATGGAAATGTCCAGATAATTGTAGCAGTGTAAGCTAGAATTGTTAACTATTGGCAAGTAAACCATAAGAGAAAGTAAACTGGTTTAGCAGTTTGAGGAGATTAGTCAAGATTGAGTAGAGATCCTGTGTGGATGCGCATATAAGTTAACGATTTTGATCGACCAAGATGGTTGAAGGACTAAGTAGCAGCTTGAATTTATGATACCATAAGAGTTGAGGTGGGCAAGTTTTGAATAAATTCAAGTTATGGACGAGAATTTTTGGATATTTTCTAAGAATGTCGTGTTTGAGTAGAAAAGGAGCCCGTTAGTAAGAATACTAAGACAATGAAAGTTGATAGTTGGAAGGACTTTTATTGTATATTAGGATTAAATAGATAGTACGACGAGTTTTTAGAGTTCTTGAGCAGGAAATTCAAGGGTTTGATTTGGGTATCGAACGTACTAAGGATAAAATCATAGCGAAGTGTCGTGCGTTGGTAGATATTTTTTGATAAGTCGAGCATTAAGATTTGAGATAAGTGTTAAAGGTTTGATAGCTGAGTAAGATGAGTCGATTTGTAGGCGAATTACAGTGACCCTATAAGGACGAGTTTAGATATAGTCATTCATAAGAGATGATTGTTAGTAAAAAGTTAGAAGTGAATAAGAAAACGATGAGTGACGGGATGTAAGAGCTTGGTTAGCTAGAACTTGAGGTCTAGGAATTTATTCCCCGGTGGGAACAGACTTTATGACTTTAGAATAGTCACGATGATGAAGGATCAATCGAATGGGAGAAGAGTGTGCTTGTTTGGAAACAAGTTGATGTGGGACGAGAGTAATTGGCTTGTGTGCGGCGAATTAAAGAGGTTGGTTGGAATCAACAAGTTGTGGGCCAGGGTTTTGGGAACCAACCTTAGGCAGTTGTTGAACTGGAAAATTGCAAATTAGTAGATCGATGAGATTAGTCGCAGAGGATGTTAGCCGTTGGAAAGTCGTGTTGAGAATGAGTAAGAGAGAAGCACATGAGAATGTGGCTTATGTCAATGGAGGATTGGCAAAAGGAAATTCCCTCCCACATAATTTCGAAAAATTATGATTGTGCGTGTATATTAAGGATTCGAAAGCACCACCTGAATGGATGTCATGGCGGTGTATGTGTTGTATGCGGTAATAATAAAGGGTAAGCAAATGTCTAGTGGCAAAGTTTGGTGGAAGCTAGTAGAGCTTCGATTCGTTGTAGTGGTTACAATGAGGAGAGACGTAGCATAATGGAAATTGTATTGAATAAGTAAAGGACTTCAGATATTGTCATCATGGACGGTTGAATAATAGTGATGTGGGAAGTACCTTAAGATATATTCTGGAGGTAGGTATCTCGACATGAGAGGTGATGTCGGAGTAATTAAGAATGGCCAGGGTGACAAACTCTTTAGAGTAGGAGAGGATTTAATGGTAAGAGGAAAGAAACTAAAGAGAGTTTAGAAATAGAATGAGAATACGATTTGAAATGGTTGTGCCAATGATGGCAGTCGACGAGGATAAACGTTTTATACTAAGGTTGCCAAGTATAAGCTGGGTATTAATTTGGAAAATAATATTCGACGGCCGAGAGATTAAATTTTGGGAATTTGAGATTTGTATAAAAGAAGTCACAGTGAAGTAGATGGTATCGTCTTGCATGCGTCAAGGAAAATTGATGAGTTGTAATCACCAACCGGATGTTGGGATGATGTCATTAAGCTTATGGTTAGAATGAGATGTGAAAGTGAAAGTGTACAGTTCGACACAGTTATGGGATTGAAGGAAAAGTTAAGGACTTATAGATATTGGAGAAGTTGTGAAGTTCTATAGATATGACAACTTCCTTCAGAGTATAATGGTATGAGTGGTACTTGCCATGGTGGCCTTGTACTTACTGATTGAATGATACTAAATGGATGTTTCGTGAGTGGAAGCATGAGAGTCCACGTGACGTGTTTTGGGCGATTGGATCTCACTGACGAGATCGAGATAATAAGAATTGAGGAAATTGTTGGACCATTGTGCCTCGGATGACCTGAAGCACAATTGGAAGGGAGCATTATTAAAGTTAGGTAAAAATGGTCTAAGACACCATCATGATTGTTGGCTATCTATTAACAAATTGAGGAACTGATCACCCTTAATCTCTTGTTAATAATAGACGGAATCATGTTGACGGGAATTGACTAGTTTTGCTAGCTTTGGTGATGCGCAGAGAGTTTCAGTGTTTCTTTTTGGAGGGTAGCCGTCACCATTTTGTGTGAGCCTAGTGGAATAGGCTATGTCGCGGAGGCAAAAGAAGTGACTTTGGAAATTTTGTGTATGGACCCTAGGAAATTTTTGAGTGGTGAACTCGTTGAGAGTTGCGGTTGGTGCACGGGTGTGCCAGTGTGTTGGTGAGAGTATCTGTGTGACCTCACCCTGTGTTAGCATCTGTGTGGTTACACCTAATCCTGAGGGATTTTGTTGTGTTGGGGATGGTAATAACCAGTTGAGTTGTTACTCTTAACTTTAGTTTCGAGGACGAAACTTCTTTTTGGAGGGTAGTAATGTAAGACCCAAGATTTCACTGTACAGTTTTTCTAAGGAACTCTAGTGTCGGCTACGAGTTTTAGGGTTTTTGGTGAGGCGGTTTTGTGAAGATCGTCACATTAATGAGATTTTTTGCTGAAACGGAGCCTGTTTTGTGCTCGTGCGCTGGAAAGGCACAGACTTTCGGGTCGTGATCCTCTTTTAAGTATGAGGAGATTTCTGTGGTCTTAGAATAACGAGTTTTGGATTATTCTTGTTTTTGGAAAAACGAGTAGGATTTTACCCGTCGTTGTAAAATCTTATTGCGTCGGTTTTAAGTGAGGTTTCGGATGGAAGTTTCATATATCGGCGTGAGTTAGGATATGTCCTGAGATTAATTTTCTAAGGTGTGAAAGAAAATTACAGTCGCGGAAAAAGATTCGGCGATAAGTTTTGGAATGGAAAAACGATAGACGTTCTTTCCGTAGATTTTACGTTTTTGTGATTTACGTTCGTCGCGATGCGCGAGAACTGAGCGTGCGTTTTGTTGTAAGAGGTTGTGAGAAATATCTTGGGAGGATAGACTCGGATTGATCCAAGGGCTAGGGATTAGTCTTGGAAGCTTTATCCTATTTGATCCAATGGCCTAAATCTAGCAAGACTTTTATAAGTGGTGGACTTAGAATTATCACAAGTTCACTTCTTCTTTCTCTCTTGGCCGTGGCTTTCTTTCTCTCTTCCAACCTTGAGCAAAATTCCATTCCTTCACCATATCACTTGATTAGAAGCTTGGTTGAAAGCTTGGAGTTGTGAGATTCTTCTTCCTAAGGTAACTAAACCTATTCCCTATCCTTGTTTGGCTAAGATTCTTAGGGAGTTAGGATTTTTATGATTATGTTCTTGGTAGAAATTTCATAAGTATTGGTTGTGAATGGTTTTTGTTCCATGAAAGTTGTTCATGAGGGTTTAGTAAGCATGTGTAGGCTTTGTTATTTCAATTTTTCATGAGTTTGTGAGAATCTCATGAGAAAAGTTAGGGTTTTGAGTTGTTTATGTATTGATCAATTACATGAGGTTATGTTGTAAGGTTTTGAAAAGAAAAGTTGTCTTTGAACCTTCGGGCGGAAGGGAAATGCGTTGTATGGTTTTGTTTTAGAAAAATCCGATGAAAAATATTTTGAGGTTTATGAAAATATTTCCTAAGTGTTTTGGGTAGTGTTTTGGGGTCAAAATGGTTTAAAACTATTGTGACATGTGGTGTCGCTATTTACCTTGAAAACATGTTTGAAAATGATTACCGGACGGTTAAGGCCCGTAATAAAACTTGTGCTTAGGTTTGGTTTTGATTTTGTAAATGAAAATCAAATAACTTGCACTCGAAGCAACCAACGAGCTTTCGGAAATGTGTTGCTTGCCTATGAAAATGGTTTGCTTTTATGCTTTGAAAAAGTGTTGGGAACTAATAGAATCAAACTAGGTTTGGGGTGGAAAAAGGTGGTGTGAGTTGCTGTCTTGTGCTGTCATGACAGGTGCAACTCGCCAGGCGAGTGGTTACTCGCCAGGGCGAGTGTCACAGGTCATGACAACACGCCAGGGCGAGCTCCAGGGCGAGTAAGACCAGAACTCTCTGCCTTCACTCGCCACCAACTCGCCAGGGCGAGCTCTGGGAGTTGAGATTTTGGAATTTGATTTCTAAACTTGGTTTTTAACATTCTAATCCCTTTTTATTAATTTATGGAAGTGGTGGGGAATGGAAACGAGTTTTTCGGGTACTCGGAAAGTACGTAACTTATAACGCAAGAAAACGGCCATTTTGCATTTCAAATTATTTAAGACTTTTGGCAATTGTTTTGGGTCCTAAAAATAGTACAAATAACTCATGGGGGTTGATCAATACGGTAGTTTTTGGTTCGATGTCCGAAAGAGTGGTTTTTCCTTAGGAACCATTAGGTTTTTGGGGTTTTGGTGTAGTTTCAATACGATTGGTTAGAGAACAATGTATTGATTGTTACGCTGCTTGTTTTAGGGAGCGCGTTGTGTTGTTTGAGCGTGTGTTGTTGACGGAAGCTGGCCGAGGTAAGGGCTCCACTTTATTTCCGTCTTTTCAAACGGTTTTGGTAAACATGCTTTGTTTTGCTGTGTATGCAATTGTGGTGTGCTTGGCATGTTGTTGTGATGTATTCTCGATATGAGATCGTGATAAATACATGATTCGTTGTCTTACATATGATTGGAGATGTATGTATGAACATGTGATTAAATACATATGATTAGATATATATGTATGTATTGTTGTGTTGTGGTTACATATGCTTGAGAGGTATGTATGTGTGGCATTAGCATATGTAGAGAATCGTATGCTCATGCATTCATTGTGCGTAGTTGCGTGAGTGGACTACGGGGTGTTGGTTGCGTGAGTGGACCCACCCAAAATCCTACGGGATCTTTTTGAGTACAATAAGTGGTTGCGTGAGTGGACCACGGGGTGTGATTGCGTGAGTGGATCCACCTTAACCCTTTGCGGTTTTATTGGTTATGATTAGTAATTCCGGAATTCATTTGCATGTGGTAGCTCTGGTAGTACCACACTCATTGTAGAAGTCTGCATTAGGCTTGGTGTGCAATTATATATATAAGCCCGTTGGTGGGAATTGCTTTTGTGTTAAAGAGCTTTCTCTTGTGTTTGTGGAATTATTGTTATGTGTACAATCTTTCGCACCGGTTATATATATACATACTATATATTTTGTGGTGACCCTTGCAATATTTCATTTGCGGGCTCCTCCCACCCTAGATGTTGGCGATCCTATCAGTTGCAGTAGGCCGTGAGGATGGAGGTGGATGTTTGGAGCCACAGGGATCGAGTGGAGCTTTGTTTAGTTAGTCTATGCGTCGGTGTGGTTTGTACACCGTGCCCTTTTGTGTAGGCATAGTTTCTAACTCTTTTGGTTTGTTGGTGCGTGTGAGCACATGAGACTTTTGGGATTGTAAGCACTCAAGATGTACACTTTGCTTAGCTGAAGCACCTTATTGTAAATGATGATTCGTTTGTAAATTTACTGTCGGCTCGTTGAAAATGTTTTATGCGCACTCTGAGTGTTAGTTGAAAAAGAAAAAAAAAAAAATAATGCCCCTTTTTAGTCTTTGAAAAACGGGGTGTTACAAATACATACATATATATCTAATCATATGTATTTAATCACATGTTCATACATACATCTCCAATCATATGTAAGACAACGAATCATGTATTTACCACGATCTCATATCGAGAATACATCACAACAACATGCCAAGCACACCACAATTGCATACACAGCAAAACAAAGCATGTTTACCAAAACCGTTTGAAAAGACGGAAATAAAGTGGAGCCCTTACCTCGGCAAGCTTCCGTCAACAACACACGCTCAAACAACACAACGCGCTCCCTAAAACAAGCAGCGTAACAATCAATACATTGTTCTCTAACCAATCGTATTGAAACTACACCAAAACCCCAAAAACCTAATGGTTCCTAAGGAAAAACCCCTCTTTCGGACATCGAACCAAAAACTACCGTATTGATCAACCCCCATGAGTTATTTGTACTATTTTTAGGACCCAAAACAATTGCCAAAAGTCTTAAATAATTTGAATTGCAAAATGGCTATTTTCTTGCGTTATAAGTTACGTACTTTCCGAGTACCCGAAAAACTCGTTTCCAATCCCCACCACTTCCATAAATTAATAAAAAGGGATTAGAATGTTAAAAACCAAGTTTAGAAATCAAAATCCAAAATCTCAACTCCCAGAGCTCGCCCTGGCGAGTTGGTGGCGAGTGAAGGCAGAGAGTTCTGGTCTTACTCGCCCTGGAGCTCGCCCTGGCGAGTTGTCAAGACCTGTGACACTCGCCCTGGCGAGTAACCACTCGCCCGGCGAGTTGCACCTGTCATGACAGCACAAGACAGCAACTCACACCACCTTTTTCCACCCAAACTTAGTTTGATTCTATTAGTTCCCAACACTTTTTCAAAGCATAAAAGCAAACCATTTTCATAAGCAAGCAATTCATTTTCCGAAAGCTTGTTGGTTGCTTCGAGTGCAAGTTATTTGATTTTCATTTACAAAATCAAAACCAAACCTAAGCACAAGTTTTATTACGGGCCTTAACCGTCCGGTAATCATTTTCAAACATGTTTTCAAGGTAAATAGTGACACCACATGTCACAAGAGTTTTAAACCACTTTGACCCCAAAACACTACCCAAAACACTTAGGAAAATATTTTCATAAACCTCAAAATATTTTTCATCGGATTTTCCAAAACAAAACCATACAACGCGTTTCCCTTTCGTCCAAAGGTTCAAAGACAACTTTTCTTTTCAAAACCTTACAACATAACCTCATGTAATTGATCAATACTCTAAACTTTCAAAACCCTAACTTTTCTCATGAGATTTTTCACCAACTCATGGAAAACAAACATAACAAAGCCTACACATGCTTACTAACCCTCATGAACAACATTCATGGAACAAGAATCAATTTATGAGCAACCTCTCACAAATTTCTCTCAAGAATCATAATCATAAAACCCTTAACATAAGATGTTTTAAACCAACAAAGAAAGGAGAAGGTTTACTACCTCAAGTGGAGATGAATTCCTTTCAATCTCTATGATCCAACAAGCCAAAAATCCAAGCTTTTGGTGAAGAATTGCAAAATCTCTCAAGTTGGAAAGGTGAAAAGGAGGCCACGGCCAAGAGAGAAGAAGAGTGAAGTTTTGTGAATTTTTCTCATGACTACAAGTGACTAAAAGTCTCCCTTAAGACTTGGTCTTGTTCCATAATAGCCTTTGGATCAAATAGGATAAAGCTTCAAGACAAAATCCTAGCCCTTGGATCAATCCGAGTCTATCCTCCCAAGATATTTCTCACAACCTCTTACAACGAAACGCACGCTCAGTCCTCGCGCATCGCGACGAACGAAACTCGCAAAAACAGAAAACCTACAGAAAGAACGTCTATCGTTTTTCCATTCCAAAACTTATCGCCGAATCTTTTTCCGCGACTGTAATTTTCTTCCATACCTTAGAAAATTAATCTCAGGACATATCCTAACTCACGCAGATATATAAAACTCCCATCCGAAACCTCACTTAAAACAGACGCAGTAAAATTTTACAACGACGGGTAAAATCCTACTCGTTTTTCCAAAAACAAGAATAATCCAAAACTCGTCATTCTGACTTCACAGAAATCTCCTCATACTTAAAAGAGGACCACGACCCGAAAGTCTGTGCCTTTCCAACGCACGAGCACAAAACAGGCTCCGTTTCAGCAAAAATCTCATTAATGCGACGATACTCACAAAACCGCTTCACCAAAAACCCTAAAACTCATAGCCATTACTAGAGTTCCTTAGAAAAACTGTACAGTGGAATCTTGGGTCTTACATTACTACCCTCCAAAAAGAAGTTTCGTCCTCGAAACTAAAGGTAAGAGTAACAACTCAACTAATTATTACCATCACCAACACAACAAAATCCCTCGGATTAGGTGTAGCCACACAGATGCTAACACCGGGTGAAGTCACACAGATACTCTCACCAACACACTGACACAACTGTGCACCAACCGCAACTCTCAACGAGTTCACCACTCAAAATTTAACCTCACAACAGAGGTTCACAACCTCTAGTTCCCAAAGATCCTCGTGCCCACAAACAAAATTTCCAGAGTCACCTCTTTCGCCTCCGCGGCATAGCCCACTCCATTAGTTCACACGAAGTTGGGAGTGGCTACCCTCCAAAAAGAAACACAGGTCTCTCTGTGCATCACCAAAGCTAGCAAAAATTAGTCAGTTCCATTCAACACGACTCCGTCTATTATCAACAAGGGATTAAGGACGATCAGTTCCTCAATTTGTCAATAATTAGTCGACAATCATGATGGTGGTCTAGACCATCTTTACCCAACTTAAGTGATACTTCATTCCACTTGTGCTCAAGGTCCTCCGAGGCACAATGGTTCCACAAATCTTTCGAGGTTTTTCTTAATGTTTCCCTCGATCTCTTACGAATACAAGGTCGAAGTCGTAAGACACAACACTCAAAACACATCGTTCAAGCTCTCATGATTCCACTCATGAAACATCCGTTGAACATCATTCAACAGTAATACAGTGCCACCACGGCAGGTACCACCAAAACCATTACATTCCGAACAAGTTGTCTCTTCTTAGAAAGAACTTCACACCTCACCAATATCCATGAGTCCGCAACTCAATGATTACGCCGAAACCGCATGCTCACCCACGAGTCTCATTCCAACCACGACTTACATAAAACAATCCCAACCTCCAGTTGGTGATTACACTCCCCACAGTTTTGGCACCTGCCAAACTAAACCATCTACTTCTCTTGAACTCCTTTTATAAAAATCCCCAATTCCCCAGAATCGGTCCCTTATATGTTCACATTACTTTCAAAACGACACTTAGATAGATCTCGCGTGCCTTAAACAAAACGCTTAACCTCGTCGACTACCATCGTCGGCGCACATCCTCTTCACCTCGTAATTCCATTCTAATTCTGAACTCTCTCTTGAGTTACTTTCCTCTTGCAATTAAATCCTCTTTTACACTAAAGAGTTTGTCACTCTGACCATTCTTAATTGCTTCGACATCACCACTCTCGTCAAGGTACCTACCTTCAAAATAACTCTTAGGGTATTCCTCACATTACTATTGTCCAACCATCCTTGTTGACAACATCCATTTCCCTTATACTTACTCACTACCGATTTTCCATCATACCACGTCTCTCTTCATTGTAACCACTACAATGAACCAAAGCTCTACAAGTTTTCATCAACTTGCCATTAGACAATTTCTAATCCTTCTTATTTCCAAAACTAGGTGAGACAAATCCCTTCGCCAATCTTCAATTGGCATAAGCCACATCTTCATGGGCTTCTCTCTAAATTCTCATTCTCTTCTAGACCCAGAAACAGATCCACAAACCATTTCATCTCCATCACCCTTTCTCCTCTTTGAAGATGAATCGTCAAGTAAAAGGCAACCAAACAATGGAACATTTTCTCTACGAGTTCGGCTAAAAATACCACTAGCCACACTTATTGTTAACACATTCTTTCCATGACTAACCTCATCGATGTCATAACCTCTACAAAACTCTAATCAGGCCTGTACCATCAATCTACTACTTTGCAACTTTCTAGTTCAACAACTGTCTAGAGTTGGTTCCCAAACCACCATGACCAATGACTTGCTAAATCAAAACAACATCTTTAATTTGCCGCACACAAGCCAATTACTCTCGTCCCACATTAACTTGTTTCCAAACAAGTACACTCTTCTCCCATTCGATTGATCTTTCATCACCGTGACTATTCTAAAGTCATAAAGTCTGTTCCCACTAGGGAATCAATTCCCAGATCTCAAGTTCTGGCCAATCATGTTCTTACATCTATTCCCTCATCGTTTTCTTATTCACTTCTAACTCGTCCTTAAAAGGTCACTGCAATATACCTACCAATCGGCTCGTCTTACTCATCCGTCAAGCCATGAAACACTTATCTCAAATCTTAATGCTTGGCCTATCAAGACAGCTACCAACGCACAACCCTTTGCTATGATTTTATCCTTAGTAAGTTCGATATCCAAATCAAACTCTTGAATCCAATCTTCAAGAACTCAAAAAAACTCGTCGTACCATCCATTTGATCCTAATACACAATAAAAGTCCTTCCAACTATCGACTTTCATTGGCTTAGTATTCCTACTAACGAACTCCTTTTCTACTCAACCACGACATTCTTAGAAAACATCCAAAAATTCTCGTCCATAACTTGAATTATTTAAAACTTGCCTACCTCGACTCTCATAGTATCATAAATTCAAGGTACTACTTAGTCCTTCAACCATCTTGGTCGATCAAAATCGTTAACTTATATGCGCATCCACACATGATCTCTACTCAATCTTGACTAATCTCCTCAAACTGCTAAACCAGTTTACTTTCCCTTATGGTTTACTTGCCAATAGTTAACAATTCTAGCTTACACTGCTACAATTATCTGGACATTTCCATAATAGACACCTCTATTATCACCTATCAGTGATATGCAACTCACTTTCAAAGGTTGAACTCCTCGTTCTTTACCTAAATATCTCTCCACATCCATCTTTATTCAACAATCAATTACCTATCGTTGTATCTCACATCGACATCTGCATTTACTATCTCCCGAACTAGGTATAGATTGTCACTTATCAACGTGATACTTGGTCTCCTACCTTCAATCATCACAAGATTCATCCTTACAAATCTTAGTTTCGAATCTAATTTATCTCACACACTTGAATTAAACCCTTAAGGTACCCCTCGTTCGCATAAATGCCGTATAACCCCACCAGGTTTCCTCACTCTGGACGTACAACGTCCTTTAATTCCAATTCAAAGTGCCTCAATTATTGTCCAATCGTCGCAATTAAATCCAACTGACATCTCTGCATGTTCCACCATTCTACAGTGGTCGCATCCTCTTGACAACTGACGTCTTCATCAAGTCTCGTCTGAACTCACCAGATGGACATCCAATATCATCTTCAGAAGGTCGTCCCAATCTGATCCTTACTTAAAATCCTTTATCAATTGACGTTCACACGTCCGTACTCAACACCTCCGGGTGACAACGACCCATGCCACTTCCAAGAATCCTTTGTGGTTCTCGTTCGCCTCAAGTCCATCCTCCTCGGACCACTTTGTCTAAGGAATTCAGAGACACTTGTCGACTAAATTCGACCAAGGCTCGGGGTTTCACAATTTCACTTACTGAAGCCTCACTCCCTGCATTACTTCAGTAAGACACAAACCAGTGTCTAAGCATATCTCATGCTAGACTCAAAACAACCAACCACATAACCCACAACACAACAAAAAAAACAACCGCTAGAACTAACACAACTCAAGCTATGTTCTAACCGACTCTGGACTAACGACTCAAGTATACACTTTCCCTTTGAAGATTTAAAGCCGGGCTCTGATACCACAATTGTAACACCCCGTTTTTCATAAGCCAAAAAGGGCATTATTTTTTTTTTCTTTTTCAACTAACACTCAGAGTGCGCATATAATATTTTTCAATGAGCCGGCATTCAAATATACAAAAGACTCATTACCATAGGTGCTTCGACAAGCAAAGTGTATTCCTGAATAATTACAATCCAAGTCTAAGTATTCAAATACTTACAACAAAACAAGTTAGAAAACCCTATGCTAACCAAAATGCACGGTGCACGAAACACACCGGCGCATAGTCTAACTAAGCTAAACTTCAACACAAGCTCACTATGGCCTAGAGCTGCCAACACCATCCTCTCGACCTACACCGTCATCTGGGGTGGGATGAGCCCGCAAATGAAAGAAAGGGTCACCACAAAATAAAAGTATATATATATATAACCAGTGCGAAAGATGTACACATAACAAGTTTCCACATACACAAAAGAAAGCTCTTTAACACAAAAGCAATTCCCACCAACGGGTTTATATATATAATGCACATCAAGCCTAATGCAGACTTCTACAATGAGTGTGGTACTGCCAGAGCTACCACATGCAAATGAATTCCGGAATTACTAATCATAACCAATAAAACCGCAAAGGGTTAAGGTGGATCCACTCACGCAATCACACCCCGTGGTCCACTCACGCAACCACTTATTGTACTCAAAAAGATCCCGTAGGATTTTGGGTGGGTCCACTCACGCAACCAACACCCCGTAGTCCACTCACGCAACTACGCACAATGAATGCATGAGCATACGATTCTCTACATATGCTAATGCCACACATACATACCTCTCAAGCATATGTAACCACAACACAACAATACATACATATATATCTAATCATATGTATTTAATCACATGTTCATACATACATCTCCAATCATATGTAAGACAACGAATCATGTATTTACCACGATCTCATATCGAGAATACATCACAACAACATGCCAAGCACACCACAATTGCATACACAGCAAAACAAAGCATGTTTACCAAAACCGTTTGAAAAGACGGAAATAAAGTGGAGCCCTTACCTCGGCAAGCTTCCGTCAACAACACACGCTCAAACAACACAACGCGCTCCCTAAAACAAGCAGCGTAACAATCAATACATTGTTCTCTAACCAATCGTATTGAAACTACACCAA
Organism: Trifolium repens; assembly: GCA_030408175.1. Taxonomy (NCBI): domain Eukaryota; kingdom Viridiplantae; phylum Streptophyta; class Magnoliopsida; order Fabales; family Fabaceae; genus Trifolium; species Trifolium repens. The sequence goes on along the minus strand of CP125846.1, from coordinate 24,489,639 downwards.
AACCCCAAAAACCTAATGGTTCCTAAGGAAAAACCCCTCTTTCGGACATCGAACCAAAAACTACCGTATTGATCAACCCCCATGAGTTATTTGTACTATTTTTAGGACCCAAAACAATTGCCAAAAGTCTTAAATAATTTGAATTGCAAAATGGCTATTTTCTTGCGTTATAAGTTACGTACTTTCCGAGTACCCGAAAAACTCGTTTCCAATCCCCACCACTTCCATAAATTAATAAAAAGGGATTAGAATGTTAAAAACCAAGTTTAGAAATCAAAATCCAAAATCTCAACTCCCAGAGCTCGCCCTGGCGAGTTGGTGGCGAGTGAAGGCAGAGAGTTCTGGTCTTACTCGCCCTGGAGCTCGCCCTGGCGAGTTGTCAAGACCTGTGACACTCGCCCTGGCGAGTAACCACTCGCCCGGCGAGTTGCACCTGTCATGACAGCACAAGACAGCAACTCACACCACCTTTTTCCACCCAAACTTAGTTTGATTCTATTAGTTCCCAACACTTTTTCAAAGCATAAAAGCAAACCATTTTCATAAGCAAGCAATTCATTTTCCGAAAGCTTGTTGGTTGCTTCGAGTGCAAGTTATTTGATTTTCATTTACAAAATCAAAACCAAACCTAAGCACAAGTTTTATTACGGGCCTTAACCGTCCGGTAATCATTTTCAAACATGTTTTCAAGGTAAATAGTGACACCACATGTCACAAGAGTTTTAAACCACTTTGACCCCAAAACACTACCCAAAACACTTAGGAAAATATTTTCATAAACCTCAAAATATTTTTCATCGGATTTTCCAAAACAAAACCATACAACGCGTTTCCCTTTCGTCCAAAGGTTCAAAGACAACTTTTCTTTTCAAAACCTTACAACATAACCTCATGTAATTGATCAATACTCTAAACTTTCAAAACCCTAACTTTTCTCATGAGATTTTTCACCAACTCATGGAAAACAAACATAACAAAGCCTACACATGCTTACTAACCCTCATGAACAACATTCATGGAACAAGAATCAATTTATGAGCAACCTCTCACAAATTTCTCTCAAGAATCATAATCATAAAACCCTTAACATAAGATGTTTTAAACCAACAAAGAAAGGAGAAGGTTTACTACCTCAAGTGGAGATGAATTCCTTTCAATCTCTATGATCCAACAAGCCAAAAATCCAAGCTTTTGGTGAAGAATTGCAAAATCTCTCAAGTTGGAAAGGTGAAAAGGAGGCCACGGCCAAGAGAGAAGAAGAGTGAAGTTTTGTGAATTTTTCTCATGACTACAAGTGACTAAAAGTCTCCCTTAAGACTTGGTCTTGTTCCATAATAGCCTTTGGATCAAATAGGATAAAGCTTCAAGACAAAATCCTAGCCCTTGGATCAATCCGAGTCTATCCTCCCAAGATATTTCTCACAACCTCTTACAACGAAACGCACGCTCAGTCCTCGCGCATCGCGACGAACGAAACTCGCAAAAACAGAAAACCTACAGAAAGAACGTCTATCGTTTTTCCATTCCAAAACTTATCGCCGAATCTTTTTCCGCGACTGTAATTTTCTTCCATACCTTAGAAAATTAATCTCAGGACATATCCTAACTCACGCAGATATATAAAACTCCCATCCGAAACCTCACTTAAAACAGACGCAGTAAAATTTTACAACGACGGGTAAAATCCTACTCGTTTTTCCAAAAACAAGAATAATCCAAAACTCGTCATTCTGACTTCACAGAAATCTCCTCATACTTAAAAGAGGACCACGACCCGAAAGTCTGTGCCTTTCCAACGCACGAGCACAAAACAGGCTCCGTTTCAGCAAAAATCTCATTAATGCGACGATACTCACAAAACCGCTTCACCAAAAACCCTAAAACTCATAGCCATTACTAGAGTTCCTTAGAAAAACTGTACAGTGGAATCTTGGGTCTTACACCGTTAATCTTTATGTGTTTCAATAACATATCAAACGATATTAGATTTTTGTAAAACTCAACATAGATGATCTATATGATATAATCTTCCAATCCAACGGTGGATTTTGTAAAATTTGAATTCGTTAAAGCGTTATTGAGCGGTGTAACATTACTCAAGTGTTACACCGGTGTAATTTGATCCCTCCTCATATATATGTTGGAGTAAGCCCTAAGAGCCAATCTATTTTCATAGTATTTGCTTTAGGAGTTTGAATATAAATATGGCATTTCTTTATTATGTTTGTAAGGTTGCAAAATAATGAAGTCCCTAGAATAGAAAGTCTGTTTAATATTAAGTGTGACTTAATCATGAGATTACATTAAACATAAAGACGCTATTCTTAAAGTATCCGTAGTCGGTTTTTATCATGAATTGGGATAATGATAAAACATAGAGACTATTATGAAGATAGACTGATGAACGCATCTCATGGATCATAGGATAAGGAGTTATCAAGTCTTGACATAGGTATAAGAAATATTAGGAGTAATATTTATACCGGATTGACCCGCTATGAGAGTACTACATGCAAAGTTATGCAAAGTGTCATAAGTTACTCTCATGGTGATAATGGTGTAAGCCGCCCTTAGACCTGAAACCACTATGTACCCTAGATGTGGAGTCAAGTGCTTTGTTACTGATCTAACGTTGTCCGTAACAGGATGACCATAAAGGCAGTTAATGGGTACTTCACAAAGCATGCTGAGGGACAGTAGTGTTCTAGATGGAATTTGCCAATCCTGCATAACAGGATAAATGTCATGGGCCCAATATTGAACTGGACAAAGATGACACCAAGTATGCTTTGTGTTCAATATAGACATAAGGGGCAAAGGGGTAATTGTACACATTGATATTATCACTAGAGGTTGTGTTTAGATCACATGTTAATTTCTCATAACTTGGGTAGCAATGATGTGTTGCTAGATACCGCTCATTGTTTATTATATTAAATAGAGGATTTAATATAATTGCCAACGTTATAGAAACCTACAAGGGTCACACACATAAGAACAGTATAATGTGAGATTGGAACACCGTAAGGTACGGTGCACCTCAGAGAAATAAGGAAATATGATAAGGGTATCATGGTAATTAAATAAGTGTATCATAATTTGTTATGAAAAAGAAAGCACTCATGTGTACATGACACATGGGGGGTGCGTTTCTTAAAAAATTTATTTAATTAAAAAGGTTTAGAAAAATTTGTGGCCCAATGACAAATAGTTTGTCTTGGTGCACAAGACAAGAGGTTCTATAAATAGAACCCTTGTGAATGAGAAAAATACACTTGTGTGTATTTCTTGAGAAATAGAAAAACCTAAATCCTTATTTTCTTGCCTCCACTCACAAAAGACCTTCATCCTCTTGAGCTAGCACTCTCTTGAAGGTTCCTGTTCGTGTGGACTAGTTAGAGGCGTCACAACTTTGACGCTCGTGATCAAAATCGGTGGTGACTTGTATGTGACTAGTTCGTGACTTGTTCGTGACTTGTACGTGACTTGCTCGTGATTCAAAGCCTCATCACCAGCTGTTCGTGAAAAGAAAGGGATTTTCTACAAGAGGTAAAAATCCTAAACACAAACTCATGCCCATTCGTAAGGATCTCTAAAGGAAAATTTTTTAAATTCCGCTGCTTTATCGTTACTATTTTCCTTCAGTGGTATCAGAGCCACTTACGAATCCATGAGATTGATGTTTGTTTAAAATTCATGAATTAAGTTTTAATATGATTAAAACGGTTAATAAAGGATTAAAATTGAGCAATTAAAATTTGGCATCTATTTGTATGAAAATTGATGGTTAACATTGAAACGGCTTCGGAATCCGACAATTGTATGGTGAAGCAGCGATATGTTAATTGTCATAGGTTTATACAAATAAGATTGATCAATACTTATATATGATATAAGTGATCTTGATGCAAAACGATGTATTGGATACATCGTTCATAATTTCGTTCAATAAAACAAATTATGAAAGTTATTTGATATTGAATTAATTCATGTTCATTCGCTTTGGAATCCGACATTAGTATGGTGAAGCAATGACATGTTAATTAATTATATTGAATTTCGATCATAAAAGGTTTTGACGGCACGAAATTGTTGCATTAGGATTCGCAAAAAAATTAGGGCTGTTCACGTGCTGGCGCTAGGCGCAGGTCATGTGGCGCTAGGCGCAAGAAAACAGAATCGAATTCTGGTTTCCAGGTGCTCACCTGCGCGGGGCGCTGGGTAGGCTGCGCTAGGCGCAGCAGACAGCTCCGATTTCGATCGTTCGCCGAAATTTTAATTTTAATTAATCTACTCGACCCGAATTGATAATAATAATAAATATGTTTATTGTTATGATTAATGATGATGATCAATTAAGGGTGGCACAAATGTTGTGTCATTAAAATTAGGATTTGCAAAACGTATCAAGTGTTGATACGAAAGGTAGATGATAAATATATTTAATTTTGAAATCGTTTCAAAATTATAGAAATATCTTTTAAAATTGTTTTAAAAGAAAATATCATTAATTTGGAAATATTTTATTCAAAAGGGTTTTGATTAAATAATTTTCCATATTTGACAAATATATTTAATTTTGAAATCGTTTCAAAATTATAGAAATATCTTTTAAAATTGTTATAAAAGATAATATCATAAATTTGGAAATATTTTATTCAAAAATGTTTTGATTAAATAATTTTCCATATTTGGAGAGTTGTCAAAAGATTTGATTCTACTTTAAAATAATGTTGTTTATTTTGGCAAATCTTGATTCGAAATATTTAATTGCGAATTAAATATTTGAAACAAACTTACCTGATTTGATCAATCACCGGATTTAATTAATTATGAGACTTTAATAATAATAAAGTTTGTTTGTTATTATTATACTTGATGATCGGTTATGGCCTTAGTTTATTTATTTTATTGCATTTGGTTTAATAAATACGGCCTGCGTGTCGTGCCTTATCTCTATTCTCTATATTCTCTTCTCATCCACTCCCTCGTATGTAAAACGAGTATTCTTTTATATTATTATGTAATATTATGAAGAAGAAGAACAATGGAGGTCAACCTTGGAGATCATGCTTGGAGAAGTATAGATCGTTTTAGGTTAGATTAGGTTCTCTCATTGGCTTGGGAGAACAAATGCGCTAGGGGCCATAACTGTTTCATTTTATTTATTTATGTATGTTGATGCATGTTTATTTGTATGTATGTTGATGCATGTGAGAGCGTTTAATATGTTAAACAAGCCGGTGAGATCAAACTAATTAAAATCCCTCAAGAGACACATAAGAGATTAATAAAGAAGATATGGGTTCGCCCACCGCGAAGTATATCTTTCTTTAATAATAAAATATGTGGATATTAAGTTTATGCTTTCCAAATTTTAGAACTCATCAAGACCAGTATCGAACAATGTAGGTTCGCCCACCGCGAAGTGCTTGTTTTACATTGGTAAGGTGCGATGGGATAATTGTAATATCCAACTTCTAAAATTAGGGTCAAACTTAACTAAACTAAATATAATAAGATTATATGAATTTAGAAGCAAGAGTTGGGAACGATTCATAAGATGAATTAGAATAAGGAGTTATTCACCCAACTGAGATATTCGAGAATTGTATGAGATACAATTGGAAGGAGTTCCTACCTAAATAACTGAGTTTTGTGTAATCCGCCCACCGCGGACTTAGAACAAAGTAAAATATGGATCTCGATCCACTAGAAAATCTTCCAACGGGATTTTCCGAATCAAATGATGAGGGTCATTTGTTTTGAGTAAAATAGTGGGAGCGTATTTAATTAAAGACCAAATTAAATATGATTCAGTCATAATATTTTACATATCTTTGTAATTAGAAATACAATACATATTAAGTTGTCCTTATGAAGGACAAGATTTTCAGAAAGGAGTTTCTGTATTGGTACAAATTGAGAATTGTTCTCAAATGCGAGAAAACTATAAGTCTTGAACTATAAACTATGAACAACCTACTATAACTAGATTGAAAATGGATACTTGTTAGAAGCATCAAGTTGACATCTAGATATAGAACATATAATAAATGATGTGATCATTCAATCTCAAGAAAGATCTTTTTGAAAGAACTTTAAGAGTATGATAACTTTCTCAATGGATCAAAGAGTTGATCATAGGTTCAATCCAACAAATTATAATGGAATAGATATAGACAAAATTGTTTTGAATATCTACCGGAATTTATTGAGTTGAATGAGAATTAATTTGCACTATCAAAGATTTGAGATATAATATAAATAAGATTTATATTCCTCTTATTTGAATAGTACAAAATGGTTGTCAAAGTAGAACGGCTATGGTTAGACCATGCTTGGAAGAGTCAAACCAAAAGTATGAAGTGAGACTTCAATAATGCACATATTGTTGTAGAAAGTCAGAATTTCTATTTCTACATCAAAAAGTATATGATACAAGATGTTGAATCTCAATTTTTCGAAAATAGAGATGCTTAAAGAATTAGAACATTGGCTATAATTTTAAGTCAACCCATATCTAGAATGAAAATTGTTTCATTGATAATGAGAGCTTATGCAATGACTTAAAATAGAGTTTGAAATGGAACGCAATAATTGTTATTGAATTCCATCTAGTAATAGAAATAGCAATTGTATATCTTGTATTGACAATATATGAATTGTAGCCTTAAATGATAAGACAAGTAATGGTCCTATCATTTAAGCAAAGTCTTCTATACTATTACTCTAAGTCAAGTGATGGACTAGGGTTCCATGGTCTTGATAGGGTTATCTATAACAATCGTCATAAGAGCCAAATATGATTTGGACCTTAAATATATCAAGAGCATTGTTGTTTAGTACAAATATTCGATGTGTCAATAAAATAACACATGACCTATTTGAACAATATACATGGGATGTATGTCGACCACTAAACATATTTGATATATTGAGTTTATTTTACTTCATTAACATTGATGATTAAAATCATTAGATGTTGGTAGGTGTATGACACCAATTAGAAATCTTTGAATTTGTCAAAGAAATTCAACAATGAAGAAAATAGAACTCGACAAAAGTATTTAAGTTATATGAATGAGTCATATCAGTAAATACTTAATTAAAGGACTATAATTACTATTTTATCACATCATGTTTGACATGATTTAAGGATAGTTTAATTATATATTGACTCTTTCTATAAATCTCTTTACTTATAATTAATCTTCACCCACAATTAGTTCCCTTGTAAGATGATCATAAAGACACCATATGCGATATGGGGTAAGAGCACAAAGTATGCCTTTATGAAATTTTGGATCGGAAATTTATTGGATAAATTTAAATCCAAATTAAATGAATAAATATGTGAAAGTATTCTTAGGGATACTTATCTTATATCACTCTAAAAGACAAAAGTTGTTTGTTGCTTTGTTTGAAGCATTCCTCTAGTGGGAGTGCGTCTCTAAGAGAGACAGTGGGAGTGACATAGAACTTGAAAGAGGTCAGGTTCCATAAAACATAATTAGAAAGGGAACACAAACCGGTTCCTCAAGGATGTTGAAGGACCATTGTTTTAAAGTTGCACAAATCCAAGATAAGTCTAACATATCACACATGGCTGCAAGGCATGGTTTTATCATAACTCAGCAATGTGATATGATTCTCATGGAAGATGAGTCTTTGACTTTCTAAGAGGTCGTAAGACGATCTAGATTCTGAGAAGTGGCTAAATGCCATGAAATCTTAAATAGAAACCATATACACTAACCTTATGTAGATAATGGTTATGTCATCAAGATGAGTAAGACTTATACGATGAAAGTGAGTATTCTTTTCGAACACCGATATGGATGGTATTAAGAATACCTTATAATATTTGATTTCTTCTGCTAAATGTTGTACTACATGTTCTGGTAGATGGATAACAAAGTTGCATTCCTTAATTGGAATGACCTCATATATATGTGTTGGACATATACGTAAGGTTTTTGTTGATCCAAATGATGCTAGAAAGATATATAACTTGTAGCTATCTAATTTTGATTAGATAGAGTTCTCAGAAAATTAAATTATTGTTTGTTCCTTTTATGAAGTTTTATGAAAACAAGTTAACAAGGACAAAGCTATCTAATTTTGATATTTGTTCCTTTTGAAAGTTTTATGGAAAACGAATGAAGGATAAATATAAATCTTGTGCATACAAAGTTTTAGTGGGAGTGATGATATCTGATATCATATTAATCATCAAGACAATTTTCTTATACATGTGAGACATGATTAAGAAAATAACTCTTGATGAAACACTTAGGCAAAAATTCCTAAAGAGTTAGGAATAACCTATGTACCAAAATTGAAATTAGTGTTTGACACTAACTTTCCTTCAAGAATATCCCAAAGGACCTTAAAAAGAACTAAGGCCTATTTCTTGAAATAGAGAGGTATGGGAAGGATCATTATAAGGAAGTTATAATGAAGGAAGTTTCCATACCAATGTATTGTATATCATGGCTGAATACGAGCATTGAAAGCTATAAGATAAGCTTCGTAATATGTTTGTTTCAGTTAAATAAGTTGAGTATTTAAGATTGGATCGTTTGGCTCATGATTGAGCTAAAGCTATGTTTCCGGTGTTACAAGAACACTTGAGAATAGATCTCACCGACGATTCATGAATATACTTAGACACTTATATATTTCGATAGAGATCGAAATAGAACGTTGGAAGATACGTAAGATACCAACATAGGAAACAGTTCCTTATCCACTTACAAAGCCTCATGTGCAGTTGAAGCGTGATGGGCATACTAGGTCTATAGGTATTAGAGAATACTTGATTGGCCTTAGTGCTAGTGGGAGATTGTTGGAGTAAGCCCTAAGAGCCAATCTATTTTCATAGTATTTGCTTTAGGAGTTTGAATATAAATATGGCATTTCTTTATTATGTTTGTAAGGTTGCAAAATAATGAAGTCCCTAGAATAGAAAGTCTGTTTAATATTAAGTGTGACTTAATCATGAGATTACATTAAACATAAAGACGCTATTCTTAAAGTATCCGTAGTCGGTTTTTATCATGAATTGGGATAATGATAAAACATAGAGACTATTATGAAGATAGACTGATGAACGCATCTCATGGATCATAGGATAAGGAGTTATCAAGTCTTGACATAGGTATAAGAAATATTAGGAGTAATATTTATACCGGATTGACCCGCTATGAGAGTACTACATGCAAAGTTATGCAAAGTGTCATAAGTTACTCTCATGGTGATAATGGTGTAAGCCGCCCTTAGACCTGAAACCACTATGTACCCTAGATGTGGAGTCAAGTGCTTTGTTACTGATCTAACGTTGTCCGTAACAGGATGACCATAAAGGCAGTTAATGGGTACTTCACAAAGCATGCTGAGGGACAGTAGTGTTCTAGATGGAATTTGCCAATCCTGCATAACAGGATAAATGTCATGGGCCCAATATTGAACTGGACAAAGATGACACCAAGTATGCTTTGTGTTCAATATAGACATAAGGGGCAAAGGGGTAATTGTACACATTGATATTATCACTAGAGGTTGTGTTTAGATCACATGTTAATTTCTCATAACTTGGGTAGCAATGATGTGTTGCTAGATACCGCTCATTGTTTATTATATTAAATAGAGGATTTAATATAATTGCCAACGTTATAGAAACCTACAAGGGTCACACACATAAGAACAGTATAATGTGAGATTGGAACACCGTAAGGTACGGTGCACCTCAGAGAAATAAGGAAATATGATAAGGGTATCATGGTAATTAAATAAGTGTATCATAATTTGTTATGAAAAAGAAAGCACTCATGTGTACATGACACATGGGGGGTGCGTTTCTTAAAAAATTTATTTAATTAAAAAGGTTTAGAAAAATTTGTGGCCCAATGACAAATAGTTTGTCTTGGTGCACAAGACAAGAGGTTCTATAAATAGAACCCTTGTGAATGAGAAAAATACACTTGTGTGTATTTCTTGAGAAATAGAAAAACCTAAATCCTTATTTTCTTGCCTCCACTCACAAAAGACCTTCATCCTCTTGAGCTAGCACTCTCTTGAAGGTTCCTGTTCGTGTGGACTAGTTAGAGGCGTCACAACTTTGACGCTCGTGATCAAAATCGGTGGTGACTTGTATGTGACTAGTTCGTGACTTGTTCGTGACTTGTACGTGACTTGCTCGTGATTCAAAGCCTCATCACCAGCTGTTCGTGAAAAGAAAGGGATTTTCTACAAGAGGTAAAAATCCTAAACACAAACTCATGCCCATTCGTAAGGATCTCTAAAGGAAAATTTTTTAAATTCCGCTGCTTTATCGTTACTATTTTCCTTCAATATATATATATATCACTTATCTATTTATTCTCCTATCGTGGAATTTATCCGGACTTTATTAGTTCCTGAATTATAGTCTTGTAAAATCATGAGAGCAATCGAAAAATTACAATTTACAATTTTAGTAACCTAAAAAAGATGTAGGAAAATTATTAGAGTTGATGTCTTAAAAGATTATGAGAAAATATAAAAAGATTATAATTTATAAACAATAAAAGACAAACATATATACTAATTTTTTAATCACTTATTTTTTATACATACATAGAAGTTGCATATTGTAACACCCCGTTTTTCAACAGCCAAAAAGGGCATTATTTTTTTTTTTTTTTTTTTTTTTTTCAACTAACACTCAAAGTGCGCATAAAAGATTTCAAATGAACCGGCATTCAAATATACAAGGAACTCATTACTAAAGGTGCTTCGACAAGCAAAGTGTATTTCCTGAATAATTACAACCCAAGTCTAAGTATTCGAACAAGTTAGAAAACCCTATGCTAACCAAAATGCACGGTGCACAAAACACACCGGCGCATAGTCTAACTAAGCTAAACTTCAACACAAGCTCACTATGGCCTAGAGCTGCCAACACCATCCTCTCGACCTACACCGTCATCTGGGGTGGGATGAGCCCGCAAATGAAAGAAAGGGTCACCACAAAATAAAAGTATATATATATATAACCAGTGCGAAAGATGTACACATAACAAGTTTCCACATACACAAAAGAAAGCTCTTTAACACAAAAGCAATTCCCACCAACGGGTTTATATATATAATGCACATCAAGCCTAATGCAGACTTCTACAATGAGTGTGGTACTACCAGAGCTACCACATGCAAATGAATTCCGGAATTACTAATCATAACCAATAAAACCGCAAAGGGTTAAGGTGGATCCACTCACGCAATCACACCTCGTGGTCCACTCACGCAACCACTTATTGTACTCAAAAAGATCCCGTAGGATTTTGGGTGGGTCCACTCACGCAACCAACACCCCGTAGTCCACTCACGCAACTACGCACCATGAATGCATGAGCATACGATTCCCTACATATGCTAATGCCACACATACATACCTCTCAAGCATATGTAACTAAATCATAGCAATTCATACATATATTTTCCAAATCATATGTAAATTGCACAAGTAATGTAAACACGTTCTCATCAACGAGCATACATAACACAAACATGTCAACACACAAACAATTGCGTACACAGCAAAACAAAGCATGTTTACCAAAACCGTTTGAAAAGACGGAAATAAAGTGGAGCCCTTACCTCGGCAAGCTTCCGTCAACAACACACGCTCAAACAACACAACGCGCTTCCTAAAACAAGCAGCGTAACAATCAATACATTGTTCTCTAACCAATCGTATTGAAACTACACCAAAACCCCAAAAACCTAATGGTTCCTAAGGAAAAACCACTCTTTCGAACATCGAACCAAAAACTACCGTATTGATCAACCCCCATGAGTTATTTGTACTATTTTTAGGACCCAAAACAATTGCCAAAAGTCTTAAATAATTTGAATTGCAAAATGGCTATTTTCTTGCGTTATAAGTTACGTACTTTCCGAGTACCCGAAAAACTCGTTTCCAATCCCCACCACTTCCATAAATTAATAAAAAGGGATTAGAATGTTAAAAACCAAGTTTAGAAATCAAAATCCAAAATCTCAACTCCCAGAGCTCGCCCTGGCGAGTTGGTGGCGAGTGAAGGCAGAGAGTTCTGGTCTTACTCGCTCTGGAGCTCGCCCTGGCGTGTTGTCAGGACCTGTGACACTCGCCCTGGCGAGTAACCACTCGCCCGGCGAGTTGCACCTGTCATGACAGCACAAGACAGCAACTCACACCACCTTTTTCCACCCAAACCTAGTTTGATTCTATTAGTTCCCAACACTTTTTCAAAGCATAAAAGCAAACCATTTTCATAAGCAAGCAATTCATTTTCCGAAAGCTTGTTGGTTGCTTCGAGTGCAAGTTATTTGATTTTCATTTACAAAATCAAAACCAAATCTAAGCACAAGTTTTATTACGGGCCTTAACCGTCCGGTAATCATTTTCAAACATGTTTTCAAGGTAAAAAGCGACACCACATGTCACAATAGGTTTAAACCATTTTGACCCCAAAACACTACTCAAAAACACTTAGGAAAATATTTTCATAAACCTCAAAATATTTTTCATCGGATTTTCCAAAACAAAACCATACAACGCGTTTCCCTTTCGTCCAAAGGTTCAAAGACAACTTTTCTTTTCAAAACCTTACAACATAACCTCATGTAATTGATCAATACATAACCAAACCAAAACCCTAACTTTTCTCATGAGATTTTCACCAACTCATGGAAAACAAACATAACAAAGCCTACACATGCTTACTAACCCTCATGAACAACATTCATGGAACAAGAATCAATTTATGAGCAACCTCTCACAAATTTCTCTCAAGAATCATAATCATAAAACCCTTAACATAAGATGTTTTAAACCAACAAAGAAAGGAGAAGGTTTACTACCTCAAGTGGAGATGAATTCCTTTCAATCTCTATGATCCAACAAGCCAAAAATCCAAGCTTTTGGTGAAGAATTGCAAAATCTCTCAAGTTGGAAAGGTGAAAAGAAGGCCACGGCCAAGAGAGAAGAAGAGTGAAGTTTTGTGAATTTTTCTCATGACTACAAGTGACTAAAAGTCTCCCTTAAGACTTGGTCTTGTTCCATAATAGCCTTTGGATCAAATAGGATAAAGCTTCAAGACAAAATCCTAGCCCTTGGATCAATCCGAGTCTATCCTCCCAAGATATTTCTCACAACCTCTTACAACGAAACGCACGCTCAGTTCTCGCGCATCGCGACGAACGAAACTCGCAAAAACAGAAAACCTACAGAAAGAACGTCTATCGTTTTTTCCATTCCAAAACTTATCGCCGAATCTTTTTCCGCGACTGTAATTTTCTTCCATACCTTAGAAAATTAATCTCAGGACATATCCTAACTCACGCAGATATATAAAACTCCCATCCGAAACCTCACTTAAAACAGACGCAATAAGATTTTACAACGACGGGTAAAATCCTACTCGTTTTTCCAAAAACAAGAATAATCCAAAACTCGTTATTCTGACTACACATAAACCTTCTTATAATCAAAAGAAGACTACGACCCAAAAGTCTGTGCCTTTCCAGCGCACGAGCACAAAACAGGCTCCATTTCAGCAAAAATTCCATTAATGTGACGATACTCACAAGACCGCTCCACCAAAAACCCTAAAACTTAGCCGACACTAAAGTTCTTTAGAAAAACTGTACAGTGGAATCTTGGGTCTTACATTACTACCCTCCAAAAAGAAGTTTCGTCCTCGAAACTAAAGGTAAGAGTAACAACTCAACTAGTTATTACCATCCCCAACACAACAAAACCCCTCAGGATTAGGTGTAGCCACACAGATGCTAACACCGGGTGAAGTCACACGGATACTCTCACCAACACACTGTCACAACCGTGCACCAACCGCAACTCTCAACGAGTTCACCACTCAAAAATTAACCTCACAACAGAGGTTCACAACCTCGAGTTCCTCAAATTTCCTAGGGTCCACACAGAAAATTTCCAAAGTCACTTCTTTTGCTTCCGCGACATAGCCTAAATCACTAGGTTCACGCGCAGCAGTGACTGGCTACCCTCCAAAAGGAAACACTGAAACTTTCTGCGCACCACCCAAGCTAGCAAAGCTAATCAATTCCAGTCAACACGATTCCGTCTATTATTAACAAGAGATTAAGGGTGATCAATTCCTCAATTTGTTAACAGATAGCCGACAATCATGATGGTGGCTTAGACCATTTTTACCTAACTTTAATAATGCTCCCTTCCACTTGTGCTCAAGGTCCTCCGAGGCACAAGGGTCCAACAATTCCTTCAAGGTTTTCTACAAGTTTCCTCAATTACTTACTACCTCGAACCACTTCTACTTCGATCTCGTCGACAAAACACGACACTCCAAATACGTCACTTAAACCCTCATGCTTCCACTCACGAATCATCCAATGAGCATCATCCAACAGTAAGTACAATGCCACCATGGCAAGTACCACTCAAACCATTACATCCTAAAGATGTTGTCATCTTATAAGTACTTCACAACTTCACCAATATCCATGAGTCCTAAAAAATGTTTCCTTAATCTCGTAACTGTACTGAACTGTACATTTTCCTTCAAATCTCATTCTAACCATAGGCTTAACGACGTCACCCCAACATCCGGTTGGTGATTACAACTCTTCAAATTTTCTTGGTACATGCCAGACTATACCATCTACTTCTCTTGGACTCCCTTTATCCAATTCTCAAATTCCCAAAAATTCAATCTCTCAGTCGTCCACATTATTTTCCAATTTAATACTTAGCATACTCTTGCATGCCTTAAAAATGTTTCTCCTCGTTGACTGTCATCGTTGGCACACACCCCCTTACATCATATCCCCATTCTATTTATGAACTCTCTTGAGTTTCTTTTCTCTTACCATTAAATCCTCTCCTACTCTAAAGAGCTTGTCACCCTGGCCATTCTTAATTACTCCGACATCACCTCTCATGTCGAGATACCTACCTCCAGAATATATCTTAAGGTACTTCCCACATCACTATTATTCAACCGTCCATGATGACAATATCTGAAGTCCTTTACTTATTCAATACAGATTTCCATTATGCTACGTCTCTCTTCATTGTAACCACTACAATGAATCGAAGCTCTACTAGCTTCCACCAAACTTTGCCACTAGACAATTGCTTACCCTTTAATATTACCGCATACAACACATACACCGCCATGACATCCATTCAGGTGGTGCTTTCGAATCCTTAATATACACGCACAATCATAATTTTCGAAATTATGTGGGAGGGAATTTCCTTTCGCCAATCCTCCATTGACATAAGCCACATTCTCATGTGCTTCTCTCTTACTCATTCTCAACACGGCTTTCCCACGGCTAACATCCTCTGCGACTAATCTCATCGATCTACTAATTTTCAATTTTCCAAGTTCAACAACTTCCTAGAGTTGGTTCCCAACCACCATGACCAATAACTTGTTAATTCAAAACATCTTTACTTCGCCGTACACAATCCAAATATTCTCGTTCCACATCAACTTGTGCCCAATCAAGCATACCCTTCTCCCATTCGATTGATCCTTCATCATCGTGACTATTCTAAAGTCATAAAGTCTGTTCCCACCGGGGAATAAATTCCTAGATCTCAAGTTCTAGCTAATCTTGCTCTTACATCTAGTCACTCATCGTTTTCTTATTCACTTCTAACTTTTACTAACGATCATCTATTGTACTCTTCGTAATCGAAAGCCCCAATTAATTAATTCCTCAAGTTTCTATTAAGTACCTCTCTATGCATAGCTATCTCTAATCTTAATGCTTGGCCTATCAAGACAGCTACCAACGCACAACACTTTGCTATGATTTTATCCTTAGTACGTTCGATATCCAAATCAGACTCTTGAATCTAATCTTCAAGAACTCTAAAAACTCATCGTACCATCCATTTAATCCTAATATACAATTAAAATCCTTCTAACAATCAACTTTCATTGTCTTAGTACTCTTACTAACGAACTCCTTTTCTACTCAAACAAAACATTTCTAGAAAATTGCCAAACATTGTCGTCGATGACCTGAATTTCTTAACGTTTGGTTACATCAACTCCTATAATTCCAAAATTTCAAGGTACTACTTGGTCCTTCAACCTCTTGGTCGATCAAAATCATTAACTTATATGCCTATCCACACAGGATCTCTACTCAATCTTGACTAATCTTCTCAAACTACTCAATAAGTTTACTTTCTCTTGTGGTTTACCTGCCAATAATTAATAATTCTAGCTTACTATACTAAAATTCTCAAGGTATTTCCATAATATACACCTCTAGCATCACCTATCAGCGATGTGCAACTCACTTTCTAAGGTTGAACTCTCCGTTCTTACCTAACAATCACTCCAAAAATACCTTTATTCAACAATCGATCACCTTTAGCTCTATCTCAGATCGACATCCATACTTACTATCTCTCGAACTATGTATAGATTGTCACTTACCAACGTGATACATGGTCTCCTACCTTCAATCATTACAAGATTCATCCTTACAAATCTTAGTTCCAAATCTAATTTATCTCACACACTTGAATTAAACCCTTAAGGTATCCACCATTCGCATAAATGTCGTCTAACACCACCATGTTTCCTCACTCTTGACATACAACGTCCAATTCAAGTCGCCTGAATGATTATCCAATCATCGTAATTAAATCCAACTGACATCTCTGCATGCTCCACTATTCCACAGTGGTAACCTCTTCTTGACAGTCAAATGACTTCATCAAGTATCGTCCGAACTCACCAGAACGGATATCCAGCACCTTCTTCAAAAGGTATCCCAATCTGATCCTTACTTGCAATCCTTTATCAGTCGACGTCCACACGTCCGTACTCAACACCTCCGGGTGACAACGACCCAATGCCACTTTCAATCCATAATATTACTTCCAAGAATCCCTTGTAGTCCTTGTTCGCCTCAAGTCAGTCCTCCTCAGACCACTTTGTCTAAGGAATTCAGAGACACTCGTCGACTAAATTCGACCAAGGCTCGGGGTTTCACAATTCCACTTACTGAAGCCTCACTCCCTGCATTACTTCAGTAAGACACAAACCAGTGTCTAAGCATATCTCATGCTAGACTCAAAACAACCAACCACATAACCCACAACACAACAAAAAAAACAACCGCTAGAACTAACACAACTCAAGCTATGTTCTAACCGACTCTGGACTAACGACTCAAGTATACACTTTCCCTTTGAAGATTTAAAGCCGTGCTCTGATACCAAATTGTAACACCCCGTTTTTCAACAGCCAAAAAGGGCATTATTTTTTTTTTTCTTTTTTTTTTTTTTTTTTTTCAACTAACACTCAAAGTGCGCATAAAAGATTTCAAATGAACCGGCATTCAAATATACAAGGAACTCATTACTAAAGGTGCTTCGACAAGCAAAGTGTATTTCCTGAATAATTACAACCCAAGTCTAAGTATTCGAACAAGTTAGAAAACCCTATGCTAACCAAAATGCACGGTGCACAAAACACACCGGCGCATAGTCTAACTAAGCTAAACTTCAACACAAGCTCACTATGGCCTAGAGCTGCCAACACCATCCTCTCGACCTACACCGTCATCTGGGGTGGGATGAGCCCGCAAATGAAAGAAAGGGTCACCACAAAATAAAAGTATATATATATATAACCAGTGCGAAAGATGTACACATAACAAGTTTCCACATACACAAAAGAAAGCTCTTTAACACAAAAGCAATTCCCACCAACGGGTTTATATATATAATGCACATCAAGCCTAATGCAGACTTCTACAATGAGTGTGGTACTACCAGAGCTACCACATGCAAATGAATTCCGGAATTACTAATCATAACCAATAAAACCGCAAAGGGTTAAGGTGGATCCACTCACGCAATCACACCTCGTGGTCCACTCACGCAACCACTTATTGTACTCAAAAAGATCCCGTAGGATTTTGGGTGGGTCCACTCACGCAACCAACACCCCGTAGTCCACTCACGCAACTACGCACCATGAATGCATGAGCATACGATTCCCTACATATGCTAATGCCACACATACATACCTCTCAAGCATATGTAACTAAATCATAGCAATTCATACATATATTTTCCAAATCATATGTAAATTGCACAAGTAATGTAAACACGTTCTCATCAACGAGCATACATAACACAAACATGTCAACACACAAACAATTGCGTACACAGCAAAACAAAGCATGTTTACCAAAACCGTTTGAAAAGACGGAAATAAAGTGGAGCCCTTACCTCGGCAAGCTTCCGTCAACAACACACGCTCAAACAACACAACGCGCTTCCTAAAACAAGCAGCGTAACAATCAATACATTGTTCTCTAACCAATCGTATTGAAACTACACCAAAACCCCAAAAACCTAATGGTTCCTAAGGAAAAACCACTCTTTCGAACATCGAACCAAAAACTACCGTATTGATCAACCCCCATGAGTTATTTGTACTATTTTTAGGACCCAAAACAATTGCCAAAAGTCTTAAATAATTTGAATTGCAAAATGGCTATTTTCTTGCGTTATAAGTTACGTACTTTCCGAGTACCCGAAAAACTCGTTTCCAATCCCCACCACTTCCATAAATTAATAAAAAGGGATTAGAATGTTAAAAACCAAGTTTAGAAATCAAAATCCAAAATCTCAACTCCCAGAGCTCGCCCTGGCGAGTTGGTGGCGAGTGAAGGCAGAGAGTTCTGGTCTTACTCGCTCTGGAGCTCGCCCTGGCGTGTTGTCAGGACCTGTGACACTCGCCCTGGCGAGTAACCACTCGCCCGGCGAGTTGCACCTGTCATGACAGCACAAGACAGCAACTCACACCACCTTTTTCCACCCAAACCTAGTTTGATTCTATTAGTTCCCAACACTTTTTCAAAGCATAAAAGCAAACCATTTTCATAAGCAAGCAATTCATTTTCCGAAAGCTTGTTGGTTGCTTCGAGTGCAAGTTATTTGATTTTCATTTACAAAATCAAAACCAAATCTAAGCACAAGTTTTATTACGGGCCTTAACCGTCCGGTAATCATTTTCAAACATGTTTTCAAGGTAAAAAGCGACACCACATGTCACAATAGGTTTAAACCATTTTGACCCCAAAACACTACTCAAAAACACTTAGGAAAATATTTTCATAAACCTCAAAATATTTTTCATCGGATTTTCCAAAACAAAACCATACAACGCGTTTCCCTTTCGTCCAAAGGTTCAAAGACAACTTTTCTTTTCAAAACCTTACAACATAACCTCATGTAATTGATCAATACATAACCAAACCAAAACCCTAACTTTTCTCATGAGATTTTCACCAACTCATGGAAAACAAACATAACAAAGCCTACACATGCTTACTAACCCTCATGAACAACATTCATGGAACAAGAATCAATTTATGAGCAACCTCTCACAAATTTCTCTCAAGAATCATAATCATAAAACCCTTAACATAAGATGTTTTAAACCAACAAAGAAAGGAGAAGGTTTACTACCTCAAGTGGAGATGAATTCCTTTCAATCTCTATGATCCAACAAGCCAAAAATCCAAGCTTTTGGTGAAGAATTGCAAAATCTCTCAAGTTGGAAAGGTGAAAAGAAGGCCACGGCCAAGAGAGAAGAAGAGTGAAGTTTTGTGAATTTTTCTCATGACTACAAGTGACTAAAAGTCTCCCTTAAGACTTGGTCTTGTTCCATAATAGCCTTTGGATCAAATAGGATAAAGCTTCAAGACAAAATCCTAGCCCTTGGATCAATCCGAGTCTATCCTCCCAAGATATTTCTCACAACCTCTTACAACGAAACGCACGCTCAGTTCTCGCGCATCGCGACGAACGAAACTCGCAAAAACAGAAAACCTACAGAAAGAACGTCTATCGTTTTTTCCATTCCAAAACTTATCGCCGAATCTTTTTCCGCGACTGTAATTTTCTTCCATACCTTAGAAAATTAATCTCAGGACATATCCTAACTCACGCAGATATATAAAACTCCCATCCGAAACCTCACTTAAAACAGACGCAATAAGATTTTACAACGACGGGTAAAATCCTACTCGTTTTTCCAAAAACAAGAATAATCCAAAACTCGTTATTCTGACTACACATAAACCTTCTTATAATCAAAAGAAGACTACGACCCAAAAGTCTGTGCCTTTCCAGCGCACGAGCACAAAACAGGCTCCATTTCAGCAAAAATTCCATTAATGTGACGATACTCACAAGACCGCTCCACCAAAAACCCTAAAACTTAGCCGACACTAAAGTTCTTTAGAAAAACTGTACAGTGGAATCTTGGGTCTTACACATATAATATGCGTTGTTCAATAGTTGATATTCTCAAGACTAAGGTATTTTCACACACCTAAATTCACAGTGAGGCTTTGTCGATTTAAAGTCTAACTTCCAACTATATGTGATTCGACCTTTTTATCGGAAAGAATATATGTGATTCAAATCTAAAAACATAAAAAAAAATTATAATTGTTCAAATTATCTATGTGATATAATTAAAATGAGAAATGGAGAGAAAGACTTAAAAGAATATTATAAAATTACATACCTTTTTATTCTTTCGAAAACAAATTCAAGCAAATATATTACCAATTTCCACACACATCCTAGATTAATTTTACTTTCCTTTATTGAGTAACTTGGAAAAATATAAAAGAAAAAAAGAAAAGTAAAGTAAAAAAGTATAAACCAATTAGATATCATATAAAAGATAGTGAAAATAAAAATATAAACTTTACTATAATATAAACTTATTTCAAATTTAAATAATCTTTAAAAATAAAAAACTATTAAAATTTACCTATATATCATTAAACAAATTTGCATCATACAAATTCACAAATTTTTAATTTAATTGATGCACATATAAGGGTTAATGACAAATACTTACATGAACCACCATTTTTCATAGGCTTTTCAAGTAGCAAAGATGCATTTATAGTACAAACAAAAGCCTTCCTTACATGAGAATAAGAATATATAGCTATGCACACATCATGTTTGGTTGATAATTTTGATTGTCACAAATTGAAAATGAAGACAAAATGTGAAAGATGTTTGGTTTGCTAATTTTATACGGTAGGTTATATTGAGAGACATTTATAAATTGGTGAATTTGTTCTCTTTTTAATAGCATAATTAATAACTTAGTAACATCCAAAATGAATATATATGAATATGAACAACCAAAATGCATAAATAAAAAGTAGCCAATTTATTTTCACAAAATGTTATAGGTTATTGTAACATATAAATAATTATTATGGAAGATAAATGGTCACATAAAATAAATTGTGAGATAATAATTTTTTAAATTGAGATATTTTTTTAATAGATATAAGAAGTTCTCTAAAGCATGCCACATAGGAAAAATGAAGGTTTATGAGCTATGTAGGAGCTTCCTTTTATTAGTAAATTATCCGGACTTTATTAGTTCCTGAATTATAGTCTTGTAAAATCATGAGAGCAATCGAAAAATTACAATTTACAATTTTAGTAACCTAAAAAAGATGTAGGAAAATTATTAGAGTTGATTTCTTAAAAGATTATGAGAAAATATAAAAAGATTATAATTTATAAACAATAAAAGACAAACATATATACTAATTTTTTAATCACTTATTTTTTATACATACATAGAAGTTGCATATAATATGCGTTGTTCAATAGTTGATATTCTCAAGACTAAGGTATTTTCACACACCTAAATTCACAGCGAGGCTTTGTCGATTTAAAAGTCTAACTTCCAACTATATGTGATTCGACCTTTTTATCGGAAAGAATATATGTGATTCAAATCTAAAAACATAAAAAAAATTATAATTGTTCAAATTATCTATGTGATATAATTAAAATGAGAAATGGAGAGAAAGACTTAAAAGAATATTATAAAATTACATACTTTTTTATTCTTTCGAAAACAAATTCAAGCAAATATATTACCAATTTCCACACACATCCTAGATTAATTTTACTTTCCTTTATTGAGTAACTTGGAAAAATATAAAAGAAAAAAAGAAAAGTAAAGTAAAGTAAAAAAGTATAAACCAATTAGATATCATATAAAAGATTGTGAAAATAAAAATATAAACTTTACTATAATATAAACTTATTTCAAATTTAAATAATCTTTAAAAATAAAAAACTATTAAAATTTACCTATATCATTAAACAAATTTGCATCATACAAATTCACAAATTTTTAATTTAATTGATGCACATATAAGGGTTAATGACAAATACTTACATGAACCACCATTTTTCATAGGCTTTTCAAGTAGCAACGATGCATTTATAGTACAAACAAAAGCCTTCCTTACATGAGAATAAGAATATATAGCTATGCACACATCATGTTTGGTTGATAATTTTGATTGTCACAAATTGAAAATGAAGACAAAATGTGAAAGATGTTTGGTTTGCTAATTTTATACGGTAGGTTATATTGAGAGACATTTATAAATTGGTGAATTTGTTCTCTTTTTAATAACATAATTAATAACTTAGTAACATCCAAAATGCATATATGAATATGAACAACCAAAATGCATAAATAAAAAGTAGCCAATTTATTTTCACAAAATGTTATAGGTTTGTAACATATAAATAATTATTATGGAAGATAAATGGTCACAAAAAATAAATTGTGAGATAATAATTTTTTAAATTGAGATATTTTTTTAATAGATATAAGAAGTTCTCTAAAGCATGCCACATAGGCAAAATGAAGGTTTATGAGCTATGTAGGAGCTTCCTTTTATTAGTAAATAAAAGATGTAGCTTGATTTACAAGCACTAATTAATAAAATTCTTAAGCTTTGTCTAGATTTGTTGACATTGTATTGTATTTTTTTATGGTTTGCATTGTATCTAATAATAATAATATTAATAATAATAATAATAATAATAATAATAATAATAATAAAATTAATAATAAATTGTAAGGGTAAAATTGGGGGCAGAAGTCCCCTGAGCTTGGACATCGCATTACATATATATTAGGGTTCTAATCTCGGTCATTCCACTTATCCACTTTAAATGTAGAATTTCTAACTACTAAATTACTTTAAAAAAAAAATTGGGGGCATAAAAATAATACACAACATCACAGTGTAAGAATAAAAGTAAGAGAAAAATTGTTTTGTGAAAATATTTTTTTGTTTTTTTTAAAAAATTGTATAAACTCTACTACTTGTTAACAAGTAGTACATAGAGTTGCTATCAAAACAAAAAGGAGTACATAGAGTCTTAAAATGAAAAATTGTATATATTTTTTTAGAAAACAATGGAAATGCCCAAAAAATTGTTTTTATTATTTTCACAAATCAATCATCCATAGCTATCAGTTCTTTTTTTATGTCACAATTTTTCACAGAGAAAGATGTTCTTAGCTTCATTTAAGAAAGGAAAGCATTAGACCAAAATCATATTATTTGTGGTGGAATCAAACCAAGATTTTGAATTGTTTCACGGTCAATTTTTTTTTTCACCATTTGTTTCCCGATCAAACTTTAAACTACAAAGAATTTATTCCCCTGAAAATCAGAAGATTAATACTAAAAATTAATTGGGGGAATCAAAACCTTCTAATCAGAATATTTTGGTCAAATACATAAAAATAAATGGAAAAAAAGTTGCAAAATTACTTTTTTTTAATGAACATTTATGGTGTGTTTGATTTGGAGTCCTGCCACTAGGACTTTGAATCTAGAAAACATAGTTTCTATATTCTCATCATCCTTCATCCTAAAGAGTTCATATTGTTGGATCAGAACAGTAGCATTTGCTTCTTATACTTGCTTATTTCCTTCATAAGTAGAACATAAAGAGTCATAAATACTCTTTGCAGTAGATTTGTCTGTGATCATAACGTATTCATCATGGGTTATACATCCAACCAGAATATCCTTAACTTGATGGTGCTTCTTGTATGTCTTCTTCTCCGTAGTAGTGAACTTCTTTCTTTCTTCAACAGAAAGTTTTCCTCTTTCATCAAGACCTTTGAAAGATACTCCTTCCTCAACCAAATCTCAAAGCTCATCATCTAGTCCAATGAGATGACTATATATTCTATCTTTCCACCATGAAAACGTAGAACCATCACCATTAAACTTATGAGCTTTGTTGTTTGATTCATCATTAGAAACTTCGTAATCATGAGGAACAGTTTTCAAAGAAGGTCCATCAGCCATTGTGTTCTTCAACAAGAAACTGTCTCACTGTTAGGTGATAACAACAGAACCGGGCTCTAGATGCCAATTGAAGGTGTGAAAAACACAAGAAGGGGGGGTTGAATTGTGTTTAGGGTAGTTTAAAAAATTCTTCAAAGTGTAAACACTTGTCAGAGGTTTACAGCGGATCAAAAGCTAAACACAACTAAAGTAACTTCTGAAGGAATAAAGGGAAAGAGAGAAAGAGAGAGACAAAGAGTTTTATACTGGTTCCTCTCACAAAACGAGAGTACGTCCAGTCCTCTTGCACTTCCAAGAGAGTTCACTATAATCACACAAGATTACAAATGCTCAAGCACAAAAGCAAGAGACTTCCAAATGCTCAAGTACACAGACGAGAGACTTCCTATTGCTCAAGCACGCAGGCAAGAGACTTCCAAACACTAGAATAAGTAAAAACAGAGTCTGAACAAAGATATACAAATCAATGTTCAGAAATAATAAATACAACTTTTGATACAAGACTTAACTTAGAATCTAAACAAAGAATTCTAAGGCTCAACTAATGAATTAACAGTAGCTGAAGCTGGAGTCTTGGATTTGAAATATGAGTTCAAGTTGTATTTGAAGTTTTGTGCTTTAGGACGTTTTTGCAGAGTAACAGCGCTTTCAAATTGTTCAAAGTGTTGTATCCTAAAACTTCAAATCTGCTCCTATATATAGACGAAGGTGGAGCGTATAAAATTTGAATCGATGTCGTGAGATTGTACCTGTAACACCCCGTTTTTCAACAGCCAAAAAGGGCATTATTTTTTTTTTTTCTACTAACACTCAAAGTGCGCATAAAAGATTTCAAATGAACCGGCATTCAAATATACAAGGAACTCATTACTAAAGGTGCTTCGACAAGCAAAGTGTATTTCCTGAATAATTACAACCCAAGTCTAAGTATTCGAACAAGTTAGAAATCCTATGCTAACCAAAAAGCACGGTGCACAAACACACCGGCGCATAGTCTAACTATTCTAGGCTACAACTCCAACCGCTCACTGGGGTCTGGAACAGCCACCGTCGTCGCCACGACCTAACCTATCGTCTGGGTGGGATGAGCCCGCAAATGAAAGAAAGGGTCACCACAAAATACAAGTATGTATATATATAATCGGTGCGAAAGATGTACACATAACAAATTTCCACGAAACACAAGAGAAAGCTCTTTAACTCAAAGGTAATTCCCACCAACGGGTTTATATAAATAAATCACCAATCCTAATGCAGACTTCTACAATGAGTGTGACACCAATCACTGGTTCGTCACATGCATGATTTTCCGGAAAATTAACCTCTCCTCGAAGAGTCGTGGGGTAGGCAAAGCCACACAGAAATATACGTACCCGCACTAAAAATGCCACACAAGGCAGGTGAAGTCACACAGACAAACACCAGGCGAAGTCACACAGACAAACACCAACTCAATATAAATCCAGAGGGATTTGGCGAAGCCACACAGTCAAACGCCCGGTACGTAGGCAAAGTCACACAGACATACACCTAGGCACGCAACTATGAAATGCATGGCATATATTCTCTTCGGCATATACGGGATAGTCACACAAGACAAAATCCTCGCGTAGTCCCATCAGACGCACGCATTCATATATGCTCATGCAAACAAACACATAGCCTAAAGCCTATGTACAAGCATCACAACATACATACATTTTCTCAATCATATGTAAATTGTACACATATTTATAACCACCTTCTCATCAACGAGAATACATAAGTACAAACATGCTAAAGCACACAGCAATTGCACACACAGCAAAACAAAGCATGTCGTAACCGTTTTAAAGACAGAAATAAAGTGGAGCCCTTACCTCGGCAAGCACTCAAACAATCACGCGATCACACAACACTTACTTGCTTCCTAAAACAAGCAAAGTATTCCATCAAAACCATAACCAAACAATCCTTAATGTTTTGGACTCTAAAACCCCAAAAACCAAAGGTTCTCAAAGGTAAAATCCTACTTTCGGATACTATACCAAAAACTACCGTATTGATCAACCCCCATGAGTTATTCGTACTATTTTTAGGACTCAAAACAATTGTCAAAAGTCTTAAATAATTTGAAATGCAAAATGGCCGTTTTCTTGCGTTATAAGCTACGTACTTTCCGAGTACCCGAAAAACTCGTTTCCAATCCCCACCACTTCCATAAATTAATAAAAAGGGATTAGAAAGCTAAAAACCAAGTTTTGAAATCAGAATCCAAAATTTTAGGTCCCAGAACTCGCCCTGGCGAGTTGGTGGCGAGTGAAGGCAGAGAATACTGGTCTTACTCGCTCTGGAGCTCGCCCTGGCGTGTTGTCAGGACCTGTGACACTCGCCCTGGCGAGTAACTACTCGCTCAGCGAGTTGCACCTGTCATGACAGCACAAGACAGCAACTCACACCACCTTTTCCACCCCAAGCCTAGTTTGATTCTATTAATTCCCAACATCTTTTCAAGGCATAAAAGCAAACTATTTTCATAAGCAAGCAACACATTTCCGAAAGCATGTTGGTTGCTTCGAGTGCAAGTTATTTGATTTTCATTTCCAAAATCAAAACCAAATCCAAGCACAAGTTTTATTACGGGCCTTAACCGTCCGGTAATCATTTTCAAACATGTTTTCAAAGTAAAAAGTAACACCACATGTCACAATAGTTTCAAACCACTTTGACCCCAAAATACTACCCAAAAACACTTAGGAATATTTTCATAAACCACCAAATATTTTTCATCGGATTTTTCTAAAACAAAACCATACAACGCATTTCCCTTTTGCTCAAAGGTTCAAAGACAACTTTTCTTTTCAAAACCTTACAACATAACCTCATGTAATTGATCAATACATAACCAACTCAAAACCCTAACTTTTTCTCATGAGATTCTCACAACTCATGGAAAAATTGAAACAACAAAGCCTAGCATGCTTACTAAACTCTCATGAACAACTTTCATGAAACAAGAACTAGCAAGAACAACCTTTCTCATCAAACCCTCTTAAGAACATAAACCCAAAAACCTCACAACTCTAAAAATCTACCAACCTAGGAGATAAGAAGAGAGGGTTACCTCAAGAAAGTGATTCTCTACAACTTTCTTCAAAGCTCCAAAGCTTGAAATGGAGTGAATTGGTGAAGAAATGAAAATCTAGTGAAGGTTGGAAATGAAATGGAGTTTCACGTGAAAGAGAGAAAGAATGAGATGATTTGGTGATGTTTTTCTAAGTGACCAAGCCACTAAACCTCCTTACTATGACAAAGCTCTTGCTAACTCATGACCATTGGATCAAAAACACAATGCCAAGACCAAACCATAGCCATTGGATCAAACCAAACCAAATCCACTTGAGGTAAAACTCAAAACCTCATAGAAACACTCACACGTTCAGTTCTCGCGCGCCGCGACGAACGAAACTCACCAAAACACAAAACCTACGGAAAGAACGTCTAACGTTTAACATTTCCAAAACTTATCGCCGAATCTTTTTCCGCGACTGTAATTTTCTTCCATACCTCAGAAAATTAATCTCAGGATATATCCTAACCCGCGCAGATATATATAACTCCCATCCGAAACCTCACTTAAAACAGACGCAGTAAGATTTTCCATCCGCGGGTAAAATCCTACTCGTTTTTCCAAAAACAAGAATAATCCAAAACTCGTTATTCTGAAACCACAAATAACTTCTTATACAAGAAACAGGATCACAAGACAAAAGTCTGTACAATTACAGTGCACGAGCACTAAACAGACTCGATTACAGCAAAAGCTTATAATTACACGATGTTTCGTCACACGAACACATCGAAACCCTAATATTCCTTAAACCAACTATACAATGAAATCTTGGGTCTTACAATACTACCCCCCTAAAAGAAGTTTCGTCCTCGAAACTTAGACGTCGTCAAACAAACTGGGGTATAATTCTTTCATCTTACTCTCGAGCTCCCAGGTCGTATCTCCTGTAGCTTCGTTCCATATTACCTTCACCAAAGGTATCTCTTTCGTTCTCAAACGTTTCATCTTCCTATCCGCAATCTTGATCGGCGGAACCTCGAATGACAAGTTATCCCTCAACTGGATATCATCTGGTGTAATCACATGCGATGGATCCGGTGTATATTTCCGCAATTGCGACACATGGAACACGTCATGAATCAAAGATAGTACCGGTGGCAACGCGATCCGATATGCTACCTTCCCAACCCGTTCCAAAATCTGATAAGGCCCTATAAACTTCGGAGTCAACTTCTTCGCTTTCAAAGCCCTTCCAACACCCGTTGTTGGAGTAACACGGAGAAATACGTGATCCCCCTCTCCAAACTCTAAAGGCCTCCGACGCCTATCCGCATAACTTTTCTGTCGATCTTGAGCAACCTTCATCATTGCCCTTATCTTTCGGACCTTGTCCGTCGTCTGTTGTACCATTTCCGGTCCTACTATCATACTCTCCCCATCTTGGTACCAACACAAAGGAGTCTGACATCTTCTCCCATACAAAGCCTCGTATGGTGCCATTCCAATACTCACGTGGAAACTGTTGTTGTATGTGAATTCTATCAACGGTAAAACATCATCCCAACTCCCACGATCATCCAAAACACATGCTCTCAACAAATCCTCTAAAGACTGATTTGTTCTCTCAGTCTGCCCATCTGTCTGAGGATGATAGGCGGAACTCAATCTCAATTTCGTCCCCAACGCCTCGTGCAAAGTCCTCCAAAAGTGTGAAGTAAACTTCGGGTCTCGATCCGACACTATACTTGACGGAATCCCATGTAACCTCACAATCTCAGCAATGTAAATATCGGTCAACTTCGCCGCTGTATCCGTAGTTCTTACCGGTAGAAAATGAGCGGACTTAGTCAAACGATCCACTATCACCCAAATGGAATCATGCTTCCTCCTGGTCTTAGGTAAACCAGTGATGAAATCCATAGAAATGCTATCCCACTTCCACTCGGGGATATCTAACGACTGCAGCATCCCTGCCGGTCTCTGATGCTCAATCTTCGCCTTCTGACAAGTCAGACACGACGCCACATACTCAGCCACATCCTTTTTCATACCCGGCCACCAGAAATCATGCCTCAGGTCTTGATACATCTTTGTTGCTCCTGGATGTATACTAAGTTTACTCTTGTGTGCCTCCCCTAGAATGACGTTTCTCAAGTCCATAACATCGGGTACACACACTCTCCCCTGACACCTCAAGATATTGTCCGATCCCACCTTGAAATCTCGGTTGGTTTCTCGAACAATCAACGCTCTTTTCTCCATGAGAAACTTGTCATCTTGACAACTTGCAATGTCCTCCAATAAACCGCTTGAGATGGTAATCATACCCAGTCTCATATTCCCTAAAGCAAACTCTACCTCTAGGTGCAAATCTCGAAATTCTTTCAACAACTCTTGTTGACTAGCCATTTGTGCCGAACACGCTGACACACTCTTTCTACTCAAAGCATCGGCTACCACATTAGCCTTCCCCGGATGGTATTCTAACGTGAAATCAAAGTCTTTCAATGTTTCCATCCACCTCCTTTGCCTCATATTCAACTCCTTCTGATCGAACAGATACTTAAGACTTTTATGGTCACTAAACACGACAAAAGTGCAACCATAAAGATGATGTCTCCAAATTTTCAATGCGAAAACAACGGCCGCAAGCTCTAAATCGTGCGTAGGATAATTCTTTTCATGCACTTTCAACTGTCTTGACGCATAAGCCACTGCTCTCTTGTGTTGCATCAACACACATCCCAACCCTTGATGAGACGCATCACAATAAACCTCATAAGGTTCATCCGACTGAGGTAACACCAACACCGGTGAAGTCGTCAACCGCTCCTTCAACAATTGAAAACTAAGTTCACACTGCTCAGTCCACGCAAACGGTTGATCTTTTCGCGTAAGTTGCGTCATTGGCGCCACAATCTTAGCAAAACCTTCAATGAACCTCCGGTAATAACCGGCCAAACCAACAAAACTCCTCACGTCCGTCACCGTCTGAGGCTGCTTCCATGAAAGTACCGTATCAATCTTGGCTGGATCCACGGCTATTCCCTCTTTTGATATAACATGACCCAGGAAATTCACCTCTTCTAACCAAAAATCACACTTTGACGGGTTAGCATACAACCTTTTCTCCCGCAAAACTTGCAAAACCAAGCGAAGATGCTCTTCATGCTCCTCTTCACTTTTCGAATACACCAAAATGTCATCAATGAACACCACTACAAACTTGTCCAAAAATGAATTGAATATCCGATTCATGTAAGCCATAAAGATAGCAGGTGCATTCGTCACTCCAAACGGCATCACCAAAAACTCATAATGCCCATACCGCGTCCTAAACGCCGTTTTCTGAATATCCTCATCTCGTACTCTTATCTGGTGATAACCAGATTTCAAGTCAATCTTTGAAAACACTGAGGCTCCCCTCAACTGATCCATCAAATCATCAATACGCGGCAATGGATATCGGTTCTTGATAGTCACCTTATTAAGCTTCCGATAATCCACACACAGACGAGATTTCCCATCCTTCTTTTTAACCAACAAGACCGGTGCTCCCCAAGGCGACACACTAGGCCTTATGAAACCTTTACCTAACAAGTCCTCAATCTGACCTTTCAACTCTACCAACTCGGCTGGAGCCATCCGATAAGCTGATTCCGAAATCGGACCCGTACCCGGTTGCAAAACAATGAAGAATTCCACCTCTCTACACGGAGGAAAAGCTGGAATCTCCGATGGAAACACATCTTGGAAACCCTGAACCACTCGAATTTCCTCAATTCGGATCTCCGACGTCACCCCTAACCTAGCAAGTGAAACTATCTCTGGCTCTCCATTACACATAACCACAGAAAGTCGATTCGCAGACAAGTACCTTCGCACACCTGGCTCGGGAAAGAAAACCAATTTCCGAGCGCAGTCTAGAATCACATAATGATAAGACAACCAATCCATCCCGAGGATGATCTCGAGAGATGTAAGCGGTAGACAAACCAAATTTACCAGAAAATCCCTATTCTGAATTACTACCAGACAATGCAAACATGCAGTATTCACTACCAAATCCTTAGCAGGAGTCAAAACATTCAAATCAAACGGAAGCACAGAAACATTCAAACTCAAACGATTTGCACAAGCCAAAGATATGAATGAGTGGGTTGCCCCCGTGTCAATCAAAGCAGTTAAAGAATTACCTGCAATGTGACAGCTCTCGTGAATGGCATTGCTAGCCTGCCCACTCACTTCTGTGCCCATACAGTAAGCACGTGCCTTTGCCGCAGGTCGGGTACCTTGTGAGCCTTGTGCCACATTTGCCGACGGCCCAGCCTTCGGGGCTTTGCAATCTCTAGCAAAGTGTCCCGGCTTCTTGCAATTGTAGCAGGTGTTTCCCCACCTTCGGTTGCGTGCACTCATTAGAAAAATGCCCCGCTTCTCCACAGTTGTAGCAAGTCCCCTTACTACCCTCTGACTTTCCCCGGGTTCCCTGATTCACCGATCGGCCCGGTCCTTTGCTGTGCTGAGGACGGTTATAAGGCTTACTCCCTTGCCTCCCACTATTCTGGGTCGAACCACGATCATTGGTGCGACTTGGTCCTCCGGCATTAGAATTCCCTTGGCGGTTCACCCGCTTATTCCTCATGTCTTCCACCTCTTGGCACTTTTCAACCAAGACCTGGAATTGTCGAATACCCAATGGCACAACCTCATCCTGCAGTTCGTACCTCAGCCCATCTTGGAATCTACGGCACATATAATCCTCATCTATCCCATCCCTAAAGAAGCGGAAGAAACGGGATAGTGATTCGAACTTCTTGGCATATGCTTCAACATTCATGCCTGCTTGCCTCAGTCTCAAAAACTCTTCCCCATACCTTTCCCTAGCTGTCTCAGGGAAGTATTTGGCCAAGAACCTCCTCTTGAAGTTCTCCCAATTCAACTCTTCATGGCCATTCTCCATGATGATACGGGTGTTCCTCCATCAATACTCTGAACCCCCTAGCAACTGATAGGTAGCTAAGACTACCTTCTCCCCTTCTGGACAATGAATTGCCCCGAATATCCTCTCCACAGATTGGAGCCATAAATCAGCAGTTTCCGGACCTCCCTCCCCATTAAACTTAGGAGGAGTCTGGTGGTTGAAATTCGAAAGAAGTCTAGACCCGGCAGCAAGTATTTCCCTTTCGCGCTTTTCCAGATCTCTCTGCGCCTTAGCATGGCTCTGAGCAGTCACAGCCGCTGCCATCGTATGCATGGCATAAGCCATCTGGTTAATATCAACCTCGGGTACCATAGGAGCTGGATTCGCCCTTCTTGGCGGCATTCTATTCTGCACAGTACCAATTCTGATTAGATCCTTAATCAAACAATTCTGAATCTCAACAGAAAGTCTCACTCAACGGTTATTAACACATAACCCGACACCGGACAACCACTAGAACTAACTCAACACTGGTTACGTTCTAACCGACTCTGGACTAACGACTCAAGTATACACTTTCCCTTTGAAGATTTAAAGCCGGGCTCTGATACCAAATTGTAACACCCCGTTTTTCAACAGCCAAAAAGGGCATTATTTTTTTTTTTCTACTAACACTCAAAGTGCGCATAAAAGATTTCAAATGAACCGGCATTCAAATATACAAGGAACTCATTACTAAAGGTGCTTCGACAAGCAAAGTGTATTTCCTGAGTAATTACAACCCAAGTCTAAGTATTCGAACAAGTTAGAAATCCTATGCTAACCAAAAAGCACGGTGCACAAACACACCGGCGCATAGTCTAACTATTCTAGGCTACAACTCCAACCGATCACTGGGGTCTGGAACAGCCACCGTCGTCGCCACGACCTAACCTATCGTCTGGGTGGGATGAGCCCGCAAATGAAAGAAAGGGTCACCACAAAATACAAGTATGTATATATATAATCGGTGCGAAAGATGTACACATAACAAATTTCCACGAAACACAAGAGAAAGCTCTTTAACTCAAAGGTAATTCCCACCAACGGGTTTATATAAATAAATCACCAATCCTAATGCAGACTTCTACAATGAGTGTGACACCAATCACTGGTTCGTCACATGCATGATTTTCCGGAAAATTAACCTCTCCTCGAAGAGTCGTGGGGTAGGCAAAGCCACACAGAAATATACGTACCCGCACTAAAAATGCCACACAAGGCAGGTGAAGTCACACAGACAAACACCAGGCGAAGTCACACAGACAAACACCAACTCAATATAAATCCAGAGGGATTTGGCGAAGCCACACAGTCAAACGCCCGGTACGTAGGCAAAGTCACACAGACATACACCTAGGCACGCAACTATGAAATGCATGGCATATATTCTCTTCGGCATATACGGGATAGTCACACAAGACAAAATCCTCGCGTAGTCCCATCAGACGCACGCATTCATATATGCTCATGCAAACAAACACATAGCCTAAAGCCTATGTACAAGCATCACAACATACATACATTTTCTCAATCATATGTAAATTGTACACATATTTATAACCACCTTCTCATCAACGAGAATACATAAGTACAAACATGCTAAAGCACACAGCAATTGCACACACAGCAAAACAAAGCATGTCGTAACCGTTTTAAAGACAGAAATAAAGTGGAGCCCTTACCTCGGCAAGCACTCAAACAATCACGCGATCACACAACACTTACTTGCTTCCTAAAACAAGCAAAGTATTCCATCAAAACCATAACCAAACAATCCTTAATGTTTTGGACTCTAAAACCCCAAAAACCAAAGGTTCTCAAAGGTAAAATCCTACTTTCGGATACTATACCAAAAACTACCGTATTGATCAACCCCCATGAGTTATTCGTACTATTTTTAGGACTCAAAACAATTGTCAAAAGTCTTAAATAATTTGAAATGCAAAATGGCCGTTTTCTTGCGTTATAAGCTACGTACTTTCCGAGTACCCGAAAAACTCGTTTCCAATCCCCACCACTTCCATAAATTAATAAAAAGGGATTAGAAAGCTAAAAACCAAGTTTTGAAATCAGAATCCAAAATTTTAGGTCCCAGAACTCGCCCTGGCGAGTTGGTGGCGAGTGAAGGCAGAGAATACTGGTCTTACTCGCTCTGGAGCTCGCCCTGGCGTGTTGTCAGGACCTGTGACACTCGCCCTGGCGAGTAACTACTCGCTCAGCGAGTTGCACCTGTCATGACAGCACAAGACAGCAACTCACACCACCTTTTCCACCCCAAGCCTAGTTTGATTCTATTAATTCCCAACATCTTTTCAAGGCATAAAAGCAAACTATTTTCATAAGCAAGCAACACATTTCCGAAAGCATGTTGGTTGCTTCGAGTGCAAGTTATTTGATTTTCATTTCCAAAATCAAAACCAAATCCAAGCACAAGTTTTATTACGGGCCTTAACCGTCCGGTAATCATTTTCAAACATGTTTTCAAAGTAAAAAGTTACACCACATGTCACAATAGTTTCAAACCACTTTGACCCCAAAATACTACCCAAAAACACTTAGGAATATTTTCATAAACCACCAAATATTTTTCATCGGATTTTTCTAAAACAAAACCATACAACGCATTTCCCTTTTGCTCAAAGGTTCAAAGACAACTTTTCTTTTCAAAACCTTACAACATAACCTCATGTAATTGATCAATACATAACCAACTCAAAACCCTAACTTTTTCTCATGAGATTCTCACAACTCATGGAAAAATTGAAACAACAAAGCCTAGCATGCTTACTAAACTCTCATGAACAACTTTCATGAAACAAGAACTAGCAAGAACAACCTTTCTCATCAAACCCTCTTAAGAACATAAACCCAAAAACCTCACAACTCTAAAAATCTACCAACCTAGGAGATAAGAAGAGAGGGTTACCTCAAGAAAGTGATTCTCTACAACTTTCTTCAAAGCTCCAAAGCTTGAAATGGAGTGAATTGGTGAAGAAATGAAAATCTAGTGAAGGTTGGAAATGAAATGGAGTTTCACGTGAAAGAGAGAAAGAATGAGATGATTTGGTGATGTTTTTCTAAGTGACCAAGCCACTAAACCTCCTTACTATGACAAAGCTCTTGCTAACTCATGACCATTGGATCAAAAACACAATGCCAAGACCAAACCATAGCCATTGGATCAAACCAAACCAAATCCACTTGAGGTAAAACTCAAAACCTCATAGAAACACTCACACGTTCAGTTCTCGCGCGCCGCGACGAACGAAACTCACCAAAACACAAAACCTACGGAAAGAACGTCTAACGTTTAACATTTCCAAAACTTATCGCCGAATCTTTTTCCGCGACTGTAATTTTCTTCCATACCTC
The DNA here is from genome assembly GCA_030408175.1 of Trifolium repens. NCBI lineage: Eukaryota > Viridiplantae > Streptophyta > Magnoliopsida > Fabales > Fabaceae > Trifolium > Trifolium repens. The sequence goes on along the minus strand of CP125846.1, from coordinate 24,454,006 downwards.
AGAAAATTAATCTCAGGATATATCCTAACCCGCGCAGATATATATAACTCCCATCCGAAACCTCACTTAAAACAGACGCAGTAAGATTTTCCATCCGCGGGTAAAATCCTACTCGTTTTTCCAAAAACAAGAATAATCCAAAACTCGTTATTCTGAAACCACAAATAACTTCTTATACAAGAAACAGGATCACAAGACAAAAGTCTGTACAATTACAGTGCACGAGCACTAAACAGACTCGATTACAGCAAAAGCTTATAATTACACGATGTTTCGTCACACGAACACATCGAAACCCTAATATTCCTTAAACCAACTATACAATGAAATCTTGGGTCTTACAGTACCAGCTGGTTGTTGTACGAGATATAACCATATCAGGTAAACTTCAAATACGGTCAATCTTGGGGAGAACGTTGTTGCCAAATCCGGTAAAGAATTCATACAATAGTACCAACGTCATTATCCTAAGGATAAGATTGATTGCCAGCTTTGGAATGTCAGAACATGATGATATGCCAATCATTGTTGCAGAGAATGTTCTTCTGACAAAACGGCTCTCACTGCTCTTATCAGAGTCTGATGTCTTCAACCTCAGATTCTGATATGTAGTCTCTAATGAGTATCTTCTGACACTTGTATATGATGCATCTTCTGATGTCTTCAAGTCTTGGTCAGAATCTGCTTGTCATTCAGAGCTTCAAGGGTGCTTTAGATGTATATAAAAATTAACTTGTATACCTGCACACTTGTATTAAATAATCAGTATACCCTATTGTATATTAATACTCTTGTTATCATCAAAACTTAAATGAGTCATGTCAGAACCTCTTTTGTTCCAACAGAACTTTGTTCTGTAAACTATCATTTATCGATTTGCTTGATGTATGTGTGCAATCCATGTCAAGATTTTCAAATTATCCTGAAGGGGATTCGCCGGTTATAACACTTTTGCATCCGGTTTACATAAACTGGTGGGGGCGAATCGAACCTAAAGCTTAGTGTGATACACACAGTTTGGAATTTATGTGTAATGTTCGTCATGATCTTCTTCATCTTGTTTTATTCAAGTATTTGTAGCGGATCCCCAACAAATGTTCTAACATTTTCGGTATGTTCAAAGTTCAGGGTTTCACACACTTATTCTTTATAATGATGTTGACTTAAGAAGATCAATGTTCACACATATTTGTTTTCAATAAATTCAATTTATCTCTTTTCAATGGCTTTTCATATATAACTAACATTATATAACTTTTGTCAAAAAAGAAAATTATATAACTAAAATCATATTGCTACAAGTAATATAGAATTACAATTTATTTCAACATAATTATTACATTAAGATCAGATGCACCGGTCGTGACTATTTGGAGGCTTAATTGGTTCAAATATTAAAAATGAACACCTAATAAAACTATTTATAAAATTAAAAAGAATTATCCTCTATTTAAAAAAAAAATTACTTGATTAGGAATTTTGTTACCAAACGTATGATATTTTATGAACATTGGTAATATATAATAATTATTATAGCGTCTCAAAATTAATCTATTAAATACATCTTGTAATTTATAAACACTAATAATATATAACGATCATGATCTTAAAATTTTTGAACCAAAACTATTAAAGTTTTAAAATCCGGTACCGGCACTCACCCTCCATCCCTATCAAGGCTGGGGCTGGATGCACACACATACACCAACAATGCACTTGGGAATTATATAAGGGACGCACAAATTTCTTGGACAATCATAGTTTTTCTTGCATGGAGTATAATCTGCAATTTCAACTAAAAATAAAAATAAAAATTACTAAAAGGTGTTGAAAATATTGCGTATATAGGATGACAATAGGTAGGGTATGGGTAGGGTACTATATAGTCCCTATTCCCATATCCGCATTTTAAAAAAAATACCCGTACCCATCCCCATACTCGTGTGGGTGACAATCTTTGTTCTTGTCCCCATATTCTCTGGGTACTTAAATACACATACTCGTACCTGTTACCCGCATTTTTGCTAAAAATAAGTTGATCAATTATAAAATATCATATCATTTTAATATAATTAAAAAAACTCAAAGGTTTTAATGTTGACTCATGAAAATCATAAACAAAATTATTACTAATATCATGCTAAAGTTTATTTCTCTGTTGATATATTTGCTTTATATTTATAAATAAACATTTTTTATTAAAAATGTGTAATAGTATAATAATATTGTATTTTTTAAATTAATTTACATATATTATTATATAATAATATAATTAAAATAAATAAATATATATCATATGAATATATGGTGGGTACTAAGGTACCCGTGCCCGCATCCATACCCGTTTAATTTTGTGGGTAATTACTCATACTCATGCTCATACCTAAAATGCGGGTACCCTACTCATTATGGATATTTTTTATAGGTAACCACTGAGTATAGATAAATTGTCATCCTATGGGTATAAGATTTTTAGAAATTTTAAAATGGTATGGAAAACCACTTACCGCAGTTAGTTACTACAAGAAAAAGACAAATAAAAAAGATCAAAGCATAAAAAAACTTTGGTATTCGAGCCATATTTTCCTTCTTTACAAATCAATAGAAAATTGTTTGATCAATTTATAAGGAAAAAAATGCATGCTTCGTTATCTTTAGTAAAATGATTTTAACCCTTCAAAGTTGCAAAAAAACCAATCATAAATTTGCAAGTTTTTTAAATGTCTCTACGATACATCAATGTGTCAAATTTAACTCTTTCATTCACTCAATTGATCACTTAACTGTATAAAATTCTCACATAAAAATCCTGATGATAATCCATAAGGTTATTCTTCTATTTTATTAATATTCTTTTTTAGCTCTATTTTAGTCTTTCATAATAGAACACTTAAACATATATATCAAAAATAAAATAGGTTTTTTCTAATTTACCCTTTTATAATTTAAGGGTACGGTTCCCACAACTTTATTACAAGTTAGTTGTTGGACCACATACAAATTTATTTATGTAATTTGTTCTCATTGGTTGAAGGATAAGTGCCTTCAAATTATGAAGCAGTAACAAATTAATTACCAAATAATGATGAATTATGAAGAAATAAAACTAGCTAGTTGTAAAATAATGCATTCAAAGATGTAACAACACATTTACATAGCAAATTAAAATTACCATAGAATTATATTTTTTTATTGATAAAATTTTAGGATCAAAATTAATACATATCAATCACATGTGCAATTAAATTTCATAAGTTGAACAAATAAACAGATTTCTTACCTCCTTGCACCAAATAATTCAACGTGTTAACCCAGTCATTATTTTCATTTATAAACTTCTCACTAAAGCAACTTAGCATATGTTTGGTATCACGGTGGATATGCCTGAACCACGGTGACTCATCGTAATTTTACAGAAATTACAGAGTTTAGCTTTTGAAAAATTACGGTGGATCATCGTAATTCTGGCATATACACTGTGATACCAAACATACACTTAGTACAGATGGATATGTCCAAGCTTCTTATTTCTAAAAATGCTTCATTAGATATCAAATACATATCCGCAGGACCTAATCCAGTCCACTTGATGCCCGGGGTGGATCTAAATTTTAATGAACCCTAAATTTATTAAACCTAAAAAATATCCCAAATTCAATTAAATGAGAAAGGGGTTAATTTAGGTGCATCAAAGGGAATAAATTGTATTGGGTAGGCTAGCTTTGAATAAGTTGCATCAGAGGGTTAATTTAACTTTAATCCCAAATTCAATTGAAATTACTAGTTTAATTTAATCCCTTTTTTTTCAAAATTTTTGGGTTGAATTTTTATTTTTTTTTTTAAGGAAGAAGATGAAGATATTGATGAAGATGATGAACAATGTTCATTAAAATTTTGATTTGATGAATTTTAATAAAAATTGGTATTTTAAAAATAAAATTTAAGCATTTTTTTTAATAAAAAATAAGAAAAAAGGGTTTATACATGCATATTATAAAAGATAAAGGACCTAAATGAAAAAACAAAAATATAAAGGACTAAAGTGTTACAAATAAATAATATAAAAGATCTAAATGTTACAAAAGAAAAGATAAAGGACAAAAATGTTATAAAAAAAAAAGATAAAGGACAATTAGTGTAATTTTGTCTAAAATGTAATATTCATAAATTTGGTTCAAACTATATAAATTACCCACCAAATCATCAAAGTGACCTCCAAAAATTAAATTAGTTTTTTAAATTTTGCAAGAAAAAATAAGGTAAAATCATGTCAAAGAGTAAAAACCAATGATTTTTGTAACACCCCGTTTTTCAAAGACTAAAAAGGGGCATTATTTTTTTTTTTTTTCTTTTTCAACTAACACTCAGAGTGCGCATAAAACATTTTCAACGAGCCGACAGTAAATTTACAAACGAATCATCATTTACAATAAGGTGCTTCAGCTAAGCAAAGTGTACATCTTGAGTGCTTACAATCCCAAAAGTCTCATGTGCTCACACGCACCAACAAACCAAAAGAGTTAGAAACTATGCCTACACAAAAGGGCACGGTGTACAAACCACACCGACGCATAGACTAACTAAACAAAGCTCCACTCGATCCCTGTGGCTCCAAACATCCACCTCCATCCTCACGGCCTACTGCAACTGATAGGATCGCCAACATCTAGGGTGGGAGGAGCCCGCAAATGAAATATTGCAAGGGTCACCACAAAATATATAGTATGTATATATATAACCGGTGCGAAAGATTGTACACATAACAATAATTCCACAAACACAAGAGAAAGCTCTTTAACACAAAAGCAATTCCCACCAACGGGCTTATATATATAATTGCACACCAAGCCTAATGCAGACTTCTACAATGAGTGTGGTACTACCAGAGCTACCACATGCAAATGAATTCCGGAATTACTAATCATAACCAATAAAACCGCAAAGGGTTAAGGTGGATCCACTCACGCAATCACACCCCGTGGTCCACTCACGCAACCACTTATTGTACTCAAAAAGATCCCGTAGGATTTTGGGTGGGTCCACTCACGCAACCAACACCCCGTAGTCCACTCACGCAACTACGCACAATGAATGCATGAGCATACGATTCTCTACATATGCTAATGCCACACATACATACCTCTCAAGCATATGTAACCACAACACAACAATACATACATATATATCTAATCATATGTATTTAATCACATGTTCATACATACATCTCCAATCATATGTAAGACAACGAATCATGTATTTATCACGATCTCATATCGAGAATACATCACAACAACATGCCAAGCACACCACAATTGCATACACAGCAAAACAAAGCATGTTTACCAAAACCGTTTGAAAAGACGGAAATAAAGTGGAGCCCTTACCTCGGCAAGCTTCCGTCAACAACACACGCTCAAACAACACAACGCGCTCCCTAAAACAAGCAGCGTAACAATCAATACATTGTTCTCTAACCAATCGTATTGAAACTACACCAAAACCCCAAAAACCTAATGGTTCCTAAGGAAAAACCACTCTTTCGGACATCGAACCAAAAACTACCGTATTGATCAACCCCCATGAGTTATTTGTACTATTTTTAGGACCCAAAACAATTGCCAAAAGTCTTAAATAATTTGAAATGCAAAATGGCCGTTTTCTTGCGTTATAAGTTACGTACTTTCCGAGTACCCGAAAAACTCGTTTCCATTCCCCACCACTTCCATAAATTAATAAAAAGGGATTAGAATGTTAAAAACCAAGTTTAGAAATCAAATTCCAAAATCTCAACTCCCAGAGCTCGCCCTGGCGAGTTGGTGGCGAGTGAAGGCAGAGAGTTCTGGTCTTACTCGCCCTGGAGCTCGCCCTGGCGTGTTGTCATGACCTGTGACACTCGCCCTGGCGAGTAACCACTCGCTTGGCGAGTTGCACCTGTCATGACAGCACAAGACAGCAACTCACACCACCTTTTTCCACCCCAAACCTAGTTTGATTCTATTAGTTCCCAACACTTTTTCAAAGCATAAAAGCAAACCATTTTCATAGGCAAGCAACACATTTCCGAAAGCTCGTTGGTTGCTTCGAGTGCAAGTTATTTGATTTTCATTTACAAAATCAAAACCAAACCTAAGCACAAGTTTTATTACGGGCCTTAACCGTCCGGTAATCATTTTCAAACATGTTTTCAAGGTAAATAGCGACACCACATGTCACAATAGTTTTAAACCATTTTGACCCCAAAACACTACCCAAAACACTTAGGAAATATTTTCATAAACCTCAAAATATTTTTCATCGGATTTTTCTAAAACAAAACCATACAACGCATTTCCCTTCCGCCCGAAGGTTCAAAGACAACTTTTCTTTTCAAAACCTTACAACATAACCTCATGTAATTGATCAATACATAAACAACTCAAAACCCTAACTTTTCTCATGAGATTCTCACAAACTCATGAAAAATTGAAATAACAAAGCCTACACATGCTTACTAAACCCTCATGAACAACTTTCATGGAACAAAAACCATTCACAACCAATACTTATGAAATTTCTACCAAGAACATAATCATAAAAATCCTAACTCCCTAAGAATCTTAGCCAAACAAGGATAGGGAATAGGTTTAGTTACCTTAGGAAGAAGAATCTCACAACTCCAAGCTTTCAACCAAGCTTCTAATCAAGTGATATGGTGAAGGAATGGAATTTTGCTCAAGGTTGGAAGAGAGAAAGAAAGCCACGGCCAAGAGAGAAAGAAGAAGTGAACTTGTGATAATTCTAAGTCCACCACTTATAAAAGTCTTGCTAGATTTAGGCCATTGGATCAAATAGGATAAAGCTTCCAAGACTAATCCCTAGCCCTTGGATCAATCCGAGTCTATCCTCCCAAGATATTTCTCACAACCTCTTACAACAAAACGCACGCTCAGTTCTCGCGCATCGCGACGAACGTAAATCACAAAAACGTAAAATCTACGGAAAGAACGTCTATCGTTTTTCCATTCCAAAACTTATCGCCGAATCTTTTTCCGCGACTGTAATTTTCTTTCACACCTTAGAAAATTAATCTCAGGACATATCCTAACTCACGCCGATATATGAAACTTCCATCCGAAACCTCACTTAAAACCGACGCAATAAGATTTTACAACGACGGGTAAAATCCTACTCGTTTTTCCAAAAACAAGAATAATCCAAAACTCGTTATTCTAAGACCACAGAAATCTCCTCATACTTAAAAGAGGATCACGACCCGAAAGTCTGTGCCTTTCCAGCGCACGAGCACAAAACAGGCTCCGTTTCAGCAAAAATCTCATTAATGTGACGATCTTCACAAAACCGCCTCACCAAAAACCCTAAAACTCGTAGCCGACACTAGAGTTCCTTAGAAAAACTGTACAGTGAAATCTTGGGTCTTACATTACTACCCTCCAAAAAGAAGTTTCGTCCTCGAAACTAAAGTTAAGAGTAACAACTCAACTGGTTATTACCATCCCCAACACAACAAAATCCCTCAGGATTAGGTGTAACCACACAGATGCTAACACAGGGTGAGGTCACACAGATACTCTCACCAACACACTGGCACACCCGTGCACCAACCGCAACTCTCAACGAGTTCACCACTCAAAAATTTCCTAGGGTCCATACACAAAATTTCCAAAGTCACTTCTTTTGCCTCCGCGACATAGCCTATTCCACTAGGCTCACACAAAATGGTGACGGCTACCCTCCAAAAAGAAACACTGAAACTCTCTGCGCATCACCAAAGCTAGCAAAACTAGTCAATTCCCGTCAACATGATTCCGTCTATTATTAACAAGAGATTAAGGGTGATCAGTTCCTCAATTTGTTAATAGATAGCCAACAATCATGATGGTGTCTTAGACCATTTTTACCTAACTTTAATAATGCTCCCTTCCAATTGTGCTTCAGGTCATCCGAGGCACAATGGTCCAACAATTTCCTCAATTCTTATTATCTCGATCTCGTCAGTGAGATCCAATCGCCCAAAACACGTCACGTGGACTCTCATGCTTCCACTCACGAAACATCCATTTAGTATCATTCAATCAGTAAGTACAAGGCCACCATGGCAAGTACCACTCATACCATTATACTCTGAAGGAAGTTGTCATATCTATAGAACTTCACAACTTCTCCAATATCTATAAGTCCTTAACTTTTCCTTCAATCCCATAACTGTGTCGAACTGTACACTTTCACTTTCACATCTCATTCTAACCATAAGCTTAATGACATCATCCCAACATCCGGTTGGTGATTACAACTCATCAATTTTCCTTGACGCATGCAAGACGATACCATCTACTTCACTGTGACTTCTTTTATACAAATCTCAAATTCCCAAAATTTAATCTCTCGGTCGTCGAATATTATTTTCCAAATTAATACCCAGCTTATACTTGGCAACCTTAGTATAAAACGTTTATCCTCGTCGACTGCCATCATTGGCACAACCATTTCAAATCGTATTCTCATTCTATTTCTAAACTCTCTTTAGTTTCTTTCCTCTTACCATTAAATCCTCTCCTACTCTAAAGAGTTTGTCACCCTGGCCATTCTTAATTACTCCGACATCACCTCTCATGTCGAGATACCTACCTCCAGAATATATCTTAAGGTACTTCCCACATCACTATTATTCAACCGTCCATGATGACAATATCTGAAGTCCTTTACTTATTCAATACAATTTCCATTATGCTACGTCTCTCCTCATTGTAACCACTACAACGAATCGAAGCTCTACTAGCTTCCACCAAACTTTGCCACTAGACATTTGCTTACCCTTTATTATTACCGCATACAACACATACACCGCCATGACATCCATTCAGGTGGTGCTTTCGAATCCTTAATATACACGCACAATCATAATTTTTCGAAATTATGTGGGAGGGAATTTCCTTTTGCCAATCCTCCATTGACATAAGCCACATTCTCATGTGCTTCTCTCTTACTCATTCTCAACACGACTTTCCAACGGCTAACATCCTCTGCGACTAATCTCATCGATCTACTAATTTGCAATTTTCCAGTTCAACAACTGCCTAAGGTTGGTTCCCAAAACCCTGGCCCACAACTTGTTGATTCCAACCAACCTCTTTAATTCGCCGCACACAAGCCAATTACTCTCGTCCCACATCAACTTGTTTCCAAACAAGCACACTCTTCTCCCATTCGATTGATCCTTCATCATCGTGACTATTCTAAAGTCATAAAGTCTGTTCCCACCGGGGAATAAATTCCTAGACCTCAAGTTCTAGCTAACCAAGCTCTTACATCCCGTCACTCATCGTTTTCTTATTCACTTCTAACTTTTTACTAACAATCATCTCTTATGAATGACTATATCTAAACTCGTCCTTATAGGGTCACTGTAATTCGCCTACAAATCGACTCATCTTACTCAGCTATCAAACCTTTAACACTTATCTCAAATCTTAATGCTCGACTTATCAAAAAATATCTACCAACGCACGACACTTCGCTATGATTTTATCCTTAGTACGTTCGATACCCAAATCAAACCCTTGAATTTACTGCTCAAGAACTCTAAAAACTCGTCGTACTATCTATTTAATCCTAATATACAATAAAAGTCCTTCCAACTATCAACTTTCATTGTCTTAGTATTCTTACTAACGGGCTCCTTTTCTACTCAAACACGACATTCTTAGAAAATATCCAAAAATTCTCGTCCATAACTTGAATTTATTCAAAACTTGCCCACCTCAACTCTTATGGTATCATAAATTCAAGCTGCTACTTAGTCCTTCAACCATCTTGGTCGATCAAAATCGTTAACTTATATGCGCATCCACACAGGATCTCTACTCAATCTTGACTAATCTCCTCAAACTGCTAAACCAGTTTACTTTCTCTTATGGTTTACTTGCCAATAGTTAACAATTCTAGCTTACACTGCTACAATTATCTGGACATTTCCATAATAAACACCTCTATTATCACCTATCAGTGATATGCAACTCACTTTCAAAGGTTGAACTCCTCGTTCTTTACCTAAATATCTCTCCACATCCATCTTTATTCAACAATCAATTACCTATCGTTGTATCTCACATCGACATCTACATTTACTATCTCCCGAACTATGTATAGATTGTCACTTATCAACGTGATACTTGGTCTCCTACCTTCAATCATCACAAGATTCATCCTTACAAATCTTAGTTTCGAATCTAATTTATCTCACACACTTGAATTAAACCCTTAAGGTACCCATCGTTCGCATAAATGCCGTATAACCCCACCAGGTTTCCTTACTCTGGACGCACAACGTCCTTTAATTCCAATTCAAGTTGCCGCAATTATTATCCAATCATTGTAATTAAATCCAACTGACATCTCTGCATGTTCCACCATTCTACAGTGGTTGCATCCTCTTGACAACTGAACGACTTCATCAAGTCCCGTCTGAACTCACCAGACGGACATCCAATATCATCTTCAAAAGGTCGTCCCAATCTGATCCTTACTTAAAATCCTTTATCAATTGACGTTCACTCGTCCATAACCAGCACCTCTGAGTGGCAACATACAACGCCACTTCCCATCCATTATATTACTTTCAAGAATCACTTGTAGTTCTTGTTCGCTCAAGTCCGTCATCTTCGGACTGCCGCAGCAAAGGAATTTAGAGACACTTGTCGACTAAATTCGACCAAGGCTCGGGGGTTTCACAATTCTACTTACTGAAGCCTTACTCCCTGCATTACTTCAGTAAGACACAAACCAGTGTCTAAGCATATCCCATGCTAGACTCAAAACAACTAACCACATAACCCACAACACAACAAAAACAACCGCTAGAACTAACATCACTCTAGCTATGTTCTAACCGACTTTGGACTAACGACTCAAGTGCACACTTTCCCTTTGAAGATTTAAAGCCGGGCTCTGATACCACAATGTAACACCCCGTTTTTCAAAGACTAAAAAGGGGCATTATTTTTTTTTTTTTTCTTTTTCAACTAACACTCAGAGTGCGCATAAAACATTTTCAACGAGCCGACAGTAAATTTACAAACGAATCATCATTTACAATAAGGTGCTTCAGCTAAGCAAAGTGTACATCTTGAGTGCTTACAATCCCAAAAGTCTCATGTGTTCACACGCACCAACAAACCAAAAGAGTTAGAAACTATGCCTACACAAAAGGGCACGGTGTACAAACCACACCGACGCATAGACTAACTAAACAAAGCTCCACTCGATCCCTGTGGCTCCAAACATCCACCTCCATCCTCACGGCCTACTGCAACTGATAGGATCGCCAACATCTAGGGTGGGAGGAGCCCGCAAATGAAATATTGCAAGGGTCACCACAAAATATATAGTATGTATATATATAACCGGTGCGAAAGATTGTACACATAACAATAATTCCACAAACACAAGAGAAAGCTCTTTAACACAAAAGCAATTCCCACCAACGGGCTTATATATATAATTGCACACCAAGCCTAATGCAGACTTCTACAATGAGTGTGGTACTACCAGAGCTACCACATGCAAATGAATTCCGGAATTACTAATCATAACCAATAAAACCGCAAAGGGTTAAGGTGGATCCACTCACGCAATCACACCCCGTGGTCCACTCACGCAACCACTTATTGTACTCAAAAAGATCCCGTAGGATTTTGGGTGGGTCCACTCACGCAACCAACACCCCGTAGTCCACTCACGCAACTACGCACAATGAATGCATGAGCATACGATTCTCTACATATGCTAATGCCACACATACATACCTCTCAAGCATATGTAACCACAACACAACAATACATACATATATATCTAATCATATGTATTTAATCACATGTTCATACATACATCTCCAATCATATGTAAGACAACGAATCATGTATTTATCACGATCTCATATCGAGAATACATCACAACAACATGCCAAGCACACCACAATTGCATACACAGCAAAACAAAGCATGTTTACCAAAACCGTTTGAAAAGACGGAAATAAAGTGGAGCCCTTACCTCGGCAAGCTTCCGTCAACAACACACGCTCAAACAACACAACGCGCTCCCTAAAACAAGCAGCGTAACAATCAATACATTGTTCTCTAACCAATCGTATTGAAACTACACCAAAACCCCAAAAACCTAATGGTTCCTAAGGAAAAACCACTCTTTCGGACATCGAACCAAAAACTACCGTATTGATCAACCCCCATGAGTTATTTGTACTATTTTTAGGACCCAAAACAATTGCCAAAAGTCTTAAATAATTTGAAATGCAAAATGGCCGTTTTCTTGCGTTATAAGTTACGTACTTTCCGAGTACCCGAAAAACTCGTTTCCATTCCCCACCACTTCCATAAATTAATAAAAAGGGATTAGAATGTTAAAAACCAAGTTTAGAAATCAAATTCCAAAATCTCAACTCCCAGAGCTCGCCCTGGCGAGTTGGTGGCGAGTGAAGGCAGAGAGTTCTGGTCTTACTCGCCCTGGAGCTCGCCCTGGCGTGTTGTCATGACCTGTGACACTCGCCCTGGCGAGTAACCACTCGCCTGGCGAGTTGCACCTGTCATGACAGCACAAGACAGCAACTCACACCACCTTTTTCCACCCCAAACCTAGTTTGATTCTATTAGTTCCCAACACTTTTTCAAAGCATAAAAGCAAACCATTTTCATAGGCAAGCAACACATTTCCGAAAGCTCGTTGGTTGCTTCGAGTGCAAGTTATTTGATTTTCATTTACAAAATCAAAACCAAACCTAAGCACAAGTTTTATTACGGGCCTTAACCGTCCGGTAATCATTTTCAAACATGTTTTCAAGGTAAATAGCGACACCACATGTCACAATAGTTTTAAACCATTTTGACCCCAAAACACTACCCAAAACACTTAGGAAATATTTTCATAAACCTCAAAATATTTTTCATCGGATTTTTCTAAAACAAAACCATACAACGCATTTCCCTTCCGCCCGAAGGTTCAAAGACAACTTTTCTTTTCAAAACCTTACAACATAACCTCATGTAATTGATCAATACATAAACAACTCAAAACCCTAACTTTTCTCATGAGATTCTCACAAACTCATGAAAAATTGAAATAACAAAGCCTACACATGCTTACTAAACCCTCATGAACAACTTTCATGGAACAAAAACCATTCACAACCAATACTTATGAAATTTCTACCAAGAACATAATCATAAAAATCCTAACTCCCTAAGAATCTTAGCCAAACAAGGATAGGGAATAGGTTTAGTTACCTTAGGAAGAAGAATCTCACAACTCCAAGCTTTCAACCAAGCTTCTAATCAAGTGATATGGTGAAGGAATGGAATTTTGCTCAAGGTTGGAAGAGAGAAAGAAAGCCACGGCCAAGAGAGAAAGAAGAAGTGAACTTGTGATAATTCTAAGTCCACCACTTATAAAAGTCTTGCTAGATTTAGGCCATTGGATCAAATAGGATAAAGCTTCCAAGACTAATCCCTAGCCCTTGGATCAATCCGAGTCTATCCTCCCAAGATATTTCTCACAACCTCTTACAACAAAACGCACGCTCAGTTCTCGCGCATCGCGACGAACGTAAATCACAAAAACGTAAAATCTACGGAAAGAACGTCTATCGTTTTTCCATTCCAAAACTTATCGCCGAATCTTTTTCCGCGACTGTAATTTTCTTTCACACCTTAGAAAATTAATCTCAGGACATATCCTAACTCACGCCGATATATGAAACTTCCATCCGAAACCTCACTTAAAACCGACGCAATAAGATTTTACAACGACGGGTAAAATCCTACTCGTTTTTCCAAAAACAAGAATAATCCAAAACTCGTTATTCTAAGACCACAGAAATCTCCTCATACTTAAAAGAGGATCACGACCCGAAAGTCTGTGCCTTTCCAGCGCACGAGCACAAAACAGGCTCCGTTTCAGCAAAAATCTCATTAATGTGACGATCTTCACAAAACCGCCTCACCAAAAACCCTAAAACTCGTAGCCGACACTAGAGTTCCTTAGAAAAACTGTACAGTGAAATCTTGGGTCTTACAATTTTATTTTGGTTTGTAAAACAACATTTGTCTGTCTCAAAACATTTCGCTGCTTAGGATGTGAACACCCCCCATAGTTCGCTTTCTAGACAGCGAACTACACCAATGACAAAAACTACACCAATGACAAAAACAGAACATACATTAATTTACGTATTTTTGATTTTCCATTTCATAATAAATAAGGGTACAAATGAAATTAAACATCCAATATATTTAAAAAGTGGTCAAAGTTTCTTATAAAAAGAACAAAAAATATTTTCATTTTTGTTCCTTATAAAAAGGATCAGAGAGAGTATTAAAAAACAAATAAAACTAAATAATCTTTGATTAAAAAAAACTTATAATCAGGGATTTCGAGTATATATAACATAGCATACCATAAGTCCAAAAAACCTAGCATTTCTGTGTCAAAAATGGTTGATTCAACAATTAAAATTCTCACCTTAGTTTTGTTTCTTGTCCTTGTTTCTCAAGGTAATTTTCTCTTCAAATGGATGGATTAAACTTCTAGTAAATTTTATAATATTTTTTTATATTAATTTTATTAATTAACTTACAACACTCATACTATTTTCTCCATATTATATTAATTTCTCAGGCTATAGCAAATGCTCATTGAGTGATCTCTCCATACATCAACAACAAACAGGAATTCAATTGAAGCAATTTCCAGAATATCGTGTGGATATCATCAACAATTGTGCTAATTGTGTTCAAAAGAATGTCAAAATAAATTGTCCTAATTTTGAAACAGTTGAATATGTAAATCCTTCAATTTTTAATGTGTCAGGCAATGTTTGTCTTGTTATTGGTGGTAAGACTATTGCAAAAAATGTTAATGTCACCTTTAATTATGCTTGGCATAATTCATTTTCTTTAAGTCCAAACTCATCTGAGATTATTTGTTAAATAGCAAATGTTGACCTTGTAAGCCTTGATCAGTATTTAATTAGTTGTATGTAGCTTGATTTACAAGCACTAATTAATAAAATTCTTAAGCTTTGTCTAGATTTGTTGACATTGTATTGTATTTTTTTATGGTTTGCATTGTATCTAATAATAATAATAATAATAATAATAATAATAATAATAAATTGTAAGGGTAAAATTGGGGGCAGAAGTCCCGTGAGCTTGGACATCGCATTACATATATATTAGGGTTCTAATTTCGGTCATTTCACTTATCCACTTTAAATGTAGAATTTCTAGCTACTAAGTTACTTAAAAATAATTGGGGGCATAAAAATAACACACAACATCACAGTGTAAGAATAAAAATAAGAGAAAAATTGTTTTGTGAAAATATTTTTTTGATTTTTTTTTAAAATTGTATAAACTCTACTACTTGTTATTTGTTAACAAGTAGTACATAGAGTTGCTATCAAAACAAAAAGGAGTACATAGAGTCTTAAAATGAAAAATTGTATATATATTTAGAAAACAATGGAAATGCCCAAAAAATTGTTTTTATTATTTTCACAAATCAATCATCCATAACTATCGGTTCTTTTTTTTCATCACAATTGTTCACAGAGTAAGATGTTCTTAGCTTCATTTAAGAAAGGAAAACATTAGACCAAAATCATATAATTTGTGGTGGAATCAAACCAAGATTTTAGACTTAAGTAAATAATAAACTCCTCTAGGAGAATTGTTTCGCGGTCAAACTTTTTTTTTTCACCACTTGTTTCGCGGTCAAACTTTAAACTACAAAGAATTTATTTCCCTGAAAATTAGAAGATTAATACTAAAAATTAATTGGGGGAATCAAAATCTTCTAATCATAATATTTTGACTAAATCATGCTCATTCTTTTTCAAACTATTAGTAAAAATTGGTCCAAAAAAATTGATGTAATTTAAATACATCAAATTTCTTTAATCCATCTTTTCGTTATTAATTTGGTCAAATACATAAAAATAAATGGAAAAAAAGTTGCAAAATTACTTCTTTTTTTTAATGAAAATTTATGGTGTATTTGGTTTTGTGGAAAGAAAGTGAAAGGAAATAAAATTACAAAAAGTGATGGATGAACTTGGACTAGAGTTAGTCTAAATTCATCCATCGGTTTTCATAATATTTTTTCTTTCGCTTTTTCTTTCGCTTTTTATTTCAAAACAAACAAAGCTTTACAGATGCTTATGTAAAGCATACCATTATCATGAGTTTTTGAGCCCTGGGACCTCCCAATTTTTAGAAGTTGGAGGAGGAGCTATTAGTTGTAGTGGGGGTTGAGTTGCATCATAGGATCATGAGGTTGTGTCTTGGACGAGAAGAGATTACCCTTCTTGATTATTGGGCTTAAAGGGCTTAAATTGTATGAGCCTTGGCAGTAAAATAAGAGAATGAAAAAAATTCCTTCCACCCCTATGTTTATACTTTCACATTCACCCCTATTTTAAAATAACAATAATTTTCAATGGGGAGGGATCAAATTACACCGGTGTAACACTTGAGTAATGTTACACCGCTCAATAACGCTTTAACGAATTCAAATTTTACAAAATCCACCGTTGGATTGGAAGATTATATCATATAGATCATCTATGTTGAGTTTTACAAAAATCTAATATCGTTTGATATGTTATTGAAACACATAAAGATTAACGGTTTATGCGTTTTTATTGAATACCGTTAATTTTTATGGGTTTCAAAAACATGTCAAACGATTTTAGATTTTTATAAAACTCAACATAAATGATCTATATGATATAATCTTCCAATCAAACGGTGAATTTTGTAAAATTTGAATTCGTTAAAGCGTTATTGAACGGTGTAACATTACTCAAGTGTTACACCGGTGTAATTTGATCCCTCCCCATTTTCAATTTTACCCTTTTATATATCTTCGGACTTCGGTAGTAAAAATTGCAAATCGGAATACTTTGACTTCACTCTCACAAAACATATTCTAGTATGCAACAAATTTCCGGTAGTGAAAATTGCAAACCAAACAATTAATAAAATATTTCCGGAACACTTATTTTATCTTTTTCATATACAAAAGTTTCCAATAACACTAATCAAAAAATTTCCAGTTTATTTTCACTAGTAAAAGATTTCTGGTTTGTTATCACTTATCAAGGGAACCATTAATATTTAATACTAAGCAAAGAAAACGGTTGACCTCTCTTAAAATCTTTACTAAGCTTAAATGAAGCAATAAATATTCAGAACCCTTTAATAGTTGTTTTTTACCAAACAAATACTTTCTCCAGTTTTTTTTTTAATAAAGAACAAAAATGAAAATATTTTTGGTACATTTTATAAAAATTTTGACCACTTCTAAAATGTATTAGATGTTTAATTTCATTTATATCCTTAATATAAAATCTGCAATTTTTTTTAATCCTTTGGATTTCAAGCGAAAGTGTATCCGATAATTCAGAGTTCAACTGTAAGGTAAGTAAAATATGATTAAAAATTATTTCGACTAAGAATCAAACTCAAATTCTTCCAAACGATTCATTATAAAGAAATCTCATTGATCATTTGAATCCAATATCTTAGTTAGAATTCTTCACTATAATGCACTTAAATTTTATGTGTGTGATTTACATATTCATTTACTTGGAATTTCTTACATAAAATTTATTTCCAAGTTTAACATTTTGTTGTTGTTATTAAACTTGAAATTCTTTTGATTTTTGTCTTATCCCAAATATTGCTCAAACTCAAAGTTCCTACTTTGTTTTTCCTTCTTGTAATCTTTTTCTTGTTGTTTTATGGGTAATGAATTGAAGCTGCCAACAACAATTATGATTTTTTTTTTATGGTTAAGTAGTTTAGAGATTGGAAATTTTATCATATTACATAATATAAATGTTATTTGGACATGTATTGCCAGTATTGGTATACACTATTGGGAATATAAATTTCTAATAAATTTATAAATAATATTATTTTTCAATAAATATTCAAATAAGATGTGTATCAGAAATGTTCACTTTTAATTTATACATAGGGTTTTTCTTACCAAAAATCTTTAAAGAAACTATGCGAAAGTTGGAACAATTTTTTTTGTTTTAAAAGAGTTGGAACTTTTCGTTGTTGTACTTGAAGTTCTGTTATATGTGCTTCATCTAATTTTCATGGTCCTAAAATTCCTACTCTGTTTTTTGTGTTGGCAAAATAAATAAATTAATCTTTCTCTGCCACTTTCTTCTTGATGTTTTCTATGTATTGCAGCGGCCCAACTAAATATCTTTATTTTGACAATACAAGAAAAATTAAACATATTTATTTTATTTTGGTTATATCTTTTGTTTTTCTCAAAATTGTGATGATATCTTGTTTTCTTTCATATTTGGAAAAAAAAATTATATTTTATTATGGTTATATCTTTACATGTAATTATTTTATATATATTTTTAACACATGATTGTTACGAGTTCCTAATATGAATTTCAAGATTTCGAATTATTTTATGGATTTTAATATATATATATATATATATATATATATATTAATAAAAAAAGATATTATGTATTTTAAACAAAATAAGAATAAAGAAAATTACAAAAGTGAATGAAAAAGATACTAATAAATAAATTATGTTGTATAGATAAATAAAATAAAAATGATAGAAATTTTAAATCTTTTTATAACAATTTCATGTTTGCCTAATGCTCCGTTTGGATTGATGGAATATAATGGAATGGAGCGGAACGAAATGAAATATAATAATGTTTTATTGATTGAATTTGAAAAATAATAATGGAATGGAGCGGAACAGAATGGAATAAGATGGAATGAATTTAATATAATATCACCACTTACTGTAACACCCCATTTTTCTTAAGCCAAAAAGGGCATTATTTTTTTTTTTTCTTTTTCAACTAACACTCAGAGTGCGCATAAAAGATTTTAAATGAACCGGCATTCAAATATACAAAGAACTCATTACAAAAAGGTGCTTCGACAAGCAAAGTGTATTTCCTGAATAATTACAATCCAAGTCTCAGTATCAAAACAAGTTAGAAATCCTATGCTAACCAAAAAGCACGGTGCACAAAACACACCGGCGCATAGTCTAACTACTCTAAGCTAAAGCTCCAACCGCTCACTGGGGCCTGGAACAGCCACCGTCGTCACCACGACCTAACCCATCATCTGGGTGGGATGAGCCCGCAAATGAAAGAAAGGGTCACCACAAAATACAAGTATATATATATATATCCGGTGCGAAAAATTGTACACATAACAAATATTTCCACAAACACAAGAGAAAGCTCTTAATCTCAAAAGTAGTTCCCACCAATGGCTTATATAAATAAATGCACACCAAGCCTAATGCAGACTTCTACAATGAGTGTGACACCAATCACTGGCTGCCACATGCATGATTTTCCGGAAAATTAACCTCTCCTCGAAGAGTCGTGGGGTAGGCAAAGCCACACAGAAATATACGTACCCGCACTAAAATGCCACACAAGGCAGGTGAAGTCACACAGACAAACACCAGGCGAAGTCACACAGACATACACCAACTCAATATAAATCCAGAGGGATTTGGCGAAGCCACACAGTCAAACGCCCGGTACGTAGGCAAAGTCACACAGACATACACCTAGGCACGCAACTATGAAATGCATGGCATATATTCTCTTTGGCATATACAGGATAGTCACACAAGACAAAATCCTCGCGTAGTCTCATCAGACGCACGCATTCATATATGCTCATGCAAACATTCACATAGCCTAAAGCCTATGTACAAAGCATCACACTATACATACATTTTCCAATCATATGTAATTTGCACACATATTATAACCACGATCTCATCAACGAGAATACATAAATACAAACATGCCCAAGCACACAGCAATTGCACACACAGCAAAACAAAGCATGTCGTAACCATTTAAAGACGGAAATAAAGTGGAGCCCTTACCTCGTCAAGCACTCAACTATCACACGATCACAATAACACTTACTCGCTTCCTAAAACAAGCAAAGTATTCAATCAAAACCATAATCAATCAATCCTTAATGATTTGGACTCTAAAACCCCAAAACCCAAAGGTTCTCTAAGGTAAAATCCTTCTTTCGGATACTAAACCAAAATATATCGTATTGATCGACCACCATGAGTTATTTGTACTATTTTTAGGACCCAAAACAATAGCCAAAAGTCTTAAATAAATTGAAATGCAAAATGGCCGTTTTCTTGCGTTATAAGCTACGCACTTTCCGAGTACCCGAAAAACTCGTTTCCAATCCCAACCACTTCCATAAATTAATAAAAAGGGATTAGAATGTTAAAAACCAAGTTTAGAAATCAAATTCCAAAATCTCAACTCCCAGAGCTCGCCCTGGCGAGTTGGTGGCGAGTGAAGGCAGAGAGTTCTGGTCTTACTCGCTCTGGAGCTCGCCCTGGCGTGTTGTCAGGACCTGTGACACTCGCCCTGGCGAGTAACCACTCGCCCGGCGAGTTGCACCTGTCATGACAGCACAAGACAGCAACTCACACCACCTTTTTCCACCCAAACCTAGTTTGAGTCTATTAGTTCCCAACACTTTTTCAAAGCATAAAAGCAAACCATTTTCATAAGCAAGCAATTCATTTTCCGAAAGCTTGTTGGTTGCTTCGAGTGCAAGTTATTTGATTTTCATTTACAAAATCAAAACCAAATCTAAGCACAAGTTTTATTACGGGCCTTAACCGTCCGGTAATCAATATCAAACATGTTTTCAAGGCAAAAAGCGACACCACATGTCACAATAGGTTTAAACCATTTTGACCCCAAAACACTACTCAAAAACACTTAGGAAAATATTTTCATAAACCACCAAATATTTTTCATCGGATTTTTTCTAAAACAAAACCATACAACGCATTTCCCTTTCGCCCAAAGGTTCAAAGACAACTTTTCTTTTCAAAACCTTACAACATAACCTCATGTAATTGATCAATACATAAACAAACCAAAACCCTAACTTTTCTCATGAGATTTTCACCAATTCATGGAAAACAAAACAACAAAGCCTACACATGCTTCTCTAGACCTCATGAACAACATTCATGAAACAAAAACCATGACAAGTAACATTATCTAACAAACCCTCATGAGAACATAAACCCAAAAACTCTTAAACTCTATAAGTCTACCATCCTAAGAGATGAGAAGAGAGGGTTACCTTTAGAAAGTGATTCTCTACAACTTTCTTCAAAGCTCCAAAGCTTGAAATGGAGTGAAATGGTGAAGAATGGAAAATTTAGTGAAGGTTGGAAATAGTAATGGAGTTCCACGTGAAAGAGAGAAAGAATGGATATGTTTGGTGATGTTTTTCTAAGTCCACAATGAGCAAACCTCCTTACTATTGCTAAAGCTCTTGCTAGCTCATGGCCCTTGGATCAAAAACACATTGCCAAGACCAAACCCTAGCCATTGGATCAAACCAAACCAAATCCACTTGAGGTAAAACTCAAAACCTCATAGAAACACTCACACGTTCAGTTCTCGCGCGCCGCGACGAACGAAACTCACCAAAACACAAAACCTACGGAAAGAACGTCTAACGTTTAACATTTCCAAAACTTATCGCCGAATCTTTTTCCGCGACTGTAATTTTCTTCCATACCTCAGAAAATTAATCTCAGAATATATCCTAACTCGCGCAGATATATAAAACTTCCATCCGAAACCTCACTCAAAACAGACGCAATAAGATTTTACAACGACGGGTAAAATCCTACTCGTTTTTCCAAAAACAAGAATAATCCAAAACTTATTATTCTGAAACCACAAATAACTTCTTATACAAGAAACAGGATCACAAGACAAAAGTCTGTACAATTACAGTGCATGAGCACAAAACAGGCTCAATTACAGCAAAAGCTAATAATTACACGATGTTTCGTCACACGAACACACCGAAACCCTAATATTCCTTAAACCAACTATACAAAGAAATCTTGGGTCTTACAATACTACCCCCCTAAAAGAAGTTTCGTCCTCGAAACTTAGACATCGTCAAACAAACTGGGGTATAGTTCTTTCATCTTACTCTCGAGCTCCCAGGTAGTATCTCCCGTAGCTTCATTCCATATTACCTTCACCAAAGGTATCTCTTTCGTTCTCAGACGCTTCATCTTTCTATCCGCAATCTTGATCGGCGGAACCTCAAATGACAAGTTATCCCTCAACTGGATATCATCTGGTGTGATCACATGCGATGGATCCGGTGTATATTTCCGCAATTGCGACACATGGAACACGTCATGAATCAAAGATAGTACCGGTGGCAACGCGATCCGATATGCTACCTTCCCAACCCGTTCCAAAATCTGATAAGGCCCTATAAACTTCGGAGTCAACTTCTTTGCTTTCAAAGCCCTTCCGACACCAGTTGTTGGAGTAACACGGAGAAATACGTGATCTCCCTCCTCAAACTCTAAAGGCCTCCGACGCCTATCCGCATAACTCTTTTGTCGATCTTGAGCAACCTTCATCATTGCCCTTATCTTTCGGACCTTGTCCGTCGTCTGTTGTACCATTTCCGGTCCTACTATCATACTCTCCCCATCTTGGTACCAACACAAAGGAGTCTGACATCTCCTCCCATACAAAGCCTCGTATGGTGCCATTCCAATACTCGCGTGGAAACTGTTGTTGTATGTGAATTCTATCAAAGGTAATACATCATCCCAACTTCCACGATCATCCAACACACATGCTCTCAACAAATCTTCCAACGATTGATTTGTTCTCTCAGTCTGCCCATCGGTCTGGGGATGATAGGCAGAACTCAACCTCAGTTTCGTCCCCAACGCCTCATGCAAAGTCCTCCAAAAGTGTGAAGTAAACTTTGGGTCTCGATCCGACACTATACTTGACGGAATCCCATGTAACCTCACAATCTCAGCAATGTAAACATCGGTCAACTTTGCCGCCGTATCCGTAATCCTTACCGGTAGAAAATGAGCGGACTTAGTCAATCGATCCACTATCACCCAAATGGAATCATGCTTCCTTCTGGTCTTAGGTAAACCAGTGATGAAATCCATAGAAATGCTATCCCACTTCCACTCGGGAATATCTAAAGACTGCAGCATCCCTGCCGGTCTCTGATGCTCAATCTTCGCCTTCTGACAAGTCAGACACGACGCCACATACTCGGCCACATCCCTCTTCATACCCGGCCACCAGAAATCTTGCCTCAGGTCCTGATACATTTTTGTTGCCCCGGGATGTATACTAAGTTTACTCTTGTGTGCCTCCCCTAGAATGATGTTTCTCAAGCCCAAAGCTTCGGGTACACACACTCTCCCTTGACACCTCAAGATATTGTCCGATCCCACCTTGAAATCTCGGTTGGTTCCTCGAACAATCAAAGCCCTTTTCTCCATAAGGAACTGGTCATCTTGACAATTTGAAATATCCTCCAACAAACCGTTCGAGATGGTAATCATACCCAATCTCATATTCCCGGAAGCAAACTCTACCTCTAGGTGCAAGTCACGAAACTCTCTCAACAACTCTTGTTGACTAGCCATCTGCGCCGAACAAACCGACACACTCTTTCTACTCAACGCATCGGCTACCACATTAGCCTTTCCCGGATGGTATTCCAAGGTAAAGTCAAAGTCCTTCAAAGTTTCCATCCACCTCCGTTGCCTCATATTAAGCTCTTTCTGATCGAACAGATACTTAAGACTTTTATGGTCACTAAACACGACAAAAGTGCAACCATAAAGATGATGTCTCCAAATCTTCAATGCGAAAACAACAGCCGCAAGCTCTAAATCGTGCGTAGGATAATTCTTTTCATGCACTTTAAGTTGCCTTGACGCATAAGCTACTGCTCTCTTGTGTTGCATCAACACACAACCCAACCCTTGATGAGAAGCATCACAATAAACCTCATACGGTTCCTCCGACTGTGGTAACATCAAGACTGGTGAAGTCGTCAAACGCTCCTTCAACAACTGAAAACTCAACTCACACTTCTCTGTCCAAGCAAACGGTTGATCTTTTCGCGTAAGTTGTGTCATTGGCGCCACAATTTTAGCGAAACCTTCTATGAATCTCCGGTAATAACCGGCCAAACCGACAAAACTCCTCACATCAGTCACTGTTTGAGGCTGCTTCCATGAAAGTACCACATCAATCTTGGCTGGATCCACGGCTATTCCCTCTTTTGATATAACATGGCCCAGGAAATTCACCTCTTCCAACCAAAAATCACACTTTGACGGGTTAGCATACAACCTTTTCTCCCGCAAAACTTGCAAAACCAAGCGAAGATGCTCTTCATGCTCTTCTTCACTTTTCGAATACACCAAAATGTCATCAATGAACACTACTACAAACTTGTCCAAAAATGAATTGAATATCCGATTCATGTAGGCCATAAAGATAGCCGGTGCATTCGTCACTCCAAACGGCATCACTAAGAATTCATAATGCCCATAACGCGTCCTAAACGCCGTTTTTTGAATATCCTCATCTCGTACCCTTATCTGGTGATAACCAGATTTCAAGTCAATCTTGGAAAACACTGAGGCTCCCCTCAACTGATCCATCAAATCATCAATACGCGGCAATGGATATCGGTTTTTGATAGTCACCTTATTAAGCTTCCGATAGTCCACGCAAAGACGAGACTTCCCATCCTTCTTCTTAACCAATAAGACCGGTGCTCCCCAAGGCGACACACTAGGCCTTATGAAACCCTTCTCCAACAAGTCCTCAATCTGACTCTTCAACTCTACCAACTCGGCTGGAGCCATCCGATAAGCTGATTCTGAAATCGGACCCGTACCCGGTTGCAAGTCAACAAAGAATTCCACCTCTCTACACGGAGGAAAAACTGGAATCTCCGATGGGAACACATCTTGGAAATCCTGAACCACTCGAATTTCCTCAATTCGGATCTCTGACGTCACTCCTAAGCTAGCAAGTGAGACTATCTCCGGTTCTCCGTTACACATAACCACAGAAAGTCGATTCGCAGACAAGTACCTTCGCACACCTGGCTCGGGAAAGAAAACCAATTTCCGAGCGCAGTCTAGAATCACATAATGATAAGACAACCAATCCATCCCGAGGATGATCTCGAGAGATGTAAGCGGTAGACAAACCAAATTAACCAGAAAATCCCTATTCTGAATTACTACCAAACAATGCAAACATGCAGTATTCACTACCAAATCCTTAGCAGGAGTCAAGACATTCAAATCAAACGGAAGCACAGATACATTCAAACTCAAACGATTTGCACATGCCAAAGATATGAATGAGTGGGTTGCCCCCGTGTCAATCAAAGCAGTTAAAGAATTACCTGCGATGTGACAGCTCTCGTGGATGGCATTGCTAGCCTGCCCACTCAACTCAGTGCCCATACAGTAAGCACGTGCCTTTGCCGCAGGTCTGGCACCTTGTGAGCCTTGTGCCACATTTGCCGATGGCCCAGTCTTCGGGGCTCTGCAATCTCTAGCAAAGTGTCCCGGCTTCTTGCAATTGTAGCAGGTGTTTCCCACCTTCGGTTGCGTGCACTCATTAGAAAAATGCCCCGCTTCTCCACAGTTGTAGCAAGTCCCCTTACTACCCTCTGACTTTCCCCGGGTTCCCTGATTCACCGATCGGCCCGGTCCTTTACTATTCTGAGGACGGTTATAAGGCTTACTCCCTTGCCTCCCACTATTCTGGGTCGAACCACGATTATTGGTGCGGCTCGGTCCTCCGGCATTAGAATTCCCTTGGCGGTTCACCCGCTTATTCTTCATGTCTTCCACCTCTTGGCACTTTTCAACCAAGACCTGGAATTGTCGGATACCCAATGGCACAACCGCATCCTGCAGTTCGTACCTCAGCCCATCTTGGAATCTACGGCACATATAATCCTCATCTATCCCATCCCTAAAGAAGCGGAAGAAACGGGATAGTGATTCGAACTTCTTGGCATATGCTTCAACATTCATGCCTGCTTGCCTCAGTCTCAAAAACTCTTCCCCATACCTTTCCCTAGCTGTCTCAGGGAAATATTTGGCCAAGAACCTCCTCTTGAAGTTCTCCCAATTCAACTCTTCATGGCCATTCTCCATGATAATACGGGTGTTCCTCCACCAATACTCAGAACCCCCGAGTAATTGATAGGTAGCTAAGACCACCTTCTCTCCCTCCGGGCAATGGATCGCCCCGAATATCCTCTCCACAGATTGGAGCCACAAATCAGCCGTTTCCGGACCTCCCTCCCCATTAAACTTAGGAGGAGTCTGGTGGTTGAAATTCGAAAGAAGTCTAGATCCAGCCGCAAGTATTTCCCTTTCGCGCTTCTCTAGATCTCTCTGCGCCTTAGCATGACTCTGAGCAGTCACAGCCGCTGCCATTGTATGCATGGCATAAGCCATCTGATTCACATCCACATTATCCGCCATAGGTACAGTAGGTGCCCTTCTTGGAGGCATTCGATTTCTGCACAATACCAATTCTGATTAGATCCTTAGTCATACAATTCTGAATCCTAACAGAATATCTCACTCCACGGATTACTAACTCGAAACCCGACACAGAACAAACACTAGAACTAACTCCACACTAGTTACGTTCTAACCGACTCTGGACTAACGACTCGAGTATACACTTTCCCTTTGAAGATTTAAAGCCGTGCTCTGATACCAAAATGTAACACCCCATTTTTCTTAAGCCAAAAAGGGCATTATTTTTTTTTTTTCTTTTTCAACTAACACTCAGAGTGCGCATAAAAGATTTTAAATGAACCGGCATTCAAATATACAAAGAACTCATTACAAAAAGGTGCTTCGACAAGCAAAGTGTATTTCCTGAATAATTACAATCCAAGTCTCAGTATCAAAACAAGTTAGAAATCCTATGCTAACCAAAAAGCACGGTGCACAAAACACACCGGCGCATAGTCTAACTACTCTAAGCTAAAGCTCCAACCGCTCACTGGGGCCTGGAACAGCCACCGTCGTCACCACGACCTAACCCATCATCTGGGTGGGATGAGCCCGCAAATGAAAGAAAGGGTCACCACAAAATACAAGTATATATATATATATCCGGTGCGAAAAATTGTACACATAACAAATATTTCCACAAACACAAGAGAAAGCTCTTAATCTCAAAAGTAGTTCCCACCAATGGCTTATATAAATAAATGCACACCAAGCCTAATGCAGACTTCTACAATGAGTGTGACACCAATCACTGGCTGCCACATGCATGATTTTCCGGAAAATTAACCTCTCCTCGAAGAGTCGTGGGGTAGGCAAAGCCACACAGAAATATACGTACCCGCACTAAAATGCCACACAAGGCAGGTGAAGTCACACAGACAAACACCAGGCGAAGTCACACAGACATACACCAGCTCAATATAAATCCAGAGGGATTTGGCGAAGCCACACAGTCAAACGCCCGGTACGTAGGCAAAGTCACACAGACATACACCTAGGCACGCAACTATGAAATGCATGGCATATATTCTCTTTGGCATATACAGGATAGTCACACAAGACAAAATCCTCGCGTAGTCTCATCAGACGCACGCATTCATATATGCTCATGCAAACATTCACATAGCCTAAAGCCTATGTACAAAGCATCACACTATACATACATTTTCCAATCATATGTAATTTGCACACATATTATAACCACGATCTCATCAACGAGAATACATAAATACAAACATGCCCAAGCACACAGCAATTGCACACACAGCAAAACAAAGCATGTCGTAACCATTTAAAGACGGAAATAAAGTGGAGCCCTTACCTCGTCAAGCACTCAACTATCACACGATCACAATAACACTTACTCGCTTCCTAAAACAAGCAAAGTATTCAATCAAAACCATAATCAATCAATCCTTAATGATTTGGACTCTAAAACCCCAAAACCCAAAGGTTCTCTAAGGTAAAATCCTTCTTTCGGATACTAAACCAAAATATATCGTATTGATCGACCACCATGAGTTATTTGTACTATTTTTAGGACCCAAAACAATAGCCAAAAGTCTTAAATAAATTGAAATGCAAAATGGCCGTTTTCTTGCGTTATAAGCTACGCACTTTCCGAGTACCCGAAAAACTCGTTTCCAATCCCAACCACTTCCATAAATTAATAAAAAGGGATTAGAATGTTAAAAACCAAGTTTAGAAATCAAATTCCAAAATCTCAACTCCCAGAGCTCGCCCTGGCGAGTTGGTGGCGAGTGAAGGCAGAGAGTTCTGGTCTTACTCGCTCTGGAGCTCGCCCTGGCGTGTTGTCAGGACCTGTGACACTCGCCCTGGCGAGTAACCACTCGCCCGGCGAGTTGCACCTGTCATGACAGCACAAGACAGCAACTCACACCACCCTTTTCCACCCAAACCTAGTTTGAGTCTATTAGTTCCCAACACTTTTTCAAAGCATAAAAGCAAACCATTTTCATAAGCAAGCAATTCATTTTCCGAAAGCTTGTTGGTTGCTTCGAGTGCAAGTTATTTGATTTTCATTTACAAAATCAAAACCAAATCTAAGCACAAGTTTTATTACGGGCCTTAACCGTCCGGTAATCAATATCAAACATGTTTTCAAGGCAAAAAGCGACACCACATGTCACAATAGGTTTAAACCATTTTGACCCCAAAACACTACTCAAAAACACTTAGGAAAATATTTTCATAAACCACCAAATATTTTTCATCGGATTTTTCTAAAACAAAACCATACAACGCATTTCCCTTTCGCCCAAAGGTTCAAAGACAACTTTTCTTTTCAAAACCTTACAACATAACCTCATGTAATTGATCAATACATAAACAAACCAAAACCCTAACTTTTCTCATGAGATTTTCACCAATTCATGGAAAACAAAACAACAAAGCCTACACATGCTTCTCTAGACCTCATGAACAACATTCATGAAACAAAAACCATGACAAGTAACATTATCTAACAAACCCTCATGAGAACATAAACCCAAAAACTCTTAAACTCTATAAGTCTACCATCCTAAGAGATGAGAAGAGAGGGTTACCTTTAGAAAGTGATTCTCTACAACTTTCTTCAAAGCTCCAAAGCTTGAAATGGAGTGAAATGGTGAAGAATGGAAAATTTAGTGAAGGTTGGAAATAGTAATGGAGTTCCACGTGAAAGAGAGAAAGAATGGATATGTTTGGTGATGTTTTTCTAAGTCCACAATGAGCAAACCTCCTTACTATTGCTAAAGCTCTTGCTAGCTCATGGCCCTTGGATCAAAAACACATTGCCAAGACCAAACCCTAGCCATTGGATCAAACCAAACCAAATCCACTTGAGGTAAAACTCAAAACCTCATAGAAACACTCACACGTTCAGTTCTCGCGCGCCGCGACGAACGAAACTCACCAAAACACAAAACCTACGGAAAGAACGTCTAACGTTTAACATTTCCAAAACTTATCGCCGAATCTTTTTCCGCGACTGTAATTTTCTTCCATACCTCAGAAAATTAATCTCAGAATATATCCTAACTCGCGCAGATATATAAAACTTCCATCCGAAACCTCACTCAAAACAGACGCAATAAGATTTTACAACGACGGGTAAAATCCTACTCGTTTTTCCAAAAACAAGAATAATCCAAAACTTATTATTCTGAAACCACAAATAACTTCTTATACAAGAAACAGGATCACAAGACAAAAGTCTGTACAATTACAGTGCATGAGCACAAAACAGGCTCAATTACAGCAAAAGCTAATAATTACACGATGTTTCGTCACACGAACACACCGAAACCCTAATATTCCTTAAACCAACTATACAAAGAAATCTTGGGTCTTACACTTACCATCAATTTTGTTCCTCTCCTTTTTAAAATATTCAAACAATGAAACAGAATATTTATTCCGATAAATAAAATAAAAATGATAGAAATTTTAAATCTTTTTATAACAATTTCATGTTTGCCTAATGCTCCGTTTGGATTGATGGAATATAATGGAATGGAGCGGAACGGAATGAAATATAATAATGTTTTATTGATTGAATTTGAAAAGTAATAATGGAATGGAGCGGAACAGAATGGAATAAGATGGAATGAATTTAATATAATATCACCACTTACCATCAATTTTGTTCCTCTCCTTTTTAAAATATTCAAACAATGAAACAGAATATTTATTCCATTCCGCTCTATCTCAGTCCGCTCAACTCTATTCTACTCCGCTCCATTTCATTACATTCTGTCAATCCAAACGGAGCCTAAAAGAAATAATAACAAAGTGATTCCAATTTCATGTTCGCTAAGTAGTATTTCTCCACATACTGAACCTTTATTAGTCTTCCAAGTCTCTGAGATGTTTGGTGGCATGTGCAACATATAAATTTGATGTCCCATTTTATTCATGAGAGATGCTATTTATTACCAAGACTTCATGAGAAATGCTATTTGTTAGGAAGACTTCATGAGATTGCAATTCTTCTTTTTAGATTTAGGATTAGGATATAAATAAGGGAACTTCTAAGTTCTATGGTACATTAGTAAAATTCTAATGTACCGGTACATTAGATTTTTAAAATGATAAATAAATAATAAATTTTATAAATTAAAAAGTTATTTATTGATTATTATATTTTAGAAAACATAATTTCATAAGAAAAATCACGATTTCATTTTTTATAAACATGATACTAATTTTTTCATTAAAAAATTCAATAGTCACTATTATGAATAATAAAAATTCAAAAAAAAATAAAAAAAAAATCAATTTTTTTTTTACAACTTTGATGAATAATATTTAGTTATTGTAATATTTTATAAGATAGGAAAAACATATCTTCTAAAATATATTTATTTTTCTATTAATTTGAAAACTATTGTACAGGTACATTAGGATCAGTCTATTGTACCATAGAATTTGCCTATAAATAAAATTAAACACCTAATACTTTAAAAAGTGATTAAAGTTTCTTATAAAAAACACCAAAAATATTTTCAATTTTATTCTTTATAAAAAGAACGAAAAGAGTAGTATTTTTTAAGAATAGGATGATTGGAAATGATTGACACTAAATTGTTTTTTACAAGGTGTGATACAAATGGATTTAATTTGTATGCTTTGACAGTGTAAAATAATTTTACATTGTCAACCAATAACAACTATGTATTCCGCCACATCACCCCACTTCACCCAACTTTCTTTATATGACATGGAAGTTTAAATCACTCTTATTGGTTGCATGTGTAAAATAGTTTTACACTGACAGTGCATAATAATTAAACTCGATACAAATTAATAATTGGACACTCAGTGCCTGTTTGGTTAGGCGTTTGCAACAAACAAACGCACGTTTTCAGCACTAAAACGTGATTTCTTACTTTTTCAATATGTTTGGCTTTCTCTTTTTAAAGTGATTCTGTGCTCCAAAATCAATTCTATGAGAAGCTATAAATCCTAGCTTTTACATCAACCCAAAATCAATTCTTGTTTACTGTTGGTTGTCAACTGAAAAATTGATCCTTTCTTCCTTTTTTGCCCTCACCTCCATGGCTCCATCTCTCTTTTTCCTTATATCTTTTTTCTCTACCTCTTGTATAATTCATTTCAGTTTCTATTTTCCCTCTGCATCTTCTCTATTTTTCTTTTTCAACCTGGGTTTCGTTTCTTTTGATTCCAACTTCCATTATGCGCTATACATTTTGTTGCTTGCTTCCCTTTGATTATACACATATTATTATTATTATTATTATTATTATTATCATTATTATTATTATTATTATTATTTGTACCGAGTATTAAGGCACTGACTGGTTAAGGACATTTTTATTTATTTTTAAGACTAGCGGCCAGACAGAGCGCGTTCTGCGCCTGTCTGTGTCCACTATGCAAACTTATATATAAAAAATGCATTATGTTATGGTGAGTTTGTTAATAAAAGTTTTTTGTTGTTTAAAAAAAAAGTTAGTAAGGGTAAAATAGGAAAATAAAAAAGTATACACCAAAATCTTCAATTCTCTTTATATATAGTTATAGGAATCCCCTTTATATATATAGTTATAGATTATAGATATAAGAGTAATTTTGGCATTATAAAAAGTATACACCAAAAACTTGAGTCCTTTTTATATTTAGTATAGATATAGATGTTATGACCTTTTTGGTAATTTGCATATTAAAAGTAATTTTGGTTCAAATTATCCAAACAACATTAAATGTTAAAAATCACTTTTATATTAATATATCCAAACATAAATCAATTATGTTGAACTCACTTTTAATCAAAATCAATTCTGTCAAACTCAATTCTACCAAAATCAATTATTTTCACCGCGGAACCAAACACAAACTCACACTATTTTCAATAAAAGTATTTCTATTCACATTCAACATTACTTAAAAATTCTTGATTCTCTGCATAGTGTGAAGATATCTTCCATGATGTGATGTAAATTATTTTAATTGATTATCTATTTTGGAAAAAAAAAATCATAAAATATTTGGTAGGAAAAGTGTGATTGTGAGAGAATAAAAACGGGAAAGTTGCCTCGTATAGTAGTTTTTGAAACGACGTCATGTTACTTGAATCCCAAGTTCTTTTTTGTTTTATATATATAAACTAAAGAGTCATAAAAATTCAAAAGACACAAAGGATGAAACATTGTTTATGAACCCATCTCTCTATTATTGTTCTTCCATCGTAGGTTTCACTGTTTCTTAACCATTTCTTTCTACTTATTTTTCTTGCTTTTCTTCCTCTTCAACGGAACGCGTCGCGGTTTCTTCTCCACGTAGACTTTTGCTTCAGCGGCATCAACTTCTCCGCCAAGAAGGTATGTGTTATTCTGTTTCATTGATATTGATGGTAAATTTTAAAAATTGAATAATTTAATGTAATCATGTGTCGGTATATTGTACCAGTGTCGGATATTGCACATGTTAGTGTTGATCACTGAAAACCGAACACACTTTTGATATGATTTTTGTGATAATAGGTGATAAATGATTGATTTGCTTCTTCATTTTGTATAGTCTTAGACTTGTAGTTTCCTCTCTCTCTTTCTCTCTCTAACCAATTTAGTTCAATCGATGAATAAAATTACATGAGATTTCATCACTATCAATGATATAATTTTTCGAAAAAAAATTGTAGTTTATTGTTTAAGTTTTTATGCAAATTTCATTCCCTGGTTTCAATTGTTTCATGATGAAATTTTAAGATCATGTACCGATAAATGATGACTTTATGTCATATATCCAACAAATATTTGAGTAATTCCTCTTCTCCCCGTTTAAATTGTTCCGAATCGCCCCATTCATCAGAATATATCTTCCGGTAGTGTAAAATGCCTGCGCGTGAGCAATACGGGAGAGAAGAGCAATCACCATATTTTTGTATTAAGCGCGAAGTATTAGTTTCTACATGAATCTATGAATCACAATCATTCTCCTTTTTAGCCTTTGAAGTTGTTAGAATTTAATTAATTTATACATATATATTTGATGCAGGTTTAATCTTCACTTGTGAAACTTCAAACTACAAGTGTGGTAAAATTCTCAAAATGGATATTAGGATTCATCTTTATATTTTTATTTTGTTCTCTTCATCATTAAGATGTGAATCATGGGGTTGGTTTTCATCAACAAAAGAGAGTCACTCTAGTGAAAGGTCATATGGAAATCAAGCAAATTTTAAAGGTTCAAATGCTGAATTCTCAATTGAGCCTTTCAATGATCCAAAAGGAATACAACTAGTAAAGAATGCTAAGAATAAAATGGTTGGCTCAAATGCTTGTTGGCAAAATGCATATCAACATCTTTTTGCTAAATGTTCCGAGATTTTGGCTGCGGACGAAGAAAGGTCTAGATTAGCATGGCATTTAAGTGATTGTTTTCAAAGAGATTCTGGCAGGCCTTCTTTTCCTCATTGTGACTCAAAAACTTCAATTGCTTCATGCCTAAGAAACTTAGATGATCATGGTCATAAAGTTTACCTTGAATTCTACCTCGAAACGAACTCCATTTGCTATCAATTACAGTTAAGCGCGATTTCTTTTCCAAATCTTTAGTCAATTGTTCCATTTTTTGCCTCATCTTGAACTAAGTTTTGTGTATATTTGTACAGGACACATGCATTCAAACATGAAACTGAGAGACTTGTGACTCAACTAAAAACTTCTGCTGAATATGTCGAGGATAAGTTAGATAGCATCGAAGAGAAATCGGAACATCTAATACAAGGTTCAAAACAGATTTCTGATTCTCTTGAACATGTCAATACTCACACACAATTAGTAGCTCAAACCGTTAAGAATGTGGAAGGTCATATCGATGTGGTATTAAGACATTCGGAGAGTGTTTACGAGCAAACTACTAAAATTGCAGCATCACAATTACAACTACAAGAAGGCCAAGAAGACATGAAAAGAAATTTAGACGACGGGGTAGCATTGCTCAAGGAATCTTATAGTTATTTAGGAAAAGAAATAGAAAAGTTAAGAGATGAAGCCATTGAGATTGAGAATGAGGTAATCAAAGTTGGAGATGCTATGTCATCAAAGATGAACACTTTACAAAGCAAAGCTGAAGATATTGGGAATATGGCAGGAATCTCCTTAGATAAACAACAACAGCTTTTAGATGGACAATCTACAGCTCTCAAGGGTCTAAATTCATTGAATGAGGTTCAACTCAAAGCACTAGAAGAAAGCAGGTAAAGATTGATTAATTGTCATAAATCTATATTCATAAACTTAATTTGAAAAAATGTTAACCTTCATATATAATTGGTGAAATGTAGGAAGAGTTTGCAATATTTTGCTGAGTATGGACATAAGCAACAAGAAGAGCTTCTACGGCGGCAAGAACAAATGCAAGGACTTCATGATCGATTAATGGAAAATTCGAAAACAATATTATTTGCTCAGGTTTGTAATTTCTTGTGGACTATTGTTTTTTAGTGTTTATTCGATATACATATGAATCCTTAATCATTTTTTTTACTCTAAAGGAATCCTTTGAAGCAAAGCAGGCTAACATGTTTGATGCTTTGGAGAAACTATTTGCTTTGCAAAATGCCATGTTGCTTGAATCAAGGGTTATTAAAGCTTTCTTCATTTATGCCTTATCAATGTTGGTGATTTTTATGTTGACTAGCACAAAACTAACCTACAATGTTAGGCCTTTACTTTACATTGGTAAGTACTCCCTCCATCCTCAATTATAATCAAAAGTTTTACTTTTCAGATTCATTGAATAACTGACGTATTTGGTCTATAAGACCATATCTGATCTATATTCTAGACCAGATACATCGTCTAATACTTTTAGTTTCTCAACCTCGGAGTAATTTTGGTTGAACATAACATGTTATGGATTGTTTATTTATAGAGCTTTGTGCTACTCTCGCGATGGAAGTATTCATTATTCGCTTAACGAGTGATAACATGGAGCGCCAAACATGGATAATAAACAAAATCCGGTTAATCTTCATGATAGTTGCATCAGTTCATATTCTTTACCCAATTTGCACATACAAGTAAGTGTAGAAACAACAATAGTTTGATATTTATATGTAGATTTAAAATAAAGTAATAGAGAATTGGTTGTGAATATTGATGCAGGGATTTTGAAAGGATGAACTATCAAATGCTATTAACATTAGTTAATAACAACATTCAAAATAGAAAAGAGTCATCTTGGGACTATGATAGTGATGATGATGATGATATGGATTGGTCTCAATGGATAGATAGTGATTTATCTGATGATGTGAATTGCCTTGAAGATCCTGACTTTATAATTCCAGAAGAAGTTGCAGAGAATTCAATCACAACCTCCACGGCTACAAAAAATTATAATCTACGCTCGCGCAATCGTTTACATTGATTCTTCTCACTAGCACAAACACACACAGATTGTGTACTATTTTTGTAGTAATTAGAACTTTGAAGTCATCTATTGTATATGTAACTATTAATGTGACCGTAGGCGAAGGGTGATATTAAAAAGTCTCATATCTAATAATATGGAACTTTTTAACACAGCTTGTAAAATATATTCAGGTCATCACATAACATATGTGGGACTCTCAACATGTAAACATAATTTATTTATTTATTTATTAAGGCTATCAATATTTTAGAATCACACACATACATACCTGACTGTGGCCCAACGGAGCCCTAAGGCAGCCTCGCCCTTGTTCTCTTTGAAGCATTCATAGTTGAATGTAATTATGATGAATTTGAAGCATTTTCTTCATTTTATTTTCAGAAGCAGAGAGAAGATAATTGTGATGCAAATCCTACGAAGCCCCAATACTCTAAAATGGCCAAGTTCCGTGTTTGATATGTGTATCGGGGAATTATCGGATAATTAATATTATTTTGAAAAAAATTAAATAACTGATATGTGTCGAATACTTCTCCAATACACGTGTCAGAGAAG
This sequence comes from Trifolium repens, assembly GCA_030408175.1. NCBI lineage: Eukaryota > Viridiplantae > Streptophyta > Magnoliopsida > Fabales > Fabaceae > Trifolium > Trifolium repens. Next base: position 24,417,535 of record CP125846.1, on the reverse strand, counting down.
TATCAGACAATTAATATGTTCTTTGACGATGAAAACGAAGGAGATGAGACTGATACAATTCGTGTTTCATTTTAAGTAGTTGATGTTAAAGTATGATGTTCTTTATGGATAATCAACTATGACATTTTTGGATAGTATTAAATTGTTTTTTGATAATACTAATTATGTCCCTTTTAGGTAGTACTTAACTTAAATATGTAATTGTCACTTATTTGCTTATTTTGAGTAATTTGAATATCAATTTATTATCATTATCAATTTTAGTTATATTATATAAGAATAAATATGTTTCTTGTCCCTATAAATACTAGCCGCCAGTGCCCGTTTGTGTAATCGATATTTTTTTTTCTTCGTGTGCGATCGATATTCTGTATTGTGCAAATATAAATAACTACTTAATCTCCTTTTTTATTGGACTTTGTTAATTGATAACTACGTAACCTCCTTTTTTGGTTGTGGTTAGTTATTAAGAAGAAAAAATTTTATTTTTTTGTTACTATAAAAAAACTGAAAACCTACTTTTATGTGGAAGTTGTGCTTAGTTATTAAGAAGAAAAAAAAAATATTTACTAAAAAAAACTGAAAATCTATTTTTATGTCGAAGTTATTTTTTAAGGGTAAAATTGGAATAACAAAAAAGCCATCCCAAAAATTTGTATCCCCTTTATATATTAGTATTAGTATAGATTCCAAGTTTTGTTTTTAGTCCCTCTAAAAAATTTCTTCTACTTTTAGTCCCTTAAAAGTTTTCAATTAACACTTTTAATCTCTACTTTTCAATCAACTCATGTATAAACTTCATATTTTTTAATGAATTTTTTTTATGAATGTTTAAAATATTATAATTAAGAATCTCTCCCAAAATTGTTTTGAATTTTTTAACAAAGCATAAATTAAATTAAATTTTTTTAATTTTTTGTTGCTTAAAAATTCACATTTAATTTATGTTTTGTTAAAAAATTATAATTTTTTTTTTGTGAGTGCTTGTTAAAATATTCTAGAATTCTCTGGAAAATTTCACAAAAAAAATGAAGTCTACATAGGAATTGATTTTAAAATAGGGACCAAAAGTGTTGATTAAAAATTTTAGAGGGACTAAAAGCAAAACTTGAAATATTTATAGAGACCAGAAACATATTTATCCCTATTATATATTGTGCATTTATAAATTTAACTTTTTAAATAATGCATCGCGCCCATATTGTATCGGAAATTTTGAAAATTTTCTCATATCGTCATATCCATATCAATATCGCATCGGTTGTTTAAGACCAACCTAATGAGTTATATTTTTATTTTCAACAGACCAAACTAGTAACACCCATTTGTCTCACTATAAAAAGTGAAATTCTTATTTATAACTACTAAACTACTTAAAAAACAACCAAAGATATAATAGAAAAATAAAAATCTTAAAAAAAAAACAAAAAAAAAACTAGTAACACCCATATTTCCATGACCAAAAGCCACATTTTTTTTTTACACATTTTATATTTTTTGGTACTAAAAGCCACAATTTGATGTATTTGTTTTTCCGTCTTTGTATGGTGCTCATTTGTTTTAGGTTGAACAAGTAGTTCTGATCTAGTGTAGATCTAATTAATGTTGACTTTGATATCATCAATGCTACAGAACCAATCCAAAAGTAAAACCGCAAACCGAAAACTGCAAAAACCGCATTTGGTTTGGATGTATTTGGATGACATTTCTATTGAACCGCGAACCGCAAAACCGTGAACCGCAAAAACTGCGGTTAACCGCTAAAACCGCATTAAGCTTTTATTATATTCCAATACCACTAAAACCACATTAAGTTTTTATTATATTCCAATATATATAGCCCAATTACCAAGTCAGTCCACCAAATTAATGGAATTTTAATTTATTCTTATTTTTTGTATTGTAATGTTACTTTGGTGTTGTAATATTATTTCAGATCAACAACTTTTATCGGTACTATGATGTTATTTTGAAAATTTAAATTATTATTTTTAGATATTTAAAATTTTAAGGTACTGTGATGTTATTTTGGATATACAACTTTTATTGGTACTTTAATGTTATTTAGGAAATTCAAGTTTTTTTTTGGATGTTTAAAATTGTTTGGTACTAAAATGTTAAGCTGTAAACCGCAACCACCAAACCGATCATAAGTGCATTGGTTTGGTTTGGTTTGGATGACCTTTTAAAAACCAACCGAACCAAACCGAACCGCATGCATTTTTATCTCGCGATTAGGATGACTTTTATGCATTTTTATCTCTTTTATTGTAGACATGATCTTCTTTTTTGGATAAAATTTAGGTGCATTTTTTTAGTTGTTTTTCACGTGATTCTTAACATAAATAAAACTATGATTTCCTCAAAGTCATAATTTTCTCAAAGTTTGTTATATCCACAAAATATGAATTTCATGTTAAGAACCATACCAAAAGTGCCTAAAAAGAAGCACCTAAGTTCTGTCCATATTTTTTATATATAAGTTGGCCTAATCTTTTCATATTTTTTCACGCATCTTTTATTAGGTCTTCTAATTTTTTTAAGTTGTTATAATTTCATTTTTTATTTTTGATAAATTGTTATATGTTAAATTGGCTTACTTTTATTATGTCTATCTTTTATCATGGTTTCTATTCCTATTTTATGCATAGATTTTCTTTCTATAATTTTTTTGTTCATATTTACTTCCTATTTTTATAATTTGTATCTTTTATTTTTTTATCTTTAGAGGTAAAATTGGATAGAAGATTTGCAATATTATTGAAATTGATGAAGATAAAATAGGGTTTTTTACTAGTAGTTTCTTTTAATATATTGTTAGTAGATATAGACACCTAACATGAGGTATGTGAGTTTGGAGAAATACTTATATAGGCACAAATACAAATAATATGTGTTAGGTACACTCACAAGAAATAAATTAAAATAAAGAAAAAATAATTGAAGTGATATAAATTGATATGACAATTTTATTTTTCTTTTAATTATTTTGATTTGTGTGTGTCTAAATCTTATGTCCAAATCATTCTGCCTAAGCAAGTGTTGCTCTGTGAGTTTGTAAAAAAAAAGATAGACACTCAACAGAAGTATGTGAATTTGTAAAATAAAGATATATTTTAAAGTACCACATCGATAAGTTTAATCGATATAGAGAGGCAAATTGCCTAGAAATACATAGTAGAAGTGTTTCTAATCACTTGAAGTTTAATCAAACACATCACCAGTGAGACTGCTCTCAATAAGAATTCATATCAAATTTGATCCTCGAAGTTTCTTCAGTTTGACACACCGAGAGTACACACTGTTGTCTATTTCAACTTGAAGCACAATGAATGTGCAAACTTGTTTCCATCGGGGAGGTTGATTTCACAGCCCTTTCCGTTAGGCGAAAAGTCATTTTATCTGTCAGTATACTGCCATGTTGATCAGATAGGAAGGCGGTGCTTTGGGTTCTATATGAGGCGGCATAGGAGTGAGGGAACTATTATGGTTGATTATGAAATCTCTGCCAGATCCAGACCGGAGGATTTTGTCAAATTAATTGTTGGCGGTCACACATTTAACCCTGAGTCGGGTGTGGATACAAAAATCTATTTAGAGTTTCTTGGGAAGAATTTATAGCTAAAGATTTTCCTTTCTTTGTCAAAGTGTTATGCACCTTAAAGCAAAATTATACATTTAGAGTAAAGGTTGTAATTGCCTTCTCATATGAATATTAACTAGTTTTATCTCTGATTGTCATTCACAATGAATACATCACTTTTATACAAAGCTTTTCCTAACTAATCAACTAATTAATTGACTTACTAATTAGTTAACTGACTACTAACAATTACCATATTGCTCCTATAATTTAATATGCTAAGTGTTTTGTACAAAGATTTACAGAAGAATAAACTAATGTATGTGCAAGTGTTTGTATATTTTGTATGTATGTAGTTCTGTACTTTTATTTTCTTCTTTGTACTCCTTTTATAGTCGATGAGTAATTGTCATGATTTGCGCGCTACTGTTGCCAAAAAATTCTTCACAAAAATCTCAATAACAAACCCAAAAATTCAAAACTCTAATGTAACAGCCGTATCGTATTTTAATAATATGATTTTGTGTGATTATTTATTTATTATTAATTTGATTGAATACATGTGATTTTGTTATTTTATGAATAATTATGTTTTGGATAAGTGAAGGGTATTTTAGTAACCTTTTTATAGTAATTTTGTTGGGTTATTTATTATTTAGTGGGATAATGTTCATTTTAGGAAAGAGTAGAGTAATTAATTATTAAGTGAGTGAGTAGTGTTACTTTAGAATAGAAACGGTTGAGCTTAGATAAATGGGCCTAAACTTAAGAAGAGTGATAATTTGGTCTTTGTGGTTTATTAGGGTTGAGTAGAGTTTTGTTGAGAATTAGAAAGAGAGAGAGTTCATTTCTCAAAGAATAGAGAAGAAGGAGGTAGAAAGAGAAAGAAAGTGAAGAGAAGAGGAGGAGGAGGAGGAGGAGGAGGAGGAGGAGGAGGAGGAGAAGAAGAAGAAGAAGAAGAAGAAGAAGAAGAAGAAGAAGAAGAAGAAGAAGAAGAAGAAGAAGAAGAAGAAGAAGAAGAAGAAGAAGAAGAAGAAGAAGAAGAAGAAGAAGAAGAAGAAGAAGAAAGATCTCTTCTACCTCCACTAGTACTGCCCCAGAAGTTTCGATACCGGAACAACAGCCTGATGCACCTCAAGGTGCAAACAACAACGCAACTCCAAATCCCCTTCAAGGGAAAAACCATGATCACAACAATGAAAGCTCAAACTCCTGTTTGCAACCTCCTCCCATCAAGGTCTTTTGAACACACTCTTATGTATTTGAAATGTTTCATTTAGATTTGCTTCCTATAACTTTGTGCTATATCCTAATTTTTTTTAGGTACCGATTTCGACTGTCTCTGAAGTGCATAAAGAAGGTCCCAGTCAAGAAATTCCCATCACTGAAAATGCATCGAAAGGAGTTGTTCAGGAAGAAAAATCCACTCCAGATTCGCCCCTTAAAAATGGTGTTATAGATCATTGTCAAAACTCCCCTTGCATCGAAATGCATGATGCAATGGGCAAGGGTCTAGAGGAGGACAACACCACTGATGCCCAACATAATCCTGTTGTAAAAAGCCAAGTTTTCGATGAAGGAAACCAACATCAGCAACAAGATCCAAAACTCCAAGATAATGAAGGGCCTTCCAATCGAAACTCTCCATCTTCTGAACATGTGGATGTGAGTCAATATTTCGATTCTAACAATGAAGAAGACATATCTGAAGGTGTGAAAATAACACAAGAAGGGGGGGGGTTGAATTGTGTTTGGGGTAGTTTTAAAAAATCTTCTTCTAAGTATTGAAACTTATCAGAGGTTTGCAGCGGATATAAAAACCAAACACTATCAACAGCTTCTGATGAAAATAAAGAGATAGGGAAAGAGAACGAGACAGGAAATTTATACTGGTTCCCCTCACAAACTGAGAGTACGTCCAGTCCTCTTGTACTTCCAAGAGAGTTCACTTATAATCACACAAGATTACAATTGCTCAAGCACACAAGCAAGAGACTTCCAATTGCTCAAGTCCACAGACAAGAGACTTCCTAATGCTCAAGCACGCAGGCAAGAGACTTCACAAAACTAAAGAAAAGATAACAGAATCTGAACAAAGATATACAAATCAATGTTCAATAAAGTTATAAATACAACTCTTAATAACAAGACTTAACTTAGAATCTAAACAAAGAATTCTAAGGTTCAACTAATGAATGAACAGAAGCTGAGACTTGAGTCTTGGATTTGAATATGAGTTCAAGTTGTATTTGATGTTTTGTGCTTTAGGACGTTTTTGCAGAGTAACGGCGCTTTCAAAATTGTTCAAAGGTGTTGTTGTCCTAAAGCTTCAAATCTTCTCCTATTTATAGATGTTGGTGGAGCGTATAAGATTTGAATCAATTGCGTGAGATTTCGCCAGCTGGTATGTTGAACGAGATATATCCATATCTGGTAAACTTAGAATACGATCAATCTTGAAGGAGACGTTGTTGCCATATCTGGTAAAGAAGTCGTACAATAGTACTAACGTCACTATTGAGGATAAGATTGATTTTGCCAGCTTTTGGAATGTCAGAACATGATGATATACCAATCATGGTTGCAGGGAATGTTCTTCTGACATGTAGGCTCTCACTGCACTTATCAGAGTCTGATATATCCCATATCAGAATCTGACTAGTAGCTTCTGAAGGGTAGCTTCTGACCAGTTACGAAAAGCATCTTCTGATGTCTTGAATCTTGGACAGAATCTGCTTATCCATTCAGAACTTCAAGAGTGCATAAAATAAACTTTTAAACCTGCACACTTGTATGTAAATCATTAGTATACCCTATTGTATATTAATACCTTTGTTATCATCAAAATCCAAATGAGTCATATCAGAACCTCTTTTGTTCCAACAATCTCCCCCTTTTTGATTGATGACAAACCAAGTATTAATTTACAATGGTTGTTGATTAAATTCATCATACTTCTCTTAGGTTTATGAGTTTTGCAAGCTCCCCCTAAGTTCAGTAATGATTAATTAAATCAGTATAAAATTTTTATTTGAATATTGAACAGAAGCTGATACACCAGACTCTCAGAGGCTAGGTTTGCAAGCTCTCCCCCTAAGTCTGATACCCATAAAAGAAAATTGCACTTTTCTCTTATACGTACCATGTATCAGAAGTTCAATTTTCAACTAAAAATTTCCTTCAATAAATATTACAAGAGAAAATAACATAACATATGGATTAATTTTGGTTTCAGTTTAACATTCCATAAAATTAATACTACTCTTACTCCCCCTTTTGTCAACAAACAAAAAGACAAAAAGAAAAACTGACAAAGTAATAAATGAAAAGTTTGAAAAACTGGTCAAAATATGGAGTTTCAAGACAGTCAAGGAGGTTACAACTACCCAATTTAATGGTTTGTCGTAAAACCACAAATTTGTCTGAATTGAAAGTACTATATAAAGGCCATAAACTTTGTCATTTCACTCAACACTTCCAATTCATTGTGATAAACAACAATGGAGAAGGATAGAAGAGTGATCAAAAGTAAGAGTGTGCAGGAGAAGAAGAAGATGAAGATTCAACAAGATGCAGAGTCTAAGAAGAATCGTCAGAAAAAGAAGGCTTCAACTTCTGCTCCTTGCAGAAACAACTATCAAACAAGATCCAAGACCACACAGCCAGAGCCTTCCTCAGAATCAGAATCTGAATGGGATCCTGATTGGAAGGAATTTATGAAAACATATGTTCCTCCTAATGAGTATAACTCCTCTTCCTCTTCATCCTCCATCCAGCTAGATTTAGGACTAGCTGTTTCTGATGTAGAATCCAAGTGAAAAGTTGATGTAAAACATATGTAGTCACAAATTTCTTATGAATAAAAGCTCAGTTATGAGGTTTTGAAATCTTATTTAATATTTGTTTCAAAAACATTTTATGTATGCAATGAAAAACAAAGATAAGCACAGATAAATAACAACAAAACACCAAATAAGAAAGACAAATAAACATTAAACAGAGTGCTGATATACAAAACATAACATCAAAACATAAAAGATCCAAAAAAAATACATGAGAAAATAATAAAACAAGTGCATAGATCCTAGGGTTGAGGTGGTGGAGAAGGTCGTGGCAACCGTTCATCAAGAATCTTGAAGATAGATGTAAGCAACGCTTCATGATTATCAATCTTCCGTTCCATATTCTCTTGACGTTGTCTCATAACAAGAGCAAACTCAGGAGCATTCCTAGTGAGTTCTTCAATTCTCGCTTGCTCTTCCTGACGTTCTCTTGCAATCTTCTCCTCTTCCAACCTTTTTCTGGTCAGTTCATCCTCAATTCTCTTTCTCTCTTCCTCTTCCTTTCGCTTCCTTTCCAACTCTTCAGCTTCCTTCCTAAGTCTTTCTTCCTCCTCCTTTCTAGCCATCTCTACTCTGAAAGCCAGATCCTTCATATAGGCAACTTTTGCAGATCGAATCATATCGAGGAAGGTGGATTCCATGAGGTTAAATTCCTTTTCCACATGAGCATCGTCAATTGATCTCTCAGATATGGATGATGTCATTCTTCTCATATTTTTGTCCACAGCACATAAGTACTTAGTGATATCATCTTGAGACACATTTAACGGTTCATTGGTAATCCTAGAAGGAAGGTCAAGACGGGTTTCAATGCAGTTATCAGAACGATTCATGAAGTCTTGAAGGTTTTGTGGAGGGGAAGTAAGTTCAGAAAGTAATTCCTTATGAATTTGATGAAACCTTTCCTTTAAAGGAGTATCCATGGTAGATGTGTTGATGTCATCCACATGGTGTGGTGAGTTGTCAACATCATTAATTGGAGTACTCGGAGGATGAGTTTCAGCAAAGTCATCAGAAACTGGATGAGGTTCTGGGTGAGGAGTGGAAGGATGTTCTGGTAGGGGGGAATTTTGATGTTCTGGTAATGGTGAGTTGCGATGTTCTGGTGGAGGTGAGATGTGTTCAGAAGATGGAATGTGATTCTTCATTATTTGTTTCTTGAATAATGGGAGAATCATTTGTGGTATGGTGAGGTGGAGGTGATGGAGTTCTTTCTGAATCATGGTCATCATCATTCTCTGGGTTATTAGAAGGTCCAGAAGATGATGCTGCATTGACATTATATATGTTAGATTCTGAAGGTATATACATGAAGGAGTTAAACGGGTTTGATGATGGTTGATTTTCTGGAAGGTTTGACTCTTCCAGAGAATTAACTCCTTGAAAAATCCTATCAAACACTCGTTTAACTTTGACCAATGGGGAAAAATGAGTCTTTTTATAGAAATCAAAAGGTCTATGCTTGTGAACAATAGTATGAGTAGTCTTACCACCAAAAGTACCATACATAGTTTGAGAAACCAAAGGTGTTTCCCTTGGAGGAATCTTCTTGTACATATCATCAAAAGATTTAGGATCCAATCCTGAATCATAAGAATCTTTGAGTTGAGCATCCTTTTTCTTACTTTCCTCAACAAGCCTTATTGCTTCTGTTGTCTCAGCTTGCTCCTTCTCTTCTTCAGTCACATCAGTTAACTTCAACTGCTTAAGCTTGGGCTTCCTTGGGGCCTTACCAACACCTTGAGATTTTACCTTTGGAGAAGCTTGAGTTTTGACCTTCTTACTCACAGCTTTCCCAGGACTCTTCTCAGCTTTCCTCTTCACTGAAACAATCTTAGAAGGAGGTTCCTGCAACCTCTTCTGTCTGTCAACAAGTTCCTGATCTTCATCATTGTTTACCTTTGCACCAAGACTCTCAAAGAGCTTAACATGATCTTCTACCACTTTCCTGACATCACTGTCATTGACACGCACCAACCTGCTTTGCCTTATGTTTGCTTCAGATTCTCTGAGAAACAATTGAATTGTTGGAGTAACAATATCAGCATGCTTTACCAATTTCAGGTATCTTAAAGACACACTGTTGATAATCCTGGAACTAAGCAGGAAACTACCATAACCAGGAAGAAACTGCTTGATTGCATCCAACAACCCAGATTGTGCAAACATGTGACTTAGCAGCCGGCCATGACGAATGATAGATTTTGTAGAAGTGATAGATTCTGCTAAATGCACAAAGATTATCCTGGCAACATCCAAAACATTACCCTTATCCACATGATAGGTAAACAGCTTCTGAAGACTAGACACGTGATCAGTACCTCCTAGCTTGGACAGGATACTGTCAATCAAAATCTTGTAGATTACCTTGCAGTTATTTGTCATCTCTATCTTCCCTTTGGGATTAGTTCTGGGCTTGTAGATGTGATCATCAACTTCTTGTTCCACATCATCATTCTGACTAATATACAAACCACCTTCTGGCAAGTTCAGAGCTTCACGAATGTTAATCAACCGAATCGACACTCTGACTCCCATCACAAACGATTCTATCTCAGTACTCAAAAACGGTCTGATTCCCATCTCTTGAGCAGATTTTCCATCTAGTTCAGGTCGTTGTTCAATTAACTCCTTAACCCTTTTGTTGTAGACGCCCTTGGTAACAACAGACGCTTTCATCCAGAATTCCTTAACCAAGTTCACATAAGTAGGTCCATTCAGGATATCAAAGTAGTATAGCAAACCTTGACGATCGAATTTGTTGATGATTTGAGAGAAACCATTCACTCTGAGACTTTCGACATCAACAGGGTTTTCTATACCGAACGATAGATCATTGAAGTTGTAAGGACGCCTATCCTTTGCAAAAACAGATGGATTGGAGTTTTCAGGTTCAAGAATGCATGTTACAACATTGCGATTTGATGAAGAAGCCATTGAAGAAGATGAACGGTTTAGGGTTAGGGTTTCTAAGAAGGGAGAAAGAAATATCTCTGGAGTTTGGAGAATGAAAGTGTATGTAGTGAGAGTGCAAAAGTGTGAATGTGTACAGGTAGTGTGTTTAAATAGAAAGATTGGCGCAAAAGAAAGTACACATATAAAGGGGTAAAAGAGTCATTCTACCTTTACAAAGGGATTAGGAATGTTAATCATCATTAACCAACCTCTTTTAGCTTACCAGAACAAGACACTTGTAATTAGAAGTTTATTTAAATGACTGACACGTAATATAAGGAAAACGAACCGTTTATAAAACATTTTATTTACGCGCCAGTACTATTCTCCATTCTACCAGAGTCTGATAGTTCATCAGAAGATGTTTTTATCACAACTTCTGATACAGAAGGTTCTGATGATTTCATCTTCTGATCACTATTAGATTCTTTTCAACACATATTTTATCAAACAAAGTCTAAGTCATTCAGAAATTTCCATCATATTCAGATTCTTTTTGATATAATCAAATCGTTCAACAGCCAAAGGTTTTGTAAAGATATCAGCCCATTGATTTTCAGTCTCAATGAACTTAAGATCAATTACACCTTTTTGAACATAATCTCTTATGAAATGATGTTTAATTTCTATATGCTTAGCCCTTGAGTGTAAAATAGGGTTTTTAGAAAGATGAATAGCAGCAGTATTATCACAATATAAAGGAATATTGTTACTGCTCATTTGATAATCTTCTAATTGATATTTCATCCAGAGTAGTTGTGTACAACATTTAGCTGCTGATATGTATTCAGCTTCTGCTGTTGACATAGCTATGGTGGTTTGTCTTTTACTAGCCCAAGAAATCAGATTCTCACCAATGAACTGGCAATTGCCACTGGTGGATTTTCTTTCAATTCTATCACCAGCATAGTCAGCATCACAGAATCCAATCAGCTTGTAATCATTGGATTTCTGATACAGCAATCCAATGTTACAGGTAGCTTTCAAATACCTGAAAATCCTTTTCACAGCAGTGAAATGGGACTCTCTAGGATCTGATTGAAATCTTGCGCACAAACATACACTAAATAATATATCAGGTCTTGAGGCAGTAAGATAAAGAAGAGATCCAATCATACCTCTATACAGCTTCTGATCAACCTTGCCTTCAGATTCTTCTAAGCCTAGACTTGATGTCGGATGCATTGGAGTATTCATGGGCTTACAATCTTCTAAATTAAACTTCTTCAGAAGATCCTTTATGTACTTTGATTGATGAATGAAGGTTCCTTTTTCTGTTTGATTAATTTGAATACCAAGGAAAAACTTCAATTCTCCCATCATACTCATTTCAAATTCATCCTGCATAAGCTTAGAGAAATTCTTGCACAAGGTAGCATTAGTTGATCCAAAAATGATATCATCAACATATATTTGAACGATCAAAATGTCTTTCTTAAGAGTTTTTCTGAATAATGTATTATCAACTTGACCTTTTTCAAAACCATTGTCAACTAAGAAAGTACTCAGTCTCTCATACCATGCTCTGGGAGCTTGTTTGAGTCCATAGAGTGATTTCTTGAGTTTGAACACATGGTCTGGATTTGTTAAATCTTCAAATCCAGGAGGTTGTTTGACATATACTTCTTCAGAAATAAAACCATTTAGAAATGCACTTTTCACATCCATTTGATATAAGGTAATACCATTATTAACTGCATAGGAAAGAAGTAACCTGATTGCTTCCAGTCTTGCTACTGGAGCATATGTTTCAGTAAAGTCAATACCCTCTTGTTGACTATACCCTTGAGCAACAAGTCTTGCCTTGTTCCTTGTTACTTCTCCTTGCTCATTCAGCTTGTTTCTGTATACCCATTTTGTTCCAATAATGTTCTTATGCTTTGGTTTGGGTACCAGATCCCACACATCATTTCGTTTGAACTGATTCAACTCTTCTTCCATTGCAACTATCCAAGCATCATCTGTTAGAGCTTCATTTGTTGTCTTTGGTTCAATCAGGGAGACTAGTCCAAAGAGAGATTCTTCATTTCTAAAATTTGATCTTGTTTTTCTGGGACTGTCTTTATTCCCTAGGATAAGCTCTTCAGGATGAGAAGATTTGTACTTGAAGGTGTTTCTTGGAATATTAGCTGCTTGAGAGTTGTTGTCAGAAGTTTGATGATCTTGACCATCATCAGAAGATTGATTTTCTTGAGCATCAGAGTCTTCATTAGGCTCTGAGTGAACAACATATTCTGGTGCATCATCTTCTGAATCATTAGAACCTGAAATATCTATCACAGGCTCTGACTTTTTATGATCAGGCACTTTGTCATCAAACTTTACGTGCATTGATTCTTCAACAACTTTTGTTTCCGAATTATACACTCTGTATGACATGGAGCGTTCAGAGTATCCAATGAAGATACCCTTACAGGCTTTAGAGTCAAATTTCTTTAGATGGATCTTATTGTTCAGAATATAACAAGTACAGCCAAACTGGTGAAAATAAGAAATATTGGGTTTTCTATCTTTGAATAATTCATATGTTGTTTTATTCAAGATAGGTCTAATATAGATTCTATTTTGAATATAACAAGCAGTGTTAACAGCTTCTGCCCAAAAGAACTTAGCCAGATTATTCTCATGCATCATGGTGCGTGCCATTTCTTGTAAAGATCTATTCTTCCTCTCTACAACTCCATTTTGTTGTGGAGTTCTAGGAGATGAGAATTCATGGAGAATTCCATGTTCTTCACAGAATTTTTCAAAAGGTTCATTTTCAAATTCACCACCGTGATCACTTCTGACTTTTAAAATCTTGGAATCTTTTTCATTTTGAATTTGGATGCAGAAGATGCTAAACACTTCATATGTTTCATCTTTAGATCTAAGAAATTTAACCCAAGTCCATCTACTATAATCATCAACAATGACCAATCCATATTTCTTACCACTAATTGAAGCAGTGCTAACTGGTCCAAAAAGATCAATATGTAAGAGTTCTAAAGGTCTAGATGTGGAAACAATGTTCTTAGTTTTAAAAGAGCTTTTGACAATTTTTCCTTTCTGACAAGAACCACAGAGTGAGTCTGAGTGATAATCAATTTTAGGAAGGCCTCTGACAAGATTGTCCTTACTAAGCTTAGAGATTAATCTCCAGTTAGCATGACCTAATCTCTTGTGCCAAACCCATTTTTCATCACTCAGTGTCAGAAGACAGACCACTTGTTGTTCTTTGAGATCAGAAAAATTGACTTTATAAACATTTCCTTTTCTAGATCCTTTAAAGACAATGGATTTATCAGAGTTTCTGATTACAGTACATGAATTCTTATTAAACACAACATCATAATTACTATCACATAATTGACTTATGCTAAGCAAATTATGATGTAATCCATCTACTAACCAAACATCTGAAATAGAAAGGGAGGAATTACCAACTGTACCTATACCAGTGATTCTTCCTTTCTGGTTCCCACCAAATCCTACTGTTCCACCCTCTTGCTGATTCAGGGTGTGGAACAAGAGCTTGTCTCCTGTCATGTGTCGAGAGCATCCACTGTCTAGATACCAGGAGCTTTCTCTTTTTCTTTGGGTGCATACCTGCAGTATACATTATTTCAGATTTTGGTACCCATATTCTGATGGGTCCTCTTTGGTTAGTCCTAAGAACTTTATTCATCTTCTTATGAGGTTCAGATTTTCTGAAGTCAACTTGGCCTTTTTGAAAATGTTTAGGCTTTTGTTGTACTTTAGATTTTCCTTTTGATTGTGCCAGAGAACTAGTTGCTAAGTTTGCTTTAGAACCACTAATACCTTGTTTGTTAACAGGTTTTTGTGTCCTAATTGCTTTAACTTTAGCAGACTTAGATGCTGAAGTGATTGTAGCTTTGTTTTTGAAAAACTTAGGTCCAGAAGATGGATGATCTTCTGATACCTTATTTTTTAAAACCTTAGGTTCAGAAGATGGTTGATCTTCTGATACCTTACTTTGAGATTCTGCAATCATAGGAGCATCTGGCACAGTCACAAGTTCTGAATTCTCTTTAGGAGGATAGGAATAAGGTTCTACAGCTGCTTTAAAAACAGTGTTACTTGTATTCCCTTTATCAGAAGCTGAAAGGGAACCAAGTCCTCGTTTTTTGTAATTGCAGCTTCCACCATGTATCATAGAAGTTACTCTAGTTTTGTCAATGTTATGATGAACAAACTCTTGAAGAGATACTTCGTACTCATCATAGGGTTTGTGACATGATCTGCAGCCAGTTTCAAGCACTTTAATAGTTTTAAGAGATTTTTGATAATCTGCTTGAATATGACTGACTTTATCATTGAGCAGTTTAAATTTTTCTTTAAAAACATCTAGCTCATTTGATTTTTCCATGTACTTAGTCATAACATCTTTCAAAGCTTTAGTAATTTGAGTGGTAGACAATTTAGAAATTACCTCATCAATATCTTCAGTGTCAGACTCTGAATCACTTTCATCTTCTGTTGCTCCAACAGCCATCAGAGCAAGATTTGCCTCCTCAGAGTCTTCACCATCAGATAATTCATTTATGTCTTCCCATGTAGCCATTAGACTTTTCTTAGCTTTGTCTTTGATATAACTTTTTCTACCTTTACCCTTTGTGTTGTGTTCAGGGCAATCAGCTATGAAGTGTCCAGGCTTTCCACAATTGAAACAATTTTTGGAGTCGTCCTTTCTGTCCTTGTTGTTTGCGTTCCTAACACCAGATCCTTTGCTAGAATAGTTTCTGCCTCCCCTATTCCACTTCTGGAATTTTCTTGACAAGAGAGCAAATAAGTCATCGTCTGATCCACCTTCTTGATCATCTATGGAAGATTCCTCAGCTTCTGGCTCAACAATCTTAGCCTTCAGAGCCTTAGATGGAGTTGAAGTAGATGGCAGAGCCACTGACTTTAACTTCTTCTGAGGCTCATCAGCAGATAACTCAATCTCATGACTAATGAGAGAGCTTATCAGCTCTTCTAAGCTAAGAGTGTTTAAGTCTTTAGCTTCTTGAATAGCAGTTACCTTAGGCCTCCACCTTGAAGGTAAGCTTCTCAGAATCTTCCTTACATGATCAACAGTTGTATAACTTCTCTTCAGAATCTGGAGTCCTGCCACTAGGACTTTGAATCTAGAAAACATAGTTTCTATATTCTCATCATCCTTCATCTTGAAGAGTTCATATTGTTGAATCAGAACAGTAGCTTTTGCTTCTTGTACTTGCTTGTTTCCTTCATAAGTGGAACATAGAGAGTCATAAATACTCTTTGCAGTAGATTTGTCTGTGATCATCAAGTAATCATTGTGATTTATACAACCAATCAGAATATCCTTTACTTGATGATGCTTCTTGTATGCCTTCTTATCTGTTGGAGTGAACTTCTTTCTTTCTTCAACAGAAAGTTTCCCTCTTTCATCAAGACCAGTGAATGAAACTCCTTCCTCAACAATATCCCAAAGCTCATCATCCAGTCCAATGAGATGACTGTAGATTCTATCTTTCCACCATGAAAACGTAGAGCTATCACCATTGAACTTAGGGGCTTTGTTGTTGGATTTTTCATTGGTATCGTAGTTGAGAGGAACAGCATTCATGTTTTGTTTAGGAGATCCTTCAGCCATTGTGTTTTTCAACAGGAAACTGTCTCACTGTTAGGTGATAACAACAGAACCAGGCTCTAGATGCCAATTGAAGGTGTGAAAATAACACAAGAAGGGGGGGGTTGAATTGTGTTTGGGGTAGTTTTAAAAAATCTTCTTCTAAGTATTGAAACTTATCAGAGGTTTGCAGCGGATATAAAAACCAAACACTATCAACAGCTTCTGATGAAAATAAAGAGATAGGGAAAGAGAACGAGACAGGAAATTTATACTGGTTCCCCTCACAAACTGAGAGTACGTCCAGTCCTCTTGTACTTCCAAGAGAGTTCACTTATAATCACACAAGATTACAATTGCTCAAGCACACAAGCAAGAGACTTCCAATTGCTCAAGTCCACAGACAAGAGACTTCCTAATGCTCAAGCACGCAGGCAAGAGACTTCACAAAACTAAAGAAAAGATAACAGAATCTGAACAAAGATATACAAATCAATGTTCAATAAAGTTATAAATACAACTCTTAATAACAAGACTTAACTTAGAATCTAAACAAAGAATTCTAAGGTTCAACTAATGAATGAACAGAAGCTGAGACTTGAGTCTTGGATTTGAATATGAGTTCAAGTTGTATTTGATGTTTTGTGCTTTAGGACGTTTTTGCAGAGTAACGGCGCTTTCAAAATTGTTCAAAGGTGTTGTTGTCCTAAAGCTTCAAATCTTCTCCTATTTATAGATGTTGGTGGAGCGTATAAGATTTGAATCAATTGCGTGAGATTTCGCCAGCTGGTATGTTGAACGAGATATATCCATATCTGGTAAACTTAGAATACGATCAATCTTGAAGGAGACGTTGTTGCCATATCTGGTAAAGAAGTCGTACAATAGTACTAACGTCACTATTGAGGATAAGATTGATTTTGCCAGCTTTTGGAATGTCAGAACATGATGATATACCAATCATGGTTGCAGGGAATGTTCTTCTGACATGTAGGCTCTCACTGCACTTATCAGAGTCTGATATATCCCATATCAGAATCTGACTAGTAGCTTCTGAAGGGTAGCTTCTGACCAGTTACGAAAAGCATCTTCTGATGTCTTGAATCTTGGACAGAATCTGCTTATCCATTCAGAACTTCAAGAGTGCATAAAATAAACTTTTAAACCTGCACACTTGTATGTAAATCATTAGTATACCCTATTGTATATTAATACCTTTGTTATCATCAAAATCCAAATGAGTCATATCAGAACCTCTTTTGTTCCAACAATATCTGCCCCGCCTGGGGGTTCAAGTATTGACCCTCAATCTTCAACATCAAAAATATCAGCTGCAGCAGGGGTCCCAGAATCATTATTGCAAGGGCTGAATGTCTCTACCCCAGAGGAAGCACTCGAAAAATTATTCTCTGGGGGTAGTTTTAACACGAACAGCGAAGGGACTTCAGCTCCTACCCAGAATGACGAAGCAGTCAGACTCGAGCAAGCGCATTTGGAGGCTAGGTTCATTGAAGAATTTCTGCAACGTGACGTGTTTGATGTCATCGATCGTGATCCTAACGCCTTCTTCAGTCTCAAAGCTTTACTCCAACAACTGCAAACTGACAAGACAAAAGAAGCAACATTGTTCTTGGTGAACCAGGTTGAAGCCCACATCGATCAGTTCGCCAAGAACCAACAACTGCTCATCAATGCTAAAAAATCTTATCAAGTACAAATGCAGGCTCATGCTTCTGCTCTGGCTGATGCAACTGCTTGCAACATTGAAGTGAGCAACTTAAGGTCAGGGGAAACTGCTGCTTATCTGAAGATCGTGGCTTGTGAAGACAATATATCTCGATGGAGAGCCGAGATAAGGGAACTAGAAACTAAAATTGCTGAAGAGGAGAGGTTGCAACAACACTACACCGAACTTGCTACTGAAGTGACTCCGGCGTAAATCGAAGCCAAAGCGAACGAAGGGTTACAGCTATGTAACAACGCTGCAACGCTCAAAGCCACTGCACAGCGCCTCGATAGAGACATCAACTTGTTGAAGCTCAAATTAACACACCTCAAAGAAACCTATTGAGCCTTCCAACGCACTTCTCTTAGCAATCTTTAGATTCTTTTTAGACTACTTTTGTTTGCTGGTTTTGATGTAATTCCCTTCTTTCTCTTTCGAACATGTTTTAAGGATTCGAAATCATTGGCTGTTTTGGATAATGTCTTATGTTACTTTAAACATTTTTGTTATTTTTATGGCAAATTTTCTTTACCATTTATATGTTTCCAATGCTTTCGAATTATTTTGCGCTTATATTTATTTCCTGCAAAGATGGTCTATATCTCTTCAAGTATTTACCATTTATATTTACTGCACGCTGTTCAGGAGTTAACTCTTGAATTTCATATGCGCCATTAGATAATACTTGAGAAATTTTAAATAGTCATTCCCAGTGTGGTGACCATTTCCCAAAGACTATATCTCTCCTATCCATAGGCAAGATTACTTTCCAGACCAAATCTCCTAAGTTAAATGTTTTGCACTTAACTTTTTTATTGTAAGCTTTAGCAACTCTTTCTTTTTGTCTAATTAAAACATCTAAAGCTTGCAATCTTTCCTCATCTAAATCAACTAACTCATCCATCATAAGATTTTCATAATGTTCACTAGGGATTTCCATCTGCCTTTGAACTCTTATAGACTGCACCATAATTTCGACAGGCAACACAGCATCATGACCATAGGTCAATCGAAATGGAGTTGAATTAGTGGACTCTTTAGGAGAATTTCTACAAGCCCACAATACATGATCTAGAGTATTGTGCCAATTCTTTGGCTTCTGGGGAATGTGTTTCTTAATTAAGCCAATTATAATTTTGTTGGCTGCCTCAACTTGACCATTTGCTTGAGCATAATATGGTGTTGATGTTAATAACCTAAAACCTGTCTCATTAGCAAAATTTTGCATCTTTTGTCCAACAAACACTATTCCTTGATCAGTAGTTATAGTTTCAGGTAATCCAAATCTATAAATAATGTGATTTTGGATGAAACTAATCACAGCTTCTTGATCAACTTTTTGCAAAGCAACAACTTCGATCCATTTTGTGAAATAATCGATTCCAACCAAAATGAAGCGTTGGTTTTTGGATGATGCAGGCCTAATTTCACCAATCAAATCTAAAGCCCATCCTCTAAAAGGCCAAGGTTTGACTATTGAATGCAATTCACTTGCAGGAACATGCTGGATACCTGCATGTCTTTGACATTCTTGACAGCCTTTAGCAAATTCCATACAATCCTTAAGCATGGAAGGCCAATATAAACCTCGTTGAAACAACAACCATTTCATTTTTTGGCCTGCTTGATGAGAACCACATGAACCACTATGTACATTGGTAATGGCTAAGAATGCCTCATTTTCATTAAGACATTTTAACAAAATTCCCTCAGGAGTTTTCTTGAATAACTCATTTCCAATGATGGTATAGCTTAAGGCTTTGTATTTTATTTTCCTATCAGTGATTCCTGATGGATTTTCCAAATATTTAACAATTGGCTTTCTCCAATCAGTATCACTTAAATTGTCAATGACAAAAATTTCTGTTACAAAACTTTTGGAGTACAAATCACCATTTTGGAGATCAAAATTTTCAAAATTTTCCAAATCGTGCTCATCTGCCCCCAAATGTTTTGGCATTGACAATTCATCACTTAAAGATGATTCGAAATAAGTTTATCTTTAATTTCGATAAGCTCTTCGAATGTCGCTTTCGACACTTTGTAACCAGAGGCAATTTGCGCCAAGTCATTTGCCTCTTGATTTTCAATTCGAGGCACGTGCTGAATAACATAAGATTCAAATTGTTTTAGCAAAGAAAAAGCAATAACAAAATATTTCATTAAATGCTCTTGAATACATTTGTATTCTTTTGTCAATTGCTTTATGACTAATTCAGAATCACCTCTTATTTTAACATGCACTGCCCCCAAGTCCAGAAGGATTTCTAAACCTGTAATTAAAACTTCATATTCTGCTTCATTATTCGAGCAAGACCAATTAATTTTGTACTTAAATTTTGTGGGAATTTTACATGGTGAAAGTATGAAAATCCCAATTCATGTACCATGTTTATGCTTAGATCCATCAAAATATAAATTCCAAGGCTCAATATCTATAACACCCCAACTAAAATATCTAGAATATATAGTCAAGATATAAATAAATGGATCTGAGTACAATAATTTACTGATTAATTAACTGATTTACAACTAGAACGAATACAAATGTAATAAACTGAAGAAAATACAGCGGAATGATACAGAAGTTTCTGTATAAAATCAGCTGCTGTCCTCCAACTTCAAAAAATATCTCCAGACCTTATTATCGAGTCAAAAATTATGAAACGTACGTCAAAATGACTGAAATTGAGTTATCTAACTACGGCAAAAAGAATCGTTTGAATCCGAGTTACAGGGAGAGAGCACTTACCATTTTAGTGCAGACCCATCTTAACCATTTTCTGCATAATTACTGTGTCGAATGTCCAACTTTAAAAATTCGCACAGGCCTCATTATTGACCCTAAAATTACGAAACCTACATCGAAACGACCGGAATTGAATTATCTAACTATGGCAACTAGAATCAGTCCAATCAGAATTACAGGGAGAGAGTGGTCATCGTTTTAGTACAGACCTGTTTCAAAAACGAATTCTGCAGAAACCTGTGTTGAACAACCAACTTCAAAAATTCGCCCAGAATTCATTTCTTCATCAAAAATCACGAGCCTGGTACTCAAACGACCGGAATTTCGTTAGGAAACTAGTCCAAAAAGAATCAACGAAATAGGAGTTGTGAGCTGAGATTAATTACCGTTTATGTGAGGGTGTATTGTCAAATACGGGTTTGAAATTCAATTCAGCCCCAATTGAAAGGAAATCAATGTTTCTTCTTCATGAATTTGACTTTATCTCCATGAGTTCAGTAATACTTCAAGTTCCCCTTTTATCCACTCTATGAAGCCCAAGGTCAAGAAAATCCCAAATCTGACTTTGACATAAAACCCTTGATTTTGTTCACCAAGCTCATGAATCAATCAACCCAACATTGAATCTCTCATATGCAAACAAAAATCAGAATTGAGTTCTTATAATGGTGAGAAGTGGAGCACGAATTTGAAGAAATAAGAAAGAGATGGAGCTTGAATCTTACCTTTCCATGATGCTCATGACTCAAGGCATATGATTCTAACTTTGCATGTGTGTTTGGTTGAGATTTTGATGATGTTAGGGTGGTGGTGGTGATTCGGTGAAGAAGAGAGGAAGAGGATTTGGAGTTGTCTGTTCTGTTGTTATGCTGAGAGAGAGAAGAATGAAAGAAAGTAATGAGTTAAGCGTGGGAGAGAAAAGTGGAAAGAGAAATGCTATGGCTTATGACTTGGTTTCCTTAAAACATGGTCATGTGGGTCCTCTTTATCAATTGCCACAAAATTGTCATTCTCATACATATATCATATTTCTCTATTCCTAGTAAATAGAAATATTTCCAATTTAAACTCCGATAACCCTCACTTAATTAATAATCTTCTACTAATTAAATTTGGGATGTTACAATCTACCCTCCTTAAAGAATTTCGTCCTCGAAATTCAAAACTTTTACAATCACCTTCAGGTAATACGTCCATATCCACAACCAAGTCTAAACTTCACCCATTCTTCTGTCGGTTGTGTTCAATCCCTGGAAGAAAACTTTCCTCGCTTATAGTCATTGGATAGAGACCGGTCAGTTTATCCGTACTTACATCTATTTTTCACGCTGCGCACTCTGATTCGAACACTTACCGTCCGCTTATGACAGCATCACTGCCACTCTAATCTAAAATTCTTTGAATACTTTCATACATCAACTTGTCTCAATCACTTTGACTTCTTCTACTACGATTAAACTTCTTCCATTCACAATGGTATTAAACCCAATCTCATCTGACTTAGAAGGTCGTATTTGGCCTGGTTAGGTGCTCACATACTGATGGCAAGTTGAATAATTAGCTGAAGGGTTTAAACTTGAGCGTTCTTACTGGAAAAATTTCAAATCCGTCCTTCTATAGTCGTGTCTCCTTTCTGAACGCTAATATGCATAACATGTTGTACGTACATCTGTACCACGTGTGCCGTCAAAATACTCCAGGATTGATTTAAATATAAAACGAGTGGAAAATTGTCTAAATACTGCAGATGCATTTGCCAACGAGTTAGACTCATCCGCAGGCGAATCCATAGTTATTCGATAAAATCCCACCTACCATTTTAATCCATCTTGGCACGACACGATGACCGAGTTGTACATTCAATATGCAGATGCACTTAGGTTCGGATTATTTCTTAGGGTTAATGGTTAATCTTGTTTGCATCCTTCACCGGTACTAACGTATGGAAACTTGGCTAAAGCAATCATATTCTAAACTTGGCTAGTTGAATACGTCAGGTTTGAATTTGTAATGCTGAGGCTGAATTGAACTGCGTGGCTCCGGATGATTTAATGGATTAACTAACGGATCACTAAGGTTAAGGAATGGTTTCCAATGAGGATGAAACATTACTCTAAACGAGCAATTAACTCTTTCACTTATATGAACTGGTTATCGATAACTAACTTGGAGTAGGAATATTCTGGTCACGATACTCAGGCTTAATACTTGGTCTCATAAGGTTACAGAAAATGAATTTGGAAAATTGAAACGTTCAGGCAGAGATGCTCAAGGTTAACACACTGATCTCACATGATTTAGAACACGAAGCTGGAAGGGTTGAATCCTCAACACTGATTTCACTTGTAGAGCTTAATTCCACTGTATTGGAAATGATTCGAACTTAATTCTGAATTCCGCTTATAAGGCTACGAAGAGATAGATAACTAATTATATTTAAGAACCGATTACCAGTTTCGAGTGCACGAAGTTAAACTGATTTGATGATACTGAGCTAGGTCATTTGTATCAGATCAGCTGAGGATGTTGATTAACAGATCAACCAAGGAGCAATAAATTGAACCTAACTTATTAGTGGTTTCTCAAAGACGTCTGACTTTCAAGAATACGATGGAGTTACTAATGACAAAACCGAAAGACTGAAGGCATTGAAACAGGTTACTTAGGAGTAATGTTTTACGCATTCGCTATGACTGACTGACGTCGATGAGTTTGGATAGTT